>CM028138.1:239505000-240067500 GCA_016271365.2 Neoceratodus forsteri | reverse complement strand
GGGAGCCTAAAAGGGAGAATGCAATTCTGGATCTTGTCCTAAGTAATGGGGACAGGATAAAGGAAGTCACAGTGGGGGAGAACCTAGGGACTAGTGACCATCATGCTGTGGGGTTCACCATAAGAATATCGCAGGAGGCTAACCACACAAGGACTAGAACCCTGGATTTCAGGAGGGCAGACATTGGTAAAATGAAGGACGAATTCAGGAAGGCTATGCAGGGATACAATGACATATGGGGAGTGGTGGAACAGTGGGATAAGATGAGGGAAGCCCTGCATTTAGTAGCAAACCATTGTGCCAGGCCCTGCAGCAAGAGAAAGAGGAACACAAGACGGCATTTCTAAGGTACAAGACAACACAAAGCAAGGACGGCAAGCAAGCGTACTTGGAAAAATGAAGGGAAACTAACAAGGCAGTAAGGGCAGCAAAAGTCAAAACCAAGGAGAAGCTAGCTAAATCGGTGAAGAAAAGAGGGAAGGCATTCTTTAGGTATATCAGCAAGAGGAAGAAGAACGGGGGGGGAGAGAGACTAAGACTTTGGGAAGAGGGAGGCAGGGAAGTATAGAAGGACACTGACAAGGTGATCATCATCATCAACAAACACTTCTGCTCCGTATTCATGGAAGAAGGTAATGGGGACGGTCGCACTGGGAAACGAGCCTCAGCTCTGTGCGCCTTTCCCAGTATAATGGAGAAGGGCAAACAGGGAGAAGGGATGGACATTAAACCTTTTTTAGAGAACAGAGTAAAAAGAGCACTAGACTGCTTAAGGTAGATAAAGCTATGGGGCCTGAGATGGGATACACCCAAGGATCCTAAATGAGCTCCAGGGAGGAACTGGCTAAACCTCTGGCTAAGCTGTTCAATGGATCACTGGAAACAGGCGTAGTTCCGGAGGAGTGAAGTAGGGCACAAGTGGTACCCCTGCACAAAAGTGATAGCAAGGAGGTGGCAGGAAACTACCACCCTGTGAGTTTGCCCTCGATAGTAGGTACAACTATGGAAACCCTGGTGGACTACCTATAGACAAGGGGGCTGCTGAACCCAAGGCCACGTGGATTTATGGCAGGGAGGTCATGCCAGACCAACTTGGATTGATTTCTTGGATGACGAAGGAATTCGACCAGGGCAGAGTAGTAGATGTGGCCTAACTGGACTTCAGGAAGGCCTTTGACAGTCCCATACTGGAGACTGATCCACAAGCAGGCAGATCTGGGGGTGAGGACAGAGGTAGTCATATGGGTTAGAAACTGGTTGAGTAACAGAACACAAAGAGTGGTGATAAATGGGGCTAGCTGACAGGAGGGACGGGTAACAAGTGGTGTACCCCACAGATCAGTGCTGGGACCAGTGCTCTTCAATGTCTTCATAAGCAATACTGCAGTGGGTCTAGAAGGAAGGGTTAGCCTGTGTGCGAAGGATACAAAGTTACAGTGCCTTCAGAAAGTATTCACCTCCCCCCCCCCCGGATTTTGTCACATTTGTGATGTTACAAACTCAAATTAAAATACATTTATATGGAATTTTTTGTCACGTATCTACACAAACTACTCTATAATGTCAAAGTAGAATGAAACTTCTGGAATTTTTTGTACATGTAATTTAAAATAAAAACCTGAAATGTCTTGATTTGATAAGTATTCACCCCCTTTGCTATGACACTCTAAATTGAGCTCAGGTGCATCCAATTTCCTTGTGAGATCACCGTAAAACTTGAATGGAGTCCACCTGTGGTCAGTTCAAATGGTTGACATGATTTCAGAGGAAATACACCTGTCTATAGAAGGTCCCACTGTTGACAGTGCATGTCAGAGCAGAAACTCTACCATGAAGACCAAGGAGCTGTCTGTAGAACTCCATGATAGAATTGTGAGGAGGCATAGATCTGGGGAGGGGTATAAAAACATTTCTAGGGTGCTGAAAGTTCCAGCAGCACAGCCAAGTCCATCATTAGGAAATGGAAAGATTACGGAACCACCCAGATTCTTCCTAGAGCAGGCCGTCCTCCCAAACTGAGCAACTGGGCAAGAAGGACCTTGGTCAGGGAAGTGATCAAGAACCCAATGACCACCCTGACAGAACTACAGTTCCATGGCTGAGATGGGAGAACCTGTCCAGATGACAACAATCTCTGCAGCACTTCACAGATGTAGCCTCTATGGGAGAGTGGCTAGACGAAGCCACTCCTGAGAAAAGGCCATAACAGCATGTCTGGAGTTTGCAAGAAGGCATGCGCAGATTCTAGACCATGTGGCAAAAGATTCTCTGGTCTGATGAAACAAAAATTGAACTCTTTGGCCTGAATGCAAAGTGCTATGCCTGGCGCAAACCGAACACAGCTCAGCACCAGTGTAACACCATCCCTACCATGAAGCATGGTGGTGGCAGCATCATGTTATGGGGATGCTTTTCAGCGGCAGAGACTGGGGCACTTGTCAGGATAGAGGGAACAATGAATGGAGCCAAATACAGGCACATCCTTGAGAAGAACCTGCATCAGTCTGCAATAGACCTTGGACTGGGGTGGAGATTTACATTCCAACAGGACAACGACCCCAAGCATACAGCCAAGGCAACACTGGAGTGGCTTCAGAACAAGAAGGTGAATGTCCTTGAGTGGACCAGCCAAAGCCCAGACTTGAATCCCATTGAGAATCTCTGGAAAGACAAAGATCGCGGGTTCAATCACGCCCCATCCAACTTGACAGAGCTTGAGCAAATCTGCAAAGAAGAATGGGCAAAAATCCCCAAATCCAGATGTGCAAAGCTGATACAGACATACCCAAGAAGACTCAAAGCTGTAATTGCTGCCAAAGGCGCTTCTACAAAGTACTGACTCAGGGTTGAATACTTAAACAAGATATTTCAGTTTTTAATGTTTCATACATTTTTGTTACACAATACAAATATTTTTGCCCCTTTCAATTGTTGAGTATGCTGTGTGAATCAAGGGGGAAACAAACCATTTCAATACATTAAAAATTCTGGTAGAAACACAACAAAATGTGACAAAATCCAAGGCGGGGGTTTAATACTTTCTGAAGGCACTGTATGTAGCAAGGTAGATACACAGGAAGGTACAGAAAAAATGAGGACAGATCTGAAGAGGTTAGAAAACTGGTCCAAGGAATGGCAGCTGGGTTTCAATGCAAAAGTGCAAGATTATGCACCTGGAAAGAGGGAATCCTAGGGTCGAATGAACTAGATGGGGTAACACTGGAGGCCAAAGAGGAAGGAGATCTAGGGGCAGTCACAGAAGAAACCCCAAAGTGGCTAAACAGTGCGAAAAAGCAGTTGGAAAGGCTAACCGAACACTAGGGTGCATAGGGAGGGGTATAACAAGTAGGAGGGAAGTGGTGGTACCACTGTACAACTCCCGATTAAGGCCTCATCTGGAGTACTGTGTTCAGTTCTGGAGGTCCCATCTCCAAAAAGACAGACAGGATGGAGATGGTACAGAGTAGGGTGACAAAAATGGTGTCCAGGATGCAGCTCAAGTCTTAGAAGTAGAGACTCCGAGCTCTCAATATGTACTCCCTGGAAGAAAGGAGAGAGAAGGGGTACACGATAAAGACCTTCAAGTATCCGAAGGGGATCAACAGGGTACCAGACGGGAGGAACTTTCACATGAAGGGAAATAGCAGAACAAGAGGGCGCAGCATGAGACTAAAATGGGGAAACCTGAGGAAATTCTACTTCACTGAAAGGGTGGTGGAGAGATAGAACAGTCTCCCCAGAAAGTGCTGGGGGCGGCCACGGTTCAAGGATTCTAGAATGCATGGGAATTATTAACTTGGGGGGGGGGGGGAGAAAACTTGTAGCATCTAGGGTACCTTAAGCATTAGAAAGAGGAATAGGGCAGACTGGATGGGTCACAAGGCCCTTATCTGTCGACATCTATGTATAATCTAAAGCAAGCTTCCTATTGCTACTGCATGCTACCAGTAAAACTAAAATAACCTATACTTTAAATTTCCTATGCCATTTGAGGAGTCCCTAACATCACAAGATAACTTTGAAAAAACATAACTTTATACATTTCAGCTCTCAATACATGCATGTGTTTAGCTTCCTGTTTTTATAATTATGCTCATTTAACATGAAAACAGAATCACATTCAACTAGACTTCCTCGGCTGTCTGCCTGTCCGCAAATCACATTGTGAATCCCAGATTATGACAGCAGTCATTTCCACAAATACGGACTGGGATACCAAAGGCAGAGTACTGTGGTGTAAGGTGCAAATAATCTCAGCCAGTACTGATGCACAGGGGACAGTATTCCCAAAAGAGTTATTCGACAGTATAGTAAAGCCCCTGGGACCCGTAGCCTGTTTGGGTGGGAGTGGAAACACTAAATCTGTCAACACACTAGACACTTGCTTTTATACCTGGCCAACAGATAACATCTGTCTCCAGTTCTTTTTTTTTGGGGGGGGGGTGCCGGAATAAAAATCCATGCACACCCCTGCGCAAGTGTGGAGTGTGACAGAGCATTATGGCAGAGTCTATGGTACCTGCTCCAGAGGGGGGACTACTCGAACAAATCTGAAAATCAACTGTGCTGCAGTACAGCTTCGGGTACCTGCATGGGGGCCCTAAATTGATTAAAGTGGTGCCTCATGTAGCTACGTACCGGAAAGACTAAATACATGAAAGCTTCTGTTTTATTAGGGCCTCAGGCAGGGAAGGGAAAAGCCTAAATACATGATCATCCCTCAGAAAAATGGTGGTATTTTATTTCACCGAGAAAAGGTTCCGTTCAGCCAGTGTATTTTAAAAAAAGATCCTGGGTATGACAGCATACAAGGTACAAAAAAAAAAAAAAACCTTCCTAAAGCATGAGGTATACAAAACACAGGAACAGGCATAATTCAAGTAAAATTACAGAAACTGCATGCATATAGATACAAGGATACAAGGTATATAGACAAACATACAAAAAAGAAATGGTTTCAAACATTAGTCTGACTCACAAATATCTCAAGTAACTATAACCAATATGTAGCATCAAGATAGGAGAAAATGGTATGATGCCCTGTCAAGTAACTGCACTGATGGGGGAGGGGGGTGTTAGACACAGAGACAAGGTCAGTAGAAGACCACCACTGGTCTATCCAATCTCCTTCGTTTAACCTACTCTACACTGTGACCTACGATGCAGACGGGGTTTTGCCCTAGTCTCTACCACACCCCCAACTTCTACTCCCAGAGTAACTAACAAGTCGTTTACATAGACGCTCGAGTGACAGAAGATAATAGAAGAGCCTCAGGTGTCTGCATCCCCAAGGGTGGGGACTAAATCCATGCACAAAGGTAAGTGACAATCACAACAGGGTCGGTTACCTGCATAGTGGGTGTAACTCAATCCATAGCAAGAGTTGACACTGCACCATATAGTGGGGATTCAGGTACCGGCATGGGGGGGGGGGGGGATTAAAACCACACACACACCTGAGCAACTGTTAGGTGGCGCGCTTCAGAAATATGCATCCCACTGGGACAGACAATTCATGTACACACCCGAGTGACCGAGCATCACAACAGTTCCTTGGGTACCTGAATCGCCAGAGGACGCGACTAAATCCATACATTCACCGGCATGACATGGCATTACAGCTGGACATCGGATACCTACATCGTCAGGGGAAGAGACCTTAGCCATAATCACACTTAAGCGAAAGATCATTGTAGCGTGGCCGCAGGTACCAGGGGAGAGGGTGTTAATACCTGTACATCCCTCATGTCTCTGGCGTAACCCGCATGCCACGCCAGGCAGGATCTCACCCCACCCATACTGAGGTGGACTCCTCATCCTTCCCACACCCTTAGTTACTGCAGGTCCAGGTTTACTAACCCAGGAAGGACTAGGCCTGCTTTCCTCATTCAAAAGCCGGCGAGGCCTGAACTGCAGGCGCCGCGGCACATGCAGACAGGACAGCTACTTCAGTTACAGACGTAGACATTCCCGCCCGGCGCCCCCTATTCACCAATAATCCCTGTCTGGCGTCGCCGATGCCTCGAATCTCCGTCCGTGCCGCTGTGTGTCTCTGCAATGTCGAGTCACTTGGCCTCTTCCCTCGCGCTACCCAACCGGCTCTCACACACTCACTCACACAAAACCAAGATGGCGTTTAGCAGGAAGTCGATACTGTTCGTTTATTATTCAGGAGGCCTCCCCAAACGCCCGCCCTTATGCAAATCTGTCCTGCACCAGCGACCAATGAGATGATCGAATCGTCATGAGGTGGGCGAACTTAAAATATATTAACTCCACCCCCATCTTGCGTCATGAATAATTATTACAGGCAAAACGATAAAAAAAATCCCAGCCCTCTTGCAGGAAATTTTTTAATTAAGTTTCGCGCGTATAACCGGACATGAACCTTCTTGCCCAGTATCCCGGAAATTCACATAATTCTAAGGTATATTTTCTTTGATAAACAAAATGGCTGATTTGATTAATTGTTGATCCAGTTAAAGGTATTTACAAAACACAAGCTTTCAGGCTACACAGAGCCCTTCGTCAGGTGGAGCAGCCAGGTTCTACGAAAAATAAGCTTCTTTATTTTGGACAGTAAAATCTGTTGATAAACAAACCTTTACACATAAGTACAACAGTTCCCTGGATAAGCAAGTAGAACCTGCTGGCTACTCCACCTCCACCCACTTTGTTCATCTTTTTGTACAAGGACCAATAAGTAAGCAATAAGACAGGACAGGGTGTGTGTTTAACAGATATTACCGCATGCTCAGGGGATGCAGGAGGCCACCAGCGGAGTGTCTTCAGCCCCTGGAAGTGCGGTACAATCTGTTCAACACAAACCCTGGAGTGTCTTGTTGCACTTATAAAATGGGCACATTTTTCATCTTATAAAAGTTAGACGGAAAAGTATATTTATATGTACAAAAAAAAAAATTTCATTGTTAAAAGATAACAAAATGGTCCTTCTGCCTATTAAAAAGTGATGTCATTATGTAGTTGCGAGTAGTACTACTGATTTAATTTTGTTGCACTACTCCAGTGCTCTTGTGTACTTCTTACAGTTTTGCTTTTTCTGGTTGTATTTTAATTCAATAGGGACAAGCTCAGACTGGGTGGGGAACTGAATCTGAGCAATGCTGAGCGAGGGGGAAGAAAAAAAAAAAATTCAGACTAGTGCCCCACCTTACTGTTTGAATTCCGGTCCGGTGACTGTTCCTGTGGGCACTTGAAACTCCCAGCCCATACGGAGCTCAGGCTGCAGCCTGCTCCATGCAGGTGGAAGTATTCGTGAAAGACAGCCGGTGTGTTGTGGGAGGCACTGATTGAAGTGCCCCTGTTCGTTTACTAGTTGCAGGTTTTGCTAAGGTCAGTTTTTCTGTTTTTTTTTTGCAAGTGGCTTCAAAGCTTCGGTGAACTGCTATGCTGCTAAAACAATGATGGTTTTTAAAAAATGAACGTTCCATGCCTCGCTCTGAACATTCCATTTAGGAGCATTGATTTCTTTGCCTGTACTTTTTTTATTCTATGTGTAATACATATATTACACTGGTTTTCTAGCCAATCACTGAGCTTATTTTTTCATGCCCATTTTATAAGGCTACAATAATTCTCTAAGTTGTCGTTCATTTATTTCTGTATTTCTATCCCCTCTTTTTTTATTACTGAGAACATCTGCATTAAAGATATGCTGTATCCCCACACTTCATCTCATCTTCCTGCTTCTCCCACCTCTAATTAATTTTGTAACTGTTGCTGTGAGTGATCTCACAAGCAGAAGATTTTGAGGAGAGCGTGATAAAAGTATGAACCACAATGATCCTGTTTTCGTGTAAATGTCCTCAGTTCAGCCATCTCCAACGCAGACAGAATATTATGGACAATAAAGAACATTAAAAGCTGTAACAGAGTAACTGTACTACCATTCTATACAGCATATAATTCTACATCCCTATTTATAACTCTTCCCCCCCCAATCCATTCGCTCTCACCTTCTCCCCAGCACCTTACTTCCTCATGGTTCACAGCTGCTCATCTGTGTACTTTTGTATTACAGATATGAAAGCAGCAGTCCATAAATCTGGTGAAAATTCTGACCTATACTTGTTTTTAATGCTATTTTAGATTTATACAGTAGTGACCAAGCTGGCAGTCGTTTCCTGGGGGTTAAAGATAGTGCACTTCGGGCAACCACCCCCCACAGGTCGTTAATTCCCCAGGAAATGACCACCAGCGAGGTCGTTATTGTAATTATAAGGCTAATCCAGCTGCACTTATATTTAAAAAAAATAGCTGCTAACTTTGTTTTCGGTTTTTCTGTCATCTTCCGTGCTGCATTGCGATCTGTGTGGCATGGTGATTCGGTTATGTAATGGTGACACAGCCGCTTCTGCCGTGCTCAACTAAAGTAGTGTGACCTCAATGAGTTGACGTGGGCACAGTTTTTTTTTTTTTTTTTTGAGTGCAGTGGGATTTTTATGAGATTAAGCTGAGGAATCTGTTTTTTTTTTTTTGGTTGGTTGATATCTACTATTTTACATCCGGCAACCTCACCAACATTACTGCTGCTGGGGTCAGTTAAGGTGATCACGGTTAGTTACGTGGGAAGTTGGTTTTTTTTTTTTAACCGACTCTGCAATATGCTGTTCCTGCTGACAGAAAAATAAAACACGACTTGCATGCCACTGGGTCATTTTCACTTTATTATATTTACTTACTTGATTGGAAGATGTCTAACCTTGTCACTGAAGCTGTAAGAATTTTTTGTGATCGACAATCACTTGATTTGGAGCTCAATTGTGTTTTAGGAAACTGCGTATGTTGCCTGAGGTGATTTGCATTCTATGAAAAAAACAGCGATTTCTGTGTTTACGGTTAAATACTGATTTGTTGTAAAGGGGCTCCTTGTGCTACTGAAACATCTGGATCACTCATTAACTGGCTATTAATGACCGATCCAGTAACCAATTAGAGTGCAAAGCCTCATTAATATTCTATTAGCCATATAATGACATCTCCTGACTTGTACAATACCCTTTCTCCATTTTGAGTCTACTTTAGTACTTTTTCTCACATTTGAAATAATAAAAGGCGTGCTCCTTTTAATAGGGCTCGGACAAGATTTTTATTACTATTTCCAGCTGTTTTTGAACACCTACTTTTCCATAAGGTCAGGGAGCACTGCCTGCTGCATGCTAGTTCATTTTAGTCACAACAGAAGTGATTTTGAACTGATGTACAAAAACAGGCGAGAATACTGATGAAAACTGGTCCAAGCTATATTAAAAGGAGTGCTTTTTATTATTTCAGATGTGAAAAAAGTAGAAAAGTGGACTCAAATTGTGGAAAAAAGGGTATCCTACAAGTCAGTAGATAAGGGGCAATGTAAAATAGAATAAGAAAGCATACGTCAGAATTTTCACCATAATCATGCACTGCTGCTTGAAGTAATTAGAGTGTATATGTACATTAATCTGAAGCTTTGTGTGCAAAATAAACTGTATTCCCCTTCCCCCAGGACAACTCTGAAAAGTTATTTAAGCTCAGTATGCCTTTCCTTGTGAATCTTTTCAATAAATAAGTCCGACCACATCTAAACTATTCAATTCAACTGTGGCACCCATATTAAACAAACAAAAAAAACCAAAAAACAAACACAGGACATTAATAGTGTTGAAATAATTCAGCATAAAGCAAAAAGAGCAACAAAAATCATATCTGGTCTAAAAGATTTATCCTAGGAAGAGAGAATTTCAGAAATACTGTATATCTTGGCCGGGATACTCAAGGGGTTGTGCCTGGCGCAACAGTATTGCGCACCAGCGGGATATTGAGAAGGCTGCCTAGCGCAGCAAATCTCGATGTGCTGGGGTGCACTGCAACGATAGTAGCACAATGCGGGGGCGGTTTGGCGGCACATCCTGATATTCAGTCCAGAATGTGCGCGATATGCTGGCACAACTCTGCATTGTGTCATATGGGGGGCTCAAAGATGAGCTCCAGAAAAGATGGAACAGCTCCTAGCTACCTATAGGTGGGCTGCAGTATTGCAGGGTGCAACACAGCAGCCCAGCAGGGTGGCCACCTGCCCACCCAGAACACCATTGGCAAGCACACACACAACTCTGGTGGTCAAGTGGACACCCCCATAGTCGCGATCACAGAAATGTATACCAACAAGCCCCTGGTAGTCTAGTGTGTTCCCCAAGTCCTCGAGCAATTGTAATGAAAGACCATCCCTGGTGGTCAAATGGTCCCCCCTCTCACCAGAGTCCCCGAGAAATGTAAAATGACCATCCCTGGTGGTCTAGTGGAACCCCCCGCCCCTAGCCGCGGAGTGTCTACTGTACTGCAGATCTTTGTCATCTGCAACAAGGCATAGATACATAGCTACATAGACAGTGTCAGCCTATGGCCCACCTAGTCTGCCCATTTGAGCTTGTAAGTTCAGTTTGTTTTCCTAGAAGTCTATTTCCCCTTACCCCTGACCTCCAGAATTCCTTTATGTCTATCCCTTGCATTCTTAAATCCCGTGATTGTTTCAGCCCCCACCACTTCCTCTGGCAGGGTGTTCCACTTGTCCACCAATTCGCTCTGTGAAGAAATTCTTTCTCATGTTTCCTCTGAATCGTCTCCTCCCTCCAACTTCATCCCATGCCCTCTAGTCCTGAAACATCTTTTCGCTTAAAAATAGTGTTTTCCTGCACCCCTGCTTTCCTTGTAAGATACTTGTATGTCTCTATCATATCCCTCTCCCTTCCTTCCTCCAGGGAGTACATGTTCAGTTCCTTCAACCTGTCTTCATAGGACTTGTGATGCAACCCATGCACCATCTTTGTTGCCCTCCTCTGAACCTTCTCTACCCTGTCTATGTCCTACGTAGGTATGGTCTCCAGAACTGTACACTGTACTACAGGTGGGGCCTCACTAGTGTCTTGTATAGCGGAATTATGACTCTCCTTTTCCTGCTGGTGATGCCCTGCCTATACATCCCAGCATCCTATTTGCTTTACCTGATGCCTTGTCATTCACTGTTTCCTACCTTGAGGTCATCAGAGATGACAACCCCAAGATCCCTTTCCTGCTTGGTGCATGCTATATCCTCACCCCCAACTGATATATTGTGCCAGGGTTTTGTGCCCCATACGCATTATCTTGCACTTCTTTGCATTGAATTTCAACTGCCAAACCCTTGACCATTCTTCAAGTTTCCTGCAGGTCCCTCTCATTCTGTCTACACCCTCTGGTGTGTCTACTCTGTTACAGAGCTTTGTGTCATCAGCGAACAGTGAAATTCTGCTTCTAGATCCTGTGCAATGTCACTGATGAAGATGTTGAATAGGACCGGTCCCAGCACTGATCCCTGTGGTATTCCCACTGGTCACTCTTCCCTCTGTGGAGTGACAGCCATTTACCACCACCCTCTGTGTCCTGCCACCCAGCCAGTTACCTACCCACCACACTACTGTCCTGCCCACACCCATATTCCCCAGTTTGTGTAATAATATCTTCCCTTCTAGCCCCTCTGCAATGTTGCTAATAAAAAGACATTAAAAAGAGCCAGTCCCAGTACTGATCCTTGTTGCATCCCGCTGGTCATCCTCTCTTCCTCGGAGTAAGTTCTATTTACCACCACACTCCATCATCTATTCCCCCAACCGATTTCTTACCAAGTTTACTACCTTTGGACCCACTCCCAGGCTGCCCAGCTTGTTTATGAGTCTCCTATGTAGAATGGTGTTGGAAGGCTTACCGACATCTAGGCAGGCTACATCCAAGGCTCCACCCTGATCTAACAAAAGCAAGAAGGCTTGTGTTACTTTAACACTGACAACGATTTGTACTGCAAATCAGGTTAAAATTGTAAAACTAAGTTTTAAAATGTCACCCAGCAGATTTGCATCAAGCATGCGCATCCCCGCACTAGGCATATAATGACCTCACAAAACAAGGAAGCGCGGGGATGGTAGTGGCAATCAGGAAATGGAAGGTATTGCAGCTATCCCCCTGGAGCAAATAAAATCCCTTCCTTTCCTTAGGGGACCAATGAGAAAGATTTTCAACTACTACGGAGGAACTCTCAGTCAGGTAAAGGAGTCTCCTGATGATTTTGCAGGCAAGAAGAAAAATCTGGGAAAGGTACTCTTTAAACAAGCAAGTAAAAATATTTGCTCATGCACATTTTAAAAGGTATTGTACTCTGTGTGTTTAACACATGTACTAATTGAATTTTTATATAAAAACTGCAAGCAATTTTATAGAAACAGACTGACAGCAGATAAGGACCACTTGGCCCACCCAGTCTGCCAATTTCCCTACCGATTGAATAGTTAAAAAAAAAAAAAGGACGAAATCGAGGATTTTCTCCCACTACGAAAACAAAGTGAAAAGTGCACCTCTCCTCATCCTCCCCAGTGCCCCCTTGAACAGGTATCCATCTACAAATATCTTGGGCTTACCCTCGACTCTGCCCTTACATTCCATGGCCACACAAACACCCTAGCAGCCGCCGCAAACACTCGGATTGGACTCCTTTACCGGCACAAGGACTGCCTCCTTCCCGATGCCCTTAGGCTTGCCATTACTTTCTCTATACTGCCCCTAGTGGACTATGGGCTCCCTGTGTATGGGGCAGCAGATAATTCCGCACTCCAGAAAATTCAAATCTCCCTCAACAAGGCCTGCAGGCTCCTAACTGGTGCCCCTAGGCTCACCCACACCTGCTCCCTCTACTCCACTGCCAATCTCCTCAACTTCATTAAAAGACTCCACTACCAGACCTGCCTACTGACCAACAAAATTCTGCTTGGCCATTCCCCTCCTGGGGTCACCACCTCTCTCCAACTTACCACCCCCACTATCTCCACCCGTAACTCTGACAAAGCTATACTGGCAGTACCCAGGTTAAAAACCTCCCTTGCCCAGAGATCCTTCCACTACAGGGCCTCTGTCTGGTTTAATGCACTCCCAGCCACCAGCACACCCAAGATAGCCCCCTTCAAAGTCACTCTCTGCAACCACCTCCTCAATGTCCGCTCCTGTAACTGCAACTAGCCTGCGCTCTCATGCCCTCTAGGGCCCAAACCTCTGACAAAGTCCATTTATGGACTGCCACCACTCACAACAGTCTAATCCACTGCTGGCTCATGAATAAATTGGATTATACTGTAACAGATGCTCTCTCATGGTAACGATGTTTTGCTGTGCTTATGTAAATATCTGTATCCAAAACGGTATATAATGTTTGGAAACAATGTCTGCAACCTATACATGATGGCTATTCCATTGTAACTGTACCCTCTGTTTGTTTTTCTGTCCTCCCTGTGACGAGGTACCTTTGTAAATGAGCCGATGGCTCAAAGGTTGTAAATCCGATATTTCAAATAAATAAATAAGCTGCAGATCCTAGTTAACCAACAACTCACCTCTTCCTACCTCCCACCAGAATTGCCTCAGGTCTGTCCCATGCATTCTTGAATTCCACCACTGTTTTTGACCCCATGACCCCCTCAGGAAGTGATTCCATGCATCCACCACCCTCTCCGTATAAAATTCAGAGATTTTGTGTAAAAATAAAAATTTTTTTTACATATTTTACTCTTTGCATTATTTTACAAGGAAGACTTCAAAATAATGTGCATAAATGCATAGCATTGCTTGAGTCATATAAATTATGTAAAAACAGAATTTAAATAGTTTTGTTAACATTGTTGCACAAGTGGCAAAATTATCACGATAACAAGGTTATCGCGATACTTTCATCACGGTTATCGTATAGTCAAACTTTTATTATCGTGACACCCCTAATGTGGACACCATCCACAAGAAGTTGCACCCCAAACTAGATGCATACTACCAATATCAAGGCATAAAATAAGAGGGTTCACAAACAAAAAAAAACGGAAACTGCTAATCAATTAGCAGCTCGAGTCACAGCAACTACTATGGATTTCAGTCTAGCCTTTCTGTCTGCATGTTTTCTGTGCGAGGTCATTGTCCACTCAGGGTTCCACCGTGCCTCGACGTTATTTTGTTAGACCGACCCTTATGACGTCCACCCCCATCAGATTGTGTGCACAGGCAGCCAACGAGTCTGACGATACGAAACGGGGTTGGGGGTGGCGGTGGTCATCACCACATCACTGACCAAAGGGCGCTGTCGAGTGAGGGCAGAATCCGGGTCACCAGCCTCTCTGACCCTAGCAGTGAGTCTAACTGCAAGAGCTTCACCTGGCTAAATAAAGATTGATTGACTGTGGTGCCCTGCTGCCACAGAGTTAGCCAGCCTGATCACTGAATGTGTATAACTTAAGAAAAAAGTCCAATGTATAAAATAAAGGGCACAAAAGATTGTCTCTTGTGCATATGTTACTGATAAACAGAGCTTTAGTATGCTGCAGTTAAAAACAGCCATTTTTAAAAATTGCTAATCAACGCCCACTGATTGCTAATCAAAAATGATTATGATCAACAAATCCCATCATGTCACTGAAACCATTTGGTTACAGAATTAAAGCGTGTAGTGCTTTCTGATTGGGTGCTCCACCATCCATCTTAAACGGGGGGAGGGGTGGGATGATGATGTGCAGTACTGGACAGCCTCCATAACAGCCTAGTTGCCTTAGGTGAACAGAGGGCTAGAGCTCCTGGGGGGTCCCCTAGGTTGGGGGGGGCGCTAGTGCTGGTCCCTTGGACCTGGGTCTGGCTGCAAAACAGCATGCTATTAGGCATTCTTGTGACGCACGTGGGTGTGCTGGCTTTCTTTCCCCTTGCTGGCTCAGCTTTTTGCGTTTCTCAGGTGTTAAGAATTAGGTCTCCTCTGTAGGATTTCTGGGGTGTAGCTGGAGAGGCTTTTTATGCTTACAAGTTCCTGGGTGGAGCCTCCTCCATCACTCTGCCAGCAGTAGCTCTGTATACTCAGACTGTCCATTATTTGATGGCAATCTGAGCTGGAGACCTTATACTCTGAAGGTTCTTTTCCACACCCTGCACCATGAGTGGGTGTGGGTTGGGCATAGATGCCATCCGTACATTTCTCATTTAATTTTGTTCTTTGTGTTTTTCTTGTTACCAGGCATCTCCAGGCAGTTTTTACTGCTGGTTAGTTTATGTGCGTGTGTCATTTTTCTCCTTTAACTGTTATGTCAATTTACCCCTGTAACAGTATGATGGCAGATCTAATGTCGTTACCATTAATGCTGCCTCAGCTAGCATTACAAGTGTGTGCTGGGATGCCCAGAAATGTGCCATGCGTGGTGAAATCATTACATACCCCAGATTTAAAAGGAAAAGATTCACCATAGATTAGAATTACAGCAGGAAATCGCAGACCTGGCATTCCAACACAAAACAATGTTAAATAAGATCGGCAAGCGATCCATGTAAGGGAAGCACAGGCAACTCTCCCTCTTATTAGATTGGCACATTGAGAGTCAGCTGAGGTATTCACAACAGAAATACTATTAACACGGCAATAGGGTGGGTAAGCTACTCGCGTGGCAGCTTCAAAAGTAGGTGGCCAATAGGGCAGTCCCTAAGGGCCACTAGGGTGGTGAGGACGGCTAAGGCAAGGAAGGAGCAGAACCTGGCCAGGGAAATTAGGAGAGGGAACAAGGGGTTCTTTAGATACATTGGGGAAAAACGAAGGGTGAAGGGGCAGATTAGCAGGATTAAAACAGGGAAGGATGGGCACAAGACCCGGGGGAGCAGGCTGAGGTACTAAATGAGTACTTCATCTCAGTTTTCACCAAGGAAAATGGGGATGCTGCATCATACATGGGAGGAGACAGAGATACTGAGGAGGGGGGACCCTACCGATCGGGCGGGTCTGGGGAGAGGGGAGGCATCACTGGCAGGAGGGGGAGGCAGCAGGGAGAAGAGGTAGCAGAAGTGAAATCACAGCAGAGAGAGTGAGGAAGCCCTCAGCTCCTTAAGATGGAGAAAGCACCGGGGCCGGATAAATTACATCCCAGAGTGCTGAAGGAACTTCATGGATGTCCTGGCAAAACCCCTGGAGATTTCACCATCTCTTGAGGACAGGGTGGGTGTCCCAGGACTGGAAGGTGGCGATAGTGCCTATCCACAAGGGAAATCAAGGGAGGTGGCAGGAGAACTACAGGCCTGTCAGCCTGTCATCGGTGGTGGGCAAGGTGATGGAGGCATTGTCAAGGAGAGGCTGGGGGAGACCTGGAAAAGTCAGGGTGCCTGGACGATAGACAGCATGGATTCGCCCTGGGGAAATCGTGTCAGACAAACCTTGTGGAGTTCTATGACTAGGTGACGAGTGCCTTGGACCTGGGTAGACCAGTAGACGTCCTCTTTCTAGACTTCAGCAAGGCATTTGACTGTTCCTCACATGGGCCTGTTGGATAACCTGGGAGAAATGGGGGTGGGGAACCAGATGATCAGATGGATAGGCAATTGGTTCCAGGACCGGACCCAGACGGTCATAGTTGGCGGGATAGTCTCATCCCCAAGGAGGGTCATTAGTGGGGTCCCACAGGGATCAGTCCTTGGGTCCCTCCTGTTCAACGCTTACGTCTCTGACATAAAGACAGGAATCACGAGTGAGATGAGTCTCTTTGCAGATGACTCAAAACTGGGGGCGGTGGTGGATGGGGAGGAGGGGAGGGTGGCCCTACAGGGGTACCTGGAGGCTCTGGAAAGATGGTCTAGAAAGTGGAAGCTGAATTTCAATGCAGGGAAATGCAAGGTACTCCACCTGAAGGCCAGAAACCCGGGCCAAGTGTACACCTTGGGGGGGGGGAATGCTACAAGTCTCTGGCTGAGAGGGACCTGGAGGTGGTGGTGGATGTCAAGATGAACAACTCAGAGACTTGTAGGAGGGCAGCAGCCAAGGCCAACAGGATGCTGGGATGCATCGCTAGGGGGATCAGCTCCAGAAGGAGGGAAGTGATACTCCCTCTGTATAACTGCTTGGTACGGCCGCACCTTGAGTACTGCGTGCAGTTCTGGAGGCCACACTTAAAGAGGGACATTAAACTCCTGGAGAGGGTCCAGAGGAGGGCAACCAAAATGATTTGGGCCTTGGGGGGGACAGGATCTATGAGGAGAGGCTCAAAGAGCTAAATATGTACACATTGGAAGAGAGAAGGGACCAGGGGGACATGATAGAGGTCTTCAGGTACATGAAGAGGGTAAATAGGGGAGGAACAGTCAGGGTGCTTCGAAGGAGGAGGGGGCCACTAGACGGCATGGGTGGAAGCTGGAGGGGGGAAGATTCAGGGGAGAAAGGAGGAGGTGCTACTTCATTGAGAGGGTGGTGGAGCCATGGAATGCGCTGCCTAGGGGGCTGGTGCAGGGGTTCAAGAGGGGGTGGGACAGGTACAGGGGAAGGGTTCGGGAAGCAAAATCCAATGCAGCAAGAATATCCGGAACTAGGAAAGGAGAAGCCAGAGAAGGCAAGGGGGGCAGCAAGGTCAGCACCCAAGGTGGGGGCTGACCAAACAAGAAGATGCAAAAGACTGTTAGGCCTATTCTGCTGGCATTTTAGTATGTTAGTAAATAAATCTCCACATTACTAATTTTGTTTGGGCAAATAACAAACCTCGGGTACACCTAAAAAGTTTCACTCTTCCCCGTGATGGGGGAGGCATGGGTCTCCCAGATCTGAGACTCTACAGCAGGCGGTAAATATGATACATCTGATGTCCAGACAAACCAAAACAAATAACCCACACTGGTCGGACATAGAACGAGCGCTGATGGATGATTATACATTCCACAGAGCCCTGTACCAACACAGGGAGGATAGGACCTTATATAGGCATGAAAATCCATGGCTCTCTGCCTCGATTAGAGGCTGGGCGGATCATTAAACGGAACCACCAACTGACCCCATTTTTACCGCTTCTTTGCCCAATCTCCAGCCTGAGTGATTTCCCAAACAGCCTAGATGGCAGCTTTCAGCAGTGGGAGAGAAGAGGACTGAGATATTTGGGATGTTGTGAACCAAGGCATGTGGGTTGGGGGGAGAGGGCAATGTCATAACAAAAAGGTGTTAGCAAGCAGTTAGCAAGTTAGCACAAATGGTAACAAAATACTGTACGATCCCCGTATTCCTGCCATAAGTCGGTCACCCCCACCGCTCCTTACCTCCTCCATTCTCCTCTACCTGCTGTACTCAGCGGTGCCCTGCTTACCCTACAAGTTTGGTCTCCAACTGCACTTTCTGCTGAATCCGCCAATGCCTTCTTTTCACTATAGTTCTGCCAACATCTGCACTTCATCGTACAGTATTTTTGTTACCATTTATTAACTTACACCTTTTTGCTTACTGCAACCTATTTGTTGTAACATGTTGTGCCCTCCTCTCCCCCGACACATCTGGAAACGAGCTATTTCAGCTCAGTATGTCTTGCCTGGTAAATCATTTGAAATAAATTCAATCAGTAGTGAAAAAATTGCAGCTCCAGAAATTACAATTTTGTGTAACAGTTCTGTTGATGCCAGCTGTGCATTTTATGCAGTCAACTGGAATATCTCTTCAAGTTACTGTATTACTGTGCTACTGTGTTAATTAGCACAGGCAGGAGGATGGGAAATGGTTACATGTTGCAACAGGATGGTAATTAGAAAGTGTAAGAGGCTACAAAAGGTGGAAGGTGACCTATTAAGAGGGCTCCGCTCTCACCACCCATTGTGTAACACACTGCGCCTCCTCCACCCTCCCTCCATCTTCTGTAGCCTCTCGTATCTCCCCAAATGTTCCCCCTGCAGGGGATGAGCGGCTGCCTTCACAGCTGGTACCCATGCTGCTCGGTGGTTTACTGGCAGGGGGTGCGTTAGCACGCCACCAGTTTGCACAACTGGGCCAACATCACAATGGATTTCTAACAACAATTCAAAACTGATCTCCAGCAGCACTAAATCCATTCACTGCAAATTAATGAAACTGATTTTTCATTGTCATCCAGCAAAAACCAATACACAGCTCCTCACTACAGGCCTTTTAATAAGGTCTAGCTAAAACAAACAGAAAAAAAAAAAAAAAAAGCACCAGAAAACCCTGGCACCTGCTCAGCTGTACTGAGCATGCTTCCAGCACAGAAACTGTAGACATCTCCCCAAAAACAACTGTTTTTATACTTTTATTTTCCACTCCCCCCCTCCCGAAATTGGGCTCATTTCCAACATCTTTGTGCTTACCCTTCACCATTCATACCAAAGTCAGGCTGGCACTCTGTCAAGCGGCTACACATCCTGACCTTCTTTCAGCTTTCATGTTCCCTCCCATGCCACAGGGGTTGCCTCAAGCACAAAAAAAAAAAAAAAGTGCTACCAACCCTTGAGGGCAACAATTGCACCCCTGGCTTCCAGCATGTGGCGATCCTGGCTTGCATGGTAAACTCAGGTTGTCTACATGGTACCTCTGGACCAGACCAAGGCATCTCTGAACTAGGTCTTGAATGCGAAATTAAATTCTACGTTCAAGTCAACTGAACTTCCCTGCTTAAAAAGGACAATAATTGGCTAATAGGGGACTGGCAGAATCCCTTTAACTAAAATTACAGCTGTTTTCTCCTCTGCATATATTTACTGTAAGTACACATCACAAAACTGAACTTGTCACTAGCTAAATTAGTCAGAGTAATGGCTGCTAGCATCGTGGCAGGTGTACAATGAATGGTGAAAAACAGGAAGCTGCCTAACCACACAGTACAGAGACGTTTCATACCCAGCAGCCACCCCCAAAACTAAGAAACCTGCTCTAGTTTCGAGGTTTCTACTGACCCTAAAACCAGCTAGACACCCTGTAATCTGACGGTAAGCTGTGGTTAGTGACAAAGGGAGTCAAGGGATTCTCTAGAGCAGGGGTTTAAGTCAGAAGGGGGGCAGTTACTCAGCTGAGCAGCACCAACTCTTGGCAAATCATGGCTACACCGTGTAGATGTGTGAGGCACTACATAGTCATAGGGATAAAATAGCTGCCCAGAGGAAGAAGGATGTATGGTTTTTGTAGTCCCTTCCCCCTTTAGGAGCTATATTAATATCCCTTTAAGAGAATCTATTGACCTCTAAGGTGATGCCAGTTTCTATGCCCTTGGAGGACTGGGTCAGCTGGTCTGACTCTGGCATTCCAAAGGGGAGAGTCAGTGTTCTCCGCAGAGGGCAGATACAGCAAAGTCAGAGCTGGTGGGAACAGGTACTACTGGCATACTGTGCCAGCTCACTCTGTCTGAATAGTTTATAGAGCTTGGAGTCGCGTACAAGTGCCCGATCGTGGTGGCAGACGCTGTCTACAGCCTCTGAAAGGGGGGTGCCCCTCTCCAGCAGAAGAATAAAACATCTAAAGATAGAGGTTAGTCTGTGAGGAAGTTGGTGCCAGAGCGTCCAGCGGGCAGGAGATCAGAGGTGATGTTCAGTCTTTAGTAAAGTGTCAAGTGACTGTGTTGGCACTTATCAGTGCCTTCCCTCCTCAAGAGAGAGGGACAGCATCTATGATACAGACTCCTGCTAGCCAGCAAGAATTTACCTCAGAAAGTACTAAGTACACAGTGTTGGCCGGATTGCCCAAAATGGGTCAGCTATGCCCAGGTGGGCACAGTGTCTGTGGCCTCAAAGAGGGTGAAAAGCAAAAAAAGGATATGCTCTATGGGAGGACAGAGGGGGTTCCCTGGAATCCCTCAAAGGATCATTTGGTGCTGTATTGTTCTTGTCAGTGAGACTGAATTTGCCAAGTAACAAGTAAAAGTTAAAATGGGCTAGAAGTCGTAAATGGGTTTCCCATCCAAGCTGCAGCAGAGTGGAAGACTTATCAAATTCAGTGCCTCCTCTCAAGGCTAGTTAAGTGTCAAATAATGTACCCACACCAGGGCTAATGCCAGCCCAAAAGAAAGGGAGCAGTTAATAGTCCATCTGTAGTGATGTGGAAAAAATAGACTGTGCCAGCTGCAGAAAGTGGTATCTTTAAACAGAGTTCAAATGGAACAGTAAAGGATCCCATTTTTTGTTTCAATAACCCCCATCTGTGACACTGCTAACCCTGCTGTATGCCATGGAAGCCCTGGAGGTCACCTCAGGCTCAGATGTTCAAATAAGTGGTCTTTGTAGTTTCTTGTGTGGGGCCCCTCCCAGGTGACGGTTTTCCACCCAATACATCTCTAGACAGCTGGGAGGGTGACCTTACATTTTAAATTTGGTTTGGATTTCTTTTGTTTGGGGTGCTATCAAAACATAGTTCCAGGTGTCTTAGTGATTAGTGCTGCCAACTTGTAGATTTCGCTTCTCTGGGGTGGAATGTGGGCGGGATTTTGCTGCATTCGCTCCCAGACTGTGGCACTTCTTCCCTGCCCAGGTCCGTGCCATGCACTCACAGATGTGTCTCCATTCCTCCCTATGGAACCATCTCAAACTTGCCTCAGCCTGTGGCTGCCCCAAACCCCCATGAATTGATCTATCACAGCACTCCTCTGCTCTGGAGCTACTCCTGGACAAAAGACCAGACTCCAAGAGGTTGCTAAGCTGTATGGTGTCACACCTGAAGGATTTCGATACTGTGCCCCTGGAACTGCTCTTGGCTTCTCCATAAGGTGTTTATGTTGTTACTGTATGTTAATATTGTATAATGTATGCCTTACCACGCTCGTACGCTGTGTTGAATCTGTAACATTACTGCTCTTATCTCCCACAAGGTGTTTATTTTTGTTATGTTAATACTGTATAATCTATGCTTTACCACGTTTCGTATGCTGTGTTGAATCTGTAGCTTCACATGAACTGTAACATGTCTAATTTGTACAATGTCGTATGTACCTAACTCTATTATTCCTGTACTCTCCCGGGTCGTACCTGAAAATAGGCAATCGTCTTGTCTAGTGTACCTACCTGGTTAACAAAAGCTAAATAAATAAATAAATAAATGCTGTGGGTTCAGGTCTAACACCAGGGAACCTGGGTTCCCACCCAAAGCTGACACTGCAATGCAGTAGCAGATGTGCTGGAGTTGTTGTCCTTTGGGGAAGACATTAGTGAGGTCCCCCTCCGTTTGCCTCTGAAAGTATTATTTCTGCTCCTGCTACCAGGTAGCTCACATCCGATTCTCCCCTCCCTGGTCACCAGTCATCCCCAGGTACTTACTCCTAACCTCCAAGTTCCCCTGTGGCTGCCAACCCTCCTCCCCCACCACCACCAGAGTGCACTTTCCCCAGGGAGCTGGATCCAACCGGGGAGGGGTCTGACTGGTCGGGCAGTGCAGTGCCTGCAAGGACCCAGTAAACATTCTGCCACTGCAGTAGCTTTCCACTTCTCCTCCCCAGGGGACTGCCAATATGCAATTCTCAGTATAAGCAGTGTTCCCATTCATTGTTTTAGCACAGTGGCCCACCATCCTACATTTTTCTACCACCACTCTATATTTTTTACCACCACCCTACTCTTTCTATAAAATCCCTCCAAAATGGTCTTTTACCACCATTCTTTATTGTATTTCTGCCCCCGTTTTAATACCAGTGTGTCTATACCTTACTAAAAACCACTTATGCACATGCACAATGCATACAGGCGTTCACAGAGTAAAGCATCCTTGGCTCCAATCACCATCGCCACTGTCCTATAGTCTCAGAGAATGGGGAACCCTGATAAACATGCACAGCGCAATACACACCAGCATCAGCTACAGTCCCCAACCTGAGGAAGCCTCCATATGTGCCGCTGCCAAGCCTCACTGTGTGGCAGTCAAGTAGTGAAGAACAGAGTCCCGCCCCCAAAGAAAGAGAGACGTCCAATGGGATGTACGCTACTCTTCCCCGTGGCTGACCCAAGCTACCCATGCCTGTTCTCAACCCTGGGTCACTGGCATAGCGAGCAGATACCTTGCTGCTGCACTACCTGGCCAGCCTCGTCACCACGTGGAACTTTTCAAGAGTAGGGGCTACCTCCTAGTGGTATGCACCAACCTACTGTCCACATCTGTGTGGAAGATGTTGCTGCCTGGGTTTACAAGGGAGGCTGTGCTTGCTTGCCTGCACACAATACATTGCCAGTTTCTATCTCACTGGTGTAAAGTGCTTTAAGATACTTAGCTGCACTACATAAATCTATATTCTATATCATTTTTCTCCAAACCCTCACTCTAGCCTCAGTTTTCCTTTCATATCTCATTTATGATCTATTTTCTGTTGATGAATACATTTGTGGCCGCTGCTGCTTAGAAATTACTGTCCAATGTTTCGTTTTTGTTAAACGCAGTACTATCACTTTCCACACATCGGCTAAATTATTGAAATGCTTACCATCCCAATATGGAACCAGCTGGCAGGGATGTGGGGAACTCCGGGCTAATTTTGCGCACTTTGTTTGGAATTGCCCGCACCTGGGTTCATTCTGGCAGGAGACTGGCTCAACTATGAATCAATTACTTACACCGGAACTGACCTTATCTTCACAGCTGGTGCTTTTATATATAGACTTAGATGAAACAGTTCCTCCTGCCAGAAACATGCTCTATTTATACATTGCTGCAGCAAAGAAAGCAATCACCCGTTTATGGCACAGCCCGGCAGCCCCCACGCTTCCCCAATGGTAGGGAACTGGAAATTAAATTTATTATATGGAACGTTTAATAGCACATCATTTGGGCCGAGATGCCCATTCTGAATTAAGTTGGAGGCCCTGGGTATTTTATATTTCACGGGAGGATTAATCTTTTGTACCTTGAAATGTTTTTTTGTTTTCCTCATATCTGGGACCCTAATGAAGCATTACCTAGTTCTCATTATGATTTAATTAAGTGCTAGCTAAGCTCCACGAAAGTATAGGTTTTGACATTTTTGTTGATCTACAAAGCAGTTTATTATTGTAAAGCATTCCATATGACTGTACAACTGTGAGGGACAACGGTATCTCTCTCTGCATGGTAATAAACTAAAAAGCAAAAAACAAACGGTACTATCCCAGGAGAGGACAAGTCAGATGGAACACCTTGCTTTCAATGGGGGTCTTGTTCCTAAGCAGTTTTGTTGCTGGGGGCTGAAGCACAGACCGTCAACTGACTTGCCAAGAGTGTTACAGTATGCCAGGGGTAGGATTCACAACCAGGATATCCCAATCTGCTGTTCAGTTGCTCAAACCATTGCACCCATACTGCCCTCCATTCCTAGAAGCCCAAAAATCGGGAAATAAGGACCATGCAATACTTTCAATTTGTTTTATATTTTACAAACATCAACCTTTTCCCCTTACGTGCTCAATTTCTCTCATGGGCACCAAGCCGCAAAACAGAAATTTAGGGCACACTTGCAACAACAGCTTCTTGGCAGGCTGGCACTAGATGACAGAACAGTAACCACCTGCATTTTGGCACAAGGGACTCAGCCAAAAGGGGGCGCTTCAGTGTGCCAGCACCAGGAAGCCTTTTTTTTTTCTATTAAACAACCTTTGTGCAACCAAGAGAAATTAAATCCAATCACCAGAGGAAGTTTGACAGAATTTGTATTTTTTGTATTATTTAAAACCCTTCTTTAGTGGTGTGCTGATGCTTATGTTGTGCCATGCTCTCCCACAGAGTAGAACTCTAAGCCGTATAGTTTACGCCTGCGACTGAGTTTACAATCGATTCACTACAGCTGTCCCCAAAGAGTTAAATTGTTAATGTCCTTAAAATTTGGACTACTTTCAAATTCCTGATCTTTATCAAGAGACAAGTACACAGCTAAAAGAAGTCACCAACCACTAAAAACCCACAGAGATACAAGATTTCTTAAACAGCAGCCATAATGTTTCTCCCTTCGAGCTTGGCACCAAATAAGAGATCCGGCCACCTCACCTCCACCAAAATTAATGTATGATGTACCCTTCTGCCCATCCTTTCTCCAAATGTGTCCTTGATGTGGAGGAAGTCCACAAGCACCCACCTCCATTTCAGTATCAATAACTATGTAAATCATTCCATAACCTAATGGACTTTTGGAAAAAGCAGGTACTAAAGAAGATGCCCTGAACCCCTCACCACAACATCCCTGAACCCCTCACCACAACATGCCAGCTACTCATGATGGTAAGCGGAAAAAAAAAAAAATCACACTAATTCCATTACACTGCGGCCTTTGCCTAAAGAGGATTTTTTTTTTCTTATTTTTATTCTTTGGCAACAGGGTAAGACCCACTGGGCAAAAGGCCAATTTACAGGGGCAAACCGGGAACATTGCGGGAGTTAAGTGAGAGTCACAGAGTATGCAAATGAAGGTTGTGGAAACCAAACCTGCGACTGTCTCAAGTTCATTCACAGCTCCTTGCTCGAACCTCTAGGCTATACTGCTGGCCCCATCCTCTCAAGGGGGGCTTCTGCAAGTTGATCCCCATGGCTCTCACATCCTACCTTTTGGGCTACATGAGGCTAGAGCATTCAGGGCCATGGTGGAGGGGTGCAGTCTCATGAGCACCCCACCCCCGTTCTAGTGTCCCCTGGGTTCATTAACTGCCACCACACTCTTACCTCCCCCCTCCCGGGGTTCCATGTTAAAGGCAGGGGAGTGCTGAAAGTGATAGGGAAGGGGTACTATCCCAGGAGGCTCCCACCCATATGCATTGTTCCACTTCCACTGTGCACTGGTATATGCACTGTTAAACTTCCCAGGTGCAGCAGGGATAATTCTATCTAGGCCTGCCCTCTGAGAACATGATGCTTGGGTGGCACCCCAAAACAAAAAAAAATATATATTGGTCACGTGCTCCCCGCGTGCAGCACCACAGTTCGTCTCGCTCACATCCTGCGCTCTGGCCCACGATGCTGGGGACATAGGAAGGGTAAAATCCCACGAGTTCACCATGCATTGCATTTGCTCTAGCATCCCCTTCCCCTGGGTGCAACTAGCACTGCGCATCCGATTTTCACGATGGTGGGGAAGAGGGATGGAAATAATGGGAAGGGGGTCCAACCCCATGACACCCCTTGCATTGTTCCACTATACGCCCGTACCTCCAGAGTGCAGCAGACACAAGACTGTCGCTTCCCTTTCTTATCCCCCCCTCATCTCATCCCTCCTCTTACCACATCCACTTCTGCTCTGGCCTTTTCCCCCGGGAGCTGTAACGTACGCGGCCCACTGCTTGACCAGCCTGCGAACAGAATGAGCGACTTCACTTCTCACCAGCAGTAGCCCGCTCCGCCGCGGCAGCATGGGCAACGGGAGGTCAAGCGGGACGAGAGCATCTCACCCTGCGGGGTGATCCACTATTCCACAATCCCTCCCTTCCCTCTAAAACCCTCATCAGAGTTTCACCAAGTCGCCAACTGCGTTTACTTAATAAAAACAGAAATGCTTATTGGGACAGTGCGCTAAGAGTCCTCCAAGAACCGTTCTTACGTTTAATACGGGAAGTTTTTCCCCCTTCCCGATTGTTACAAATAAGCTCTACCAAAATCTGAATAACCTCGCCGCAGTGCATCCTGGATGTCGTAGTCCATTCAGAACACGTTCCCGCTTAATTTGTCGAGAATGGGAACCGTTTTAAAGGATGCGCCGGCAGGCCCCGTTGTTGTGAAGGCAGGTTACCGGATTAGAGAGCTGCTAGCATGTTGTTTTACGCTCTCTTGAATAGATTTAGAAAATTGGGACGTTGATATGGGACTACAAGTTCCAGAATTTGTGAGACGGGCTGTGCACTGGTAAAAGCTGCCCCCTTGGTGGCATTCTTGCATAGAACTAAAAGAAAAACACTTGTTATTTTGTTCTGACTGGTGGGAAGTGGACCTGTCCACCTGGACGGCCTAGATATAGCAATTATATAGAAAATACTGGGTGTGCAACTATGCACAACCAGTGTTTTCTGCCACAGGGAGTTCTGATTAATTCTGAGCTCCGGAGCGAAGCTACAGAGGTCCGTAAGAATCCGAACCCGAGGTAGCAGAACAGACACTGGTGATGCATAATGTTGCTCAGCGTGTATTTTTTTATAGTGTAATCATGTGAAATGTATGCATTCTGTGTTTTTTTTTTTTTCTCGTTCACAATTATACGGACTTTTGCAGTTTCTAGAGGTTCTAGAATGTTGTTCTATCACAGAGTTTTACCTCGTATTAATTGGCATGACCATCTACTCTAATGTAATTCATGCTAAACTGAACTGCTGTTGTGTATGACCTGTTCTCTCTTTGATAATGCTTCCCAATGTGTTATCATGTGTTCTTGTACTGTAATGATGAACTGTGTGTTTTTCTGTACCTCTCTGTTCCCCATTGTTGTATTCTCCCGGGTCGTTCCTGAAAATAGGCATATTACTTGTCTAGTGTACTTACCCGGTTACCAAAAGCGAAATAAATTACCTTTGAACTGTGATATAACAGCATTTTGGAAAGGATGGATTTCTATATAGAACATAGAGAATAATGTATAGGCAGGTGGTTATTATGAGAATTTTACACACACCCGAGGTGTGGGATGCTCCATACGCCCTCGGGGTTTATATAGGCATCCCACACCGAGGGTGTGTGTAAAATTCTCATAAATAACCACCTGCTTATTACTTTATTTTTTATAATTGCTGGTCACAATTTTTTTTAGCAATAATCTATTGAATTTGCAAATAAATGAATAAGGCAGTTGTGGTATAATGAAGAATATATTTGTGGTGGTTGTACAACATTGCAGTTTTTAATTATTTTTAAAAAACGTGTTTCTTCAACTGCTTTATTCATTTACTTGCAAATTCAATAGATATTGCTAAAAAAACTGAGACGGAGGTCACTGTTTTTCTTTTGGTATTTAGATTATCCTGCTCCACTGTAAATTGTTCTGTTATAGAGGAGTCTACAATTTAAAATCTTGTCTCCATTTCTTAAGAATCTTGTGCTGTTGCTGTCGCTATTTTACATCCGTTTTTTTTAACGTGGTCTGTATTTGTTTTGTTTCAGAACGGTAGATCTGACAGAACGCGGCAAGCTGCGGACCGCCAAATCGTTTACTTGCTTATGTCTCGCGGTGCTCTAGAGCAGAGTAGCGCGTGTTTGCCGTTATAACTAGTCGAGGTAGTTATAACGGCAAATTATAACTCGCTGTGCCCGTGTTAAAAAATTGTGGCCAGTAATTATATAGAGAATACTGGATGGCATCTATGCACAACCAGTGTGTTCTGCCACAGAGGGGTTCTGATTCCCTCTGACCTCGAGAGCGAAGCTCGAGAGGTCCATGGGAGTAAACCCGAGGTGGCTGCACTGGTTGTGCATAGAGTATTCATCCTGTATTTTTTTATAGTGTATAGTATTGTGTGAAATATGTGTTTGTGAGTTCTTTTGTTTTCAAAATGAAACTGACTCATGCAGTCTCTAGAGGTTCTAGAATGCTGTTCTACCACAGTAGAGTAGAATCACATTCCATGACCTTTGAACGGTAGTACAATAGCATTTTGAAAGGGATGGAATTCTATACAGAACAACATTCCACTATACACTGTAATGCTGTACTATACACTATATGTCCGTAATAATTTGCTTGTGTACCGTACGTACTGAAATAACACACATGTGTCATATACGCTCATTGAAGACGTAACTGCAAAGAGGTACCTGTCCTCACATTGTTAGCGCCCTCCAATCTGAATATATTATGTTGACAGTTTACAATTACAAAATCCATCTTTGAAAAATAAACCAAAGTTACAGTGTAACAACCCCCCCCCCCCAAGTTGGGGGCTTACCAGTGACACCTCCTGTAGTGTCGCCTTGCTCCCCAATCCTTTGTGGTCCTCGAATGCTTCTGCCAGCCCCGTTGTTCCTCTGCATGCTGTCGGGGCCGGCGGTGCGCAATATAAGTAAAGCCGCATGCTGTGGCGGGTTGGGCTGCTCGCCCCGCAGCTAAATGTGCGAGCTGCTGCGGTCGGCTTTCCTCTCACTCCCTCTCGCACTCTGAAGTGAGCGCTGTGGCACTCCGAGGTTACAGCCGCTCATGTGACTGGCAGCAAACTGAGTGTGCCCCAGCCCCGAGTGCAAATTGGAGTGAACGGGAGTCTGGAGGCACTTGGGGAGTGTGACAACCCACCTCTCCCTCTGGGCTGAAACAGCTTTTAGAGAGGTGTCTGTCCTCGGGTGTTCGCTGCCACCAGCTGGACTGTCTTCCAGCACCTCCTTCAAGTTCACAAACTTGAATAATTAAATGTGCAATTGCACAAGTTAAAGTCTGGTAATGTGTCTCTCTTGGGTGGCGGATGCTACACAGAGTTTACCTCAAGCCAGTGGAAACCAAATAGTACCTTAGAAAAATGACATCACAGTCACAACTGTTGAGCAAATAAATAGCTTTTTACTTAACAAAGTGCACTGAGCATTTACAGGATATATATTTACAACACAAGAGAATAACACTGATACAGGAAAAGTAAACAAGTGTTTTTAAACAACAGATGGCAAAAGAAAAATGCTATTACTGCTATATGCTAGTATTAAACTTACCCTTCCCTGTCCTTACAAGAGATACTGGGCCCTATGCTAACTGCCAGCTCCCACAGACATAGCTAAAAGGGTAGGCACCCAACTTAGATTCTCCCTCCAGCTTCAAAAGTAAGAAGAACCCCCTTCTCTGTCTTTCAGAATGTTATATACTCTCTTGAGAATAGGTCATTCCTATTCTCCCTTTGAATGCACCAACCATCTAACATGTACGTATTTAATTGTCCCAATCAGAGTGAACACCTATCAGTGACCAATTACATTCCCTTTTACCCTTAAGTTTATATTTGAGTGAACCAATCTCTTCAAACTGGCCTGTGTGTGTGGACATGTCCACTCGAGATTTATGACCCAGCTCTTATCAAGCAGCTAGGGAGGACTGAGAATTCCAGCTTCTCAGCTTGCATGAGTGTTTTTTTTTTTTCAGACTGCTAAAAAAAATGTGTTTGGAAAATCCAAACATTAACTCCTTCTTTTCCATTTCTGTCACATCTCCCCAGTTGATGACGGCATGTCCCTTGGGCCACCCCAAGTGACACAGCCATTCATGCAACTGCTGGGAAGTGCCCAAAGTGTCCAGTCATGCCATTAGCCCTGTCTAGATAGCCCATCCGCATTTGCATTTTGTTTGCCACTGCGATGCTGGATGGTCATGTTGTATGCCTGCAGTACCAAACTCCAACGTAGTAGTTTTCCATTTTGCCCACTTGACCTATGAAGCCAAATCAAGGGATTATGATCTATGACCACAGTGAATTCTCCCCCCTATAGGTAAGGCTGCAGCTTCTGAAGGGCCCACACTATTCCCAAGCATTCCTTCTCGATTGTGGCGTATGCCTCCTCTCTGGGCAAAAGCCTCCGGCTGAGGTACACAACCGGGTACTCCTCCCCCTGCTTGGTAACTTGGCTCAGCACGGCTCCCAGCCCATGATCTGAGGCATCCACATGGACCATAAACTTTAAACTATAATTGGGGCTAGCCAATACAGCTGGGCCGATTAAGGCATTCTTTAGCTCCTGGAAAGCAACCTCACAGCCTTCTGACCACTTCACTGTATCTGGCTTTCCCTTCTTGGTTAAGTCTGTCAGGAGCTTGGCCAGATCGCTATAGCGAGGAACAAACCTTCGGTAGTACCCTGCTGTCCCTAGAAATGTCCTGACCTGTTTCTTTGTGGTAGTAGTAGGCCAGGCCAGGATGGCATCAACCTTGGCAGGCTGGACGGATGTGTCCACTACCCGCCCGGTGCCCAAGGTAGGATACTTCTGCCATACCTATCTGGCACTTTTCCGCCTTGACTGTCAGACCTGCATTCTTTAACCTGTGGAACACATCCCGTACTTTCTTTTTTTTTTTTGAACTTTATGTTTATTGTTTCCATAAACAAACATACAGTTACATCACAAGCACTGCATTGCAAGTATTACCCCATGAGGACGCCACGCCTCTCAGTATATTCACTATAAACCATCAGTACTTTAAGATACATCATATGGGGGAATCTTTAATATATTTTCAAAGTTAAAAATAAACACAATATGCTGCATAGAGTGAGCCCATGAGCTGCATGGTATCTTTTTGTAATAGAAATAACTATTTACTGAGTTCTCTATCACCCCAAAAGGGTGAAGTGTCCACCCTGCTTAATCATAAAAATCAAGGCACAATGTGCTGTGAAATAAACATAAACATGCTTCCATCTGAACTCTATCCTTACAAATGAAGAAAGAAAAAATTCCACAAGACATTTCTTTTGTTTAAAACACAAATTGCATTAACTACCTTTGTATATTTAAGCTGCAAAAAGAAAACAGTATCCTAGGTCATTATTAACTATTTAATGCCCCCAACTTTGGAACATCAAACATTGTTTAACCCCTCCTTATCAGTTCGTTTTAGTTCCTACAGGGCATCGTTACCCCAGTCAGAGCAGGAAATCATGAAACTCAGTGTGTCGAAAAGTCTCTAGTCCCAGTATGCCCTGAACCAAATCATTGTACCCAGGCAAGTTTAACAAAATAAGAGTCCACCAGCCTGTAAGCAAGTATATTCATGGATCCTCTTCCTCCTCTGATAATGAGGCATCACGTCTCTCTCTCTCTCGGGGTTGAGTTCTTCTGTGCCCATTTCAGAGCATCCGTGGGCTCGGTAAAAAGGTAGAGCTTTCCTTGATGGGCAATACGTAGTCGGGCTTGGAAGATAAGGCCATGAGAGCCTCCCGCCTCCCTTAGAACCGCCCGTACCCCGTCAAACCTTTTCCTTCTCTGTCAGGGCGCATATCCGATGGCAGGATACAGCCGGATGGGTTCTCCATCCTGCAGCAGAACCCGTTTGTGTTTGGCCAAAGCTAGAAGGAAGTTCCGGGATCTTATGCCATCCATGATGGCCACCACAGCTCATGGCGCTTCTGGATTATCTTGTCTGCCACGCGGGGTTATCCTGTATGCTTTTTGAATATAATGTGCCTGCTCTGAAGCCTCCCCCCCAGCTGTTGTCTTATCCAGTCCCAGATAAAGAGGAGTAGGTGATCCCCTTCGCAGCCCTCCGGAAGACCTAAAAGTCGTAAATTTGCTGCTCTTGCCTGGTTCTCAAGAGTTTCCAGGTGAGATTTCAGGTAGGTGTTCTCTTTAATAATTGAGGTCGCTGCTCCCATCGCCACATCAGCCCGCTTGGAAGTTTCATTTGATGTCATTTGCACCGATTCCATCGTAGCTTCCACTCCAGCCACTCTATTGTTTAGGGCATCGATTTTTGTAGATAAGCCAGAAACCAAAGTTATAATTCTGTTTAGTTTCAGCCCAATTGTCTGAAGTGTCTCTTCTGAGGAGGCCTCTCCGTGATCCGAAAGTAGGCCCTGTTGAGATCGTGTGGCTGGTGGGCCAACTGGACTCTTAGTTCTGGCTCCATCCCCAGGGGTCTTATCCTTGCGAGGATTACCCATGATAGTCAGTAGATCTTCACCAAAAGTTATTGTCTATGATTTTGCAGCTTAGTCCCCCCAAAACCAGCAATTCTTGTATTTGATACCAATCTAGTGGGAGAGCTCTAGAAGGAGGCGTCCATCTTGCTAGGGCTCCACAGCACCCCCCATCCCGTACATTCTTGATGTGCTCCTCCCAGGTCTGGCTGTATATGGCTATATCATCCATATAAGCCAATGCAAACTCACCTACCCCAGACAGAATGCAATCCACAAGCCGTTGAAAGGTTGCAGGTGCCTTCTTCATTCCAAATGGCATTGCCTTGAATTCGTATAAACCAAATGGAGTAACAAAAGCTGATCTCTCCCTGGCTGCAGGGGTCAGAGGTACCTGCCAATAGCCCTTTGTTAGGTCTATTGTGGTCAAATACTTGGCTCCCCCCAGTCGCTCCAGGGTCTCATCTGTTATGGGCATGGGATAGGCGTCAGACTCCGTGCAGCTATTCAGCTTCCAGTAGTCAACACAGAATCATGTGGTGCCATCCCTTTTGGGGATCAGTACCACGGGTAATGCCCAGGGGCTACTAGATTCCTGGATTACTCCCAAGTTCCAGCATCTCCTTGAGCTCCTCTTTCACAGTCTGCTTAACGTGCTCGGGTAGCCTGTAGAGGGACTGTTTCAGGGGAACCTGGGTCCCTGTATCTACATGGTGCTCTGCCATCGTGGTGTACCCCAGTTTCCCTGAGAACATGTCCGCAAATTCTCTCAGCACACCCCTAATTTCTTGCACCTGGGCTGGCGTCAGCTGGTCAGAGAGGGTAAGGTTGTCCACAGAGGATGCAACCCAGGCCTCCCCAAGCAGGTCCACCAGTGGATCCATCTCAGTTTCTTCCTCTGGAGCACTGCATACAGCGAGGACCAATTCCTCCCTGTCATGGTAAGGCTTCAACATGTTAACATGATACATCTTTCGCCCGCATCTCCTGTCTGGTAGCTCTATCATGTAATTGACATCACTAACCTTTTGGACAATGGCGAATGGGCCCTCCCATGCTTCCTGTAATTTATTCTGTCGGACAGGAATGAGTGCCATCACTCGCTGTCCCACCTCATATTCTCTGGCTTGGGCCCCACAGTCATACCAGACTTTCTGCCACTGTTGTGCAGTGACCAAGTGCTCCTGAGCAAGCCCCATGAGCTCCTTAAGGCGGGTCCTGAAGTTCAGGACATACTCCACAACAGACTCCCCTTGGGAGGCATGGTTGCCCTCCTATTCATCCCGAATCAAATCTAGGGGCCCCTGCACCCTATGACCAAACAATAGCTCGAAGGGGGAGAACCCTGTGGACTCCTGTGGGACTTCCCTGTATGCAAATAGGAGATGAGGCAAATATTTGTCCCAGTCCCTCTTATGCTGGTCTGCAAAAGTCCTTAGCATGGTCTTAAGGGTTGAATTAAATCACTCCACCAGACCATTAGCTTGGGGATAGTATGGGAAGGTTTTGAGCTGCTTTACCCCACACTTCTCCCACAAACTACTCATTAACCCTGACATGAAATTGGCACCCTGATCTGACAGGATCTCCTGGGGAAAGCCCACCCGGCTAGATATTCCCAACAGTGCATCTGCCACTGGTTCTGCCTCAGAGGATGGGCCACTGCCTCTGGGTATCTTGTGGCATAGTCGACAACTACCAGGATATACCATTTGCCAGTGCGACTTGGGGTGCTGAATGTCCCCACTATGTCCACAGCTACCCTCTTGAAGGGTTCATCGGTAATGGGCAGGGGCACCAAAGCTGCCTTGGCCTTGTCCCCCATTTTCCCTACCCGCTGGCACTGTGGGCAAGCACTGCAATAATTGCCACATCCTTGCCAATACCAGGCCAGAAGAAATTGTTGGTCATACGCTTTTTCGTGCGCCTCACCCCCAAGGCCCTGAAAAAGGGATATCATGGGCAAGGGCCAAAAGCTGCTGACTGTGAACCTTAGGGACTACCAGCTGCTGGAGTACCTCACTGTCTAGCCCTTCCTCTGTTGTACATTCTCTGTACAACAGCCCATTGTCCCAGTAAATGGACTCTTTACCCCCTGAGGACGGCGCAGCCCTGAGCTATTTCCCTCAGTTTTTGCAAGGTAGGGTCAGTTTGCTGTGCAGCACTCAGCTGCCCTCGTCTGACCCTTCCCAGTGCCCCTTCAGAAGGAAATCCTGTGGGCTCCTCTATTTGTGACTGGGGTTCTGGACTGCTGCTTCTAGCCAGCCCCTCTCCTGTGCTAGCCACTTCCTCAGCTGCTGAGGGAGGGGCTGGACCACCTTGAGTCACCCCCTCTTCACCCTCAGAAGCTTGCCCTTTTTCCTGACTACGAGTTACAGCACACACGGTTTTTTTCCTGGGGTCCAAATCATTCCCCACAATCACATTTACAGGGAGGTCCTTTACAACCCCCACCTCCTTTTCTCCATGGCCCCCTTCCCAGCTCAGGAAGACTCTAGCCATTGGTATTTGGACTGCTGGCCCTGTGAATGCCTGGACCCTGGAGTATTTCCCAGGCACCATCTGCTCTACCCAGATGAAATCCTGCCTCACCAGAGAGATGTAAGTGCCTGAGTCCCTCAGTCCCTGTGTTACTGTCCCATTAACTACAATGGGATGCATATTTTCATCAGAGGAGAGTGGTTCTTCAGGCTGGGCACACCCCACAAACACACCAGTGTTCTTTTGATCACCTCCTCCCCCATACCTCTGCCCCTTAACCATTTTCTGAGAGCAGTTATATCTCAAATGCCTCACTTGATTGCAAATATGACATTTCTTGGGTCCTGTCTCTTGAGTCCCTTTAGAACCAGAGGGTTCTGCTTTGGGCTCAGGTGCAGGCTGGTTTCCTTTGGGCTGCCCCCCATGGGATCCCTTATAACCATGTGCTGCCCCCCATAAGACTTACGCTATACGTATGGCCGGCTAGACACATACATGTCAGCGCTCACTGCCACCTCTTTTGAGGAGGTGCACACCCTGTCTAGGAGCCATACACGCATATCCTCAGGTACAATTTTAAGAAATTGTTCTCTCACCAACACATCTTTGATTAGTTCTACAGTGTTTGCTTTAGGCTCCACCCACCTATCAAGGTAAGTACACAGTTGAACCTGCAGTTCTGCATAACTGTCTTCTGGGCTTTTCTTTAACTCCCTAAATTTCCTGCTATAAGCCTCAGGAGTTAATTCAAAATATTTTAACAACACTGTTTTAACTTTATCATAATCAGCATAGTCTTCATTACTCATTTTAGAAAATGCATGCAAAGCCCACCCTGTAAGTAAGCATGTGAGATAAGTTGACCAGGAAGCCTTAGTCAATTGGAATTGGTCACATACTCTCTCAAATGACGTTTAAAAATAAACCAAGGTCATCTCCCTCTTTAAACTGAGGGAACAATTTAGAATGAATTGTGGCTTCATGAGGCAAACTCACTCCACCATTACTCGCGGTTTGCTGGCTGCGCAGGGGCATCATCTCCTTCTCAGGCTGTTGTCTCTGGAGTTCGTGCTGCCGTTCTTTCTCTTTCTTCACGTTCCTTCTCTTTGTCTTGACATTCTTTCTCTCTCTCTTCACATTCTTTCTCTCTGTCTGCCAGTCTTCTTGCTTGTGCTTCAGCATCCAGTCTTTTCACCTCCAGCGCCTTGTCTTGCAGCAACAGCTGCAGTCGCAGAGCATCAGGCTAGTTTGGGGGGTCTGCTGCCTCAGTTCCTGACTCACCCCCAGAGACTGTCTGCTTCTGGTCATGTGCCACGAAGGCAGCTATGAGGTCTGCCTTTTTCTTGTGTTTTAGACCTTCAGGCTGAATCCCCTTTTCCTGCCACCTTTCACAAAGCTGTGGCACAGTAAGTGAGTCATACTCCATGGAGCTCATTCCCTACTGCTACGCTGTACTGTGCTAACTAGAAACAAATAGAACTGTTGTACAAATGTATTCCCTTATATATCCTGTTTTGCAATGCTAAGGTAACTGTTCCACTGGCAAACTCTGTATTACAGTGTGCTACGCAGTCTGCTACCATCATCCCACTTCTGCCACCAATTGTGATAACCCACCTCTCCCTCTGGGCTGAAACAGCTTTTAGAGAGGTGTCTGTCCTCAGGTATTTGCTGCCACCAGCTAGACTGTCTTCCAGCACCTCCATCAAGTTCACAAACTTGAATAATTAAATGTGCAATTGCACAAGTTAAAGTCTGGTAGTGTGTCTCTCTCGGGTGGCAGATGCTACACAGAGTTTACCTCAACCAGTGAAAACCAAATATTACCTTAGAAAAATGACATCACAGTCACAACTGTTGAGCAAATAAATAGCTTTTTACTTAACAGAAAGTGCACTGAGCATTTACAGGATATTTATTTACAATGCAAGAGAATAACACTGATACAGGAAAGGTAAACAAATATTTTTAAACAACCGATGGAAAAAGAAAAAGGTTATTACTGCAATATGCTAGTATTAAAGTTACCCTTCCCTGTCCTTACAAGAGACACTGGGCCTATGCTAACTGCCAGCTCCCACGGACATAGCTAAAAGGGTAGGCACCCAACTTAGATTCTCCCTCCAGCTTCAAAAGTAAGAAAAAAACCCTTCTCTGTCTTTCTGAATGTTATATACTCTTTTGAGAATAGGTCATTCCTATTCTCTCTTTGAATGCACCAACCATCTAACATGTATGTATTTAATTGTCCCAATCAGAGTGAACACCTATCAGTGACCAATTATATTCCCTTTTACCCTTAAGTTTATTTTTGACTGAACCAATCTCTTCAAACTGGCCTGTGTGTGTGGACGTGTCCACTCGAGATTTATGACCCAGCTCTTATCTAGCAGCTAGGGAGGACTGAGAATTCCAGCTTCTCAGCTTGCGTGAGTGTTTTTTTTTTGAGACTACTAAAAAAATGTGTTTGGAAAATCCAAACATTAACTCCTTCTTTACCATTTCTGTCACAGGGAGAATTAAATAAAATGTTTTAAAGCGCTCTTAAGCACTATAGAAATAATATGGGCACCTGTCATTTTAAAGAGCAGACGAGGCTGCTCATGAATATTTAATGAGCCAGCTGTGTCCTGGAGGGATAATGCTTTGAAGGTAGCGACAGGCTCATGTAGCCTTATGTTAATTGATAAAGCAGTCGCTAGAAAGGGCACAGTGAGAGGCACAAATGTATGTTTTTAAATAAATGTATAACTACTGTTTGCTTGTAAATCAAGGCTAAACTTGGGACACTATATAAAATGTTTACCTAGCAGCCATGTTTGCCAGCCTGATTACACTGTTCAGCCAATCAGGAAGCCAGGATCCCGAGCAGCTGCTGTGAAGGCCCCTGGGAAAAGGAGGTGGCGGTGCCAGCGTTTGACACCAAGACAGCCAGCCAAGAGGGCATCAAGGAAGTCCATTAACTGCTTTTTCTGTAACTAACAGCTGGCATAAATCAGTCAGCAACTGCCAGGCCCCCCCCCCCCTTGTTCTGCTCATCCAGTCAGGAGCTGTTTTCTTTCCTGCAGCTCATGAGGAGAGAGAGTCAGTTCAGTTCTCTTCAGTTACTTGAGGTTGAAGTTTGAATTCAGTCAGTGTGGTGACTGGAGAGGGGCATCCGGGGCACCCACCCCTTTTGCTTCCTGATTGAGGGGGGACAGAAGGAGAAAGATGTTTAAAAAGGTCAGTATAAGTTCCAATGCCTGGAAGGTGCTCCTGTGTAAAAGAAAAAAAGGATGATTTTTATTGTCTGAGGCAGGGAAGTTGCTTGACACTGATTATGTTCTCCTGAGTGAAATAAAATGACTGCCTGGGGGTTTGCACGACCCACAAAGCCCAGGAGGTGCCTGCATGTCTCCCACTGATGGGAAAGAAAGTATTTTTCCAGCACAAAGGTGTGTCTTAAGCAGAGTTGAGGTTATCGTATGGGATTCCTGAAGCAAGAGGAAATTGCCTATATGAATGCGAGATCTGAGAATGTCTAAAACAGAGTGAAGGTTATCGATTGGGGTTCCCTGAAGGAAGAGGGAATTGCCCGGATGCCTGTGAGATCTGAAAAATGGATGATCCTGCTTGCGGCTTGTGGAGCCACGAATGCCAAGTGGAACCTGCCTGAATTTCCAGTGAGATGGAAACTACAATTGGTACTGCACCTGATTGGTGAGTTCATGTTCATCAGCGCCTGCATGGTGAGAAGAAAAGAGAAAAGTGTCTTCTGTGAGCCAGAGACTGTGTTGAAAGTAAAGGGTCACAGCTGACATGCCATTAGGTTGTCGAAAATGCCTTTCCAGTCACATGAGGTGACTATAGAATTGAATTCAGAGACTGTGTGCTACAAGTAAAGGGTCACAGCTGCCATACTGGTAGGTGGTCGAAAATGCCTTTCCAGTCACTGGAGTGTGACTACAGCTGTCTGCTGAAGTGAATGTAACAAGTGACTGTTAAGCTATGAGAGACAGCAAGTTGCAACCTGGAACCAGGTAGGGAAACTGCCAACCCCTATCAAGTGGGGCAGACTGGGCCACAAGGAGCCACGGGTGTATGCCTAAGTGCTAGGGCACTCTGATCCGTCTGAGGAGCTGGACCATGGGGTCACTCCTGGGTCTAGATTCTTTGTAGTCTAGGATGCTTTGCACTGCACTCTGCACCTGGTCTGCTCAGCGGGCTGAAGGAGGCAAGCTGCTAGAGGCTACAAGCAAGCTGCAAGATACCTGCTTCATGCATTGGTGTTCCAAGCTGCAAGATGCCTACATCATGTCTCAAGCTTTCCAAGTCTTCAGATTTCTGCAAGTTCCATCCACCCAGAGCTACAGATTCAGTGCCACCAGAGTTTGTCACCAGACCCGTGAGTAAATGCAGGGATTGCCCTGCCCATGGGGAATTGTACATAGTTGTGTTCAAGTTTACGCCCCACAGTATAGAAAGGTAAAGAAAATGATAAAATGCCATTTTAGCAATTGCATGGCCTTTGGGGTTGTGTTTTTTTTTTTTTTGTTTTTTTTTTTCGTGATCTGATTTTAAAAGTGCACCAACTGCCGGCCAGCCAGCTGCATCATACAGGCCTGCAACTAGATCCTGGGTGCCCAGCTAGGACTCATAGGGGTTATGCTGGTACTAGTTTAGAATTGGGTAATGTGTTAACACCTGTGATGACTGAAGTGAAATGCTGGTGGGAGGCGGGCACTGAAAATGTTTTACCTGCAAGGTGACTGTTTACAAATATGCCAAATGAATTCCAGTGTTGTTAACTCTATGCCAGTTTACTTTTCCTAGCCCTCCCCCAAGTAAATAAATGTGTTATAATGTTTTGGAACAATATCTGACATGTGAGCATATTATTAGCTGGAGTCTTTAATTGTAAATGTTATGAAAAATGGGATTTTAGTTTCAGATATGCCATGTGTGGGATGACTGTAAGGGGAGGTGGGTAGGTACAGCATCCCGGAGGGTTCTACTGCTAAAACAACAACTGAGCCACTTTATATTTAACTCTGGGTGAAGGCACCATGTTATTTACCTAATCTTTGGGAAAGAACCCCCTTCTTTCCATCAGAATCCAATCCCAGGACCCTCAACCTCATTTGAGCTGGTCCGAGCTGACAAGGCAAGGGTAGTAGCCCTTCTCTTTTAGACCACGGTGCCAGGGAGGGGGTTGCAACAACATACAACCACATATGAAGGAAACTGGAATATAGAGGGAATGGTGCCATTCTGTAGTCGTCTTATTTGTCCAGTCTTATCGAAACGGCTCTCTTCATAATGTTGACTGCAGATTCTCTGATACGGTACTGGTATCCATAGTCCTCCCTTGTGTGTTGCCCTTTTCATTGCCATTCTTCTTTGATTTAGCAGATCATTGTTTGACAGCGGAAACCTGAAGAAATGAAACATACGGAAAAGAAAGACATTTTCATTAAGTGGAATTGCAGAAACACAATGTGCTAATGTGAGATGATCGTGGAATGAAAACAATTATCAGCGTAACTGAAAATAAAACAACATATATTGACCAAGTTGTTTTACCTGTGGAAAGTAATTCCGAACTGCCTTGCTTCCAGTGTATTTCCTGAATGACATCCGTGTGCTGCACGGGTGACTGGCATCCTAAAATTACTGTTTTAAAACAAGTTAACTGCAAACTGATGTAATTATAAGTAAGAGGAAAATAGGCAAACGTGTATAATGCCACAAAGTGTTTACAATTTCACTACCTCAAATGTACATGTAACAGCACTTTGACTCACCTAGGCTGCTCCGGGGCCTTCGGGTCAGCTCGGTACACACCACCAAGGGGATATCCAGTGATGATAGCAACCAAAAATGAGCGACTACCAAAATAGCGACTCATTTTCAGCACTATAGTTTTGGGCTGCCTTGCAAGGGTAGCAACCCTATGTAAAAGCAAGCATAGGGAAGGGCGACCGGAAGGAGGGAATAGCGAGGGGAGGGATATGGAAGGGGCTTTAGGGGACTGGTGTTCCTGCTGCCGCTGAGCTAGCCATGTGGTGTGGGTGGCTAGTTCTGGCTCAGCAGGTACTGGGTTCGCGGATGGGGACCAGGAGTGTGGAAATTTTGCCACTGGCTGCGGGACTTAATTTTTTTTTTCAGATCCAGACTGTTCCCTCCCTAACGCAGACTTCCGGAGTTGAGAATCTAAAATCGGGGTGGGGGACTGTACCTCACCAAGGTGGCGATGCAGCTCTTTGGCTTTCAACCTGTGCCCAATTTCAAGAGAGACGCGGTCCTGTCCAGAACGGACCCCCTGAAACCTGACTAGCTAATTAGCTACTAACCTACCCCTTCTCCTTGTATTCAGTTCTTGCCTCTCCCCCTCTTTTCTCCATCTGCTGTTCTGGGTCACTCGTGTGCACAACCTACCCTGTCCTTTTTACTCCAACAGCACTTGCATACTACCTCGAGCCTGCTCCTGGTACACTCATGCACGATAATGGTTCTGTTGCATTATTACTGTTTTGTAAGTTTATATTCTCTTTTGTATGATTTTGGGCATGTATTGTAATTTACCCAATGTTCCACTACTGTTTATTGTACAATACCTTGTCGTCCAACTGTTGCATAATCTTACAATGTTGTACTGTTTGTACTACCCACATACTATTGTAGTTGATCATCCTTCACAACCCTATGTAACCCCTTCCCCCCAGGTCACACCATGAGAGCAGCTTGTTCAGTGTGCCCTCCTTGTGAAACATTTCAATAAATAAAATAAATAAATAATAAGACTCCCCAACGCCGCAGTTTGGGGTACTCGCAGTTCAGAAGTCCACAAAGGGGGGGGGGGTCTGCAACCAGCTGAGTTACAGGCAGAATGCTATTGCACGGTACTGTGGAGGTCCCTAGATGGTGGCGCACCACAAGGTTGCCAATCTAGTAACCTGGAGAAAGAAAGTTAGGCATGCTGATCTTCACCTGCCTGGCCTTGCCAGCTTCACCAGAGGCCATTGTAGACTGTGTTCACAGAGCCAGGCCTGTCGACATCTTCCCCACCAGTCTTCTTCTTTTTCGGTCTGGGGGGGGGGAATGAATGAGGTCCCTCAGACCCCTCTGTTGCACCCCTGGTCACATCCACAGCTGGTCACTTGCTCAGTATTTTAACCCCAGCACTCACCCACTGGGCGTCTCTTTTACAGTCAGTGCTGGGCCCTCTTGCAGTCACTTCCCTAAACACTCACAGTCTCTCCCCTTGCCGGATTGTCCACTCGTCAAAACAGTTTCTCCGCTGAGGGGGCACAGCAGCTCAGTCTGTATTGGCAGTTCAGCTATCCTTCAGGTTCAGAAATATTGCCCAACAGTTTGGTTTACCAGGGAGCAATATCTACTTTCAACAGCACAACAAAGTCTCTATTCCTCCTATACTCAGCTTGGTTCCTTTTCTTTAAGGTTGATGGACAAAATCAGCCAGAGCAATAGTGCAGGGAAATTGAGCTCAGTGGCCCACACAGCCTTTTCCCTCACAACCACATTGCAGCTCCTCTGGACAACTCTCTCTTCTTGGCAGCAAAGCAGCTCTATTTATAGATTTCTGGCAGCCTGCTGTCCATTGACTGCTGTTTCCTGGGCAAACTCGTGTCGGTTTCTTGTTTTACCCAGCAGCCCCCATTTTTTTTTTTTTTTTTTTTTTTGGGGGCTGCCATTTTGTCTCTGTTGGGCTCTAAACAGTCCGGCCTGTAATTTTTATAATTATGCCCTTGTAAGGACAGGTAACATTTCTTCCCGCGACCAGAGGCTCTCTGGTCAGCCTTGCACCTGTTCCCTGGCTCCGGGGGCTCATGGCCAAGCCCAGCAAGGAGCCGTCTCCTTTAAATTTCTTCTCAGTGGCTACGCATGCTCACTGAGCATGCGGCCAATATTTTCTCTATTTACAAGTGAATGGCCCAGTTTTCTGAGTTACCGGGACCACTCCAGCCTCCCCAGGGTGCCCGGAGATGTGGGAATAGCGATCAGACCTCGCCCCCACTCAGAACATGGGACAAGGTCCTGAAATTACAGTGGTCGCATATGCAAAGCAACAAAAGGTGGCTGTGCTCAAGTACCACCACAACCCCTTAGGGATGGCGGGCGGATGGCCGTAGCCTTGAACAGGTAAGCCCATTTGGGGGTGCTTACATCCAAGCAAGCAAAACCAGAACGGAGAAGCCGCTTCTGAGGACAGCAAGAGTTTCCACTGGGAGATATTGGGGAGTTTAGAGGAAAGAAGAAGGCGGGCAAAGGCATTACTCACGGACACGGAGATCCAGATATCAGGTGACATTAAATCAGCTTTTTCAAAATGGAAAAAATTGTTGTATAAAGATATTGATATAACATATAACATAATCACATTAGAGGAGTACCTATTAAAAGAACAAGCACCACATGGTATCCAAGTAACGATAATTCCATCTAGTGGCATTGACGAATTTCCATTCAAGGAGGAATGGCTAGCAGCTGCTCAGCTGTGTTCTAAAACATTCTTAGAGTTTATAATCAAAGCCGAGGGACTTAAAGTAAAACAGCTAGATAAAGACTTGGAGGCGGCCAAAGGGGAGGTTCTGACAGAGAGAGATCGGAGTATAACATGCAACTAGTCTGTACAAAAGAATGTGAAGAAATATGAAAAAGAAATAATGGCGAGAAAACAAAGGAAACTAAACCGTGATGATGAAGATTTTCTTAAGAGTAACATGTTGAAGTGGTCTAAACCTAGGTCACAAAGCAGAGGGTGGAGTCAAGTCTGCAGTAACAACAGACTAAGATTCTCCTCAAAGAACAGAGAGAGAGAGAGAGAGACCGAGAAAGTGAACAAACATCACACGCAGTAGGACCTGAATCCAGCAAAACTGATACAGACAAGGGAGATGAAATAGAGAATAATGGATGACTAACTATTGATAACAAGCCGGTTATTTCAACGAGAGTTTCCTATGGCAACCGCTTGAACCTCGAGAGCGCAGCTCAAGAGGTTTGGTCACCATGGGAACCTCGAGTTGTACTAACGTAGCTTGTTACTGATAGTCATCCATTGTTTTCTATAGAGTATATTGCCCCAAAAGAATAATACAAGAGCCATCTTAACATATTTTAGCCTTACTTTGGGTTTGTATTCTGTGCGACACTCCCCAATGGACTAACTCACTGCCGCAGTCATTGACGATTAGGGGGAAGACTGCACACTGCGCATGCACAATCAGGTTCTCAGTTGTTATGCTGCACTAGCTACTTAGCTATTAGAGCATAACAAACTAGCTGAATAATTAGTACTACATAACGTTTAGAAAGTGATGGATTTCTGTCAGTAACAACGTTCCAACATACACTATTTAGAGAATACTGGCTGGGCAACTGTGTGCAACCAGCCTGTGCTGCCACTGAGGGGCTCTGATTCTGTTAGACCTTGAGAGGTCACACAGAATCGGAACCCCAAGGTGGTAGCTCAGGCTGGTTAGGCACACTCTTCCCAGCCAGTATTTTTTATAGTGTATAGTGACCCTACAAGTTCCGCAACAAAAACAATAAAAAAAAAAAAAAAAAAAAGAAAAAATTTGAAATGATTTTGAATGTAATGGGCTCCTCTGCCACTTTCAGAAAAAAAACACCACCGCCATCCTGTCAGAAAATTTACTGTTCAGATTCTGAAATGTGCATGTAGGGGTTTTTCCTTTAGTTAAACTGCTGGCTCGTGCACTCTCAAAAACAGCCAAGATGCTGTTTAAATTAATAGCATGGTATACTAATGCCCATGAACTCGAACTGTGGTACAAACAACATTTTGATCATGATGGATTTCTTATGTGTAGTAAGGAGTCACTATACATTATAACTTAAATGCTGAAAAAGTATTTTTAGACAAACGACAGAGATTTCAAAGGGGAAATCGGGGGGGAAAAAAAAGGAGGACAAGAAGAGAGAGGAGGAAGCAGCCAACACATCCTGAGATCAGGGAAGAAAACCGGCTACAAATAATAAATATATCAAATATAGAATTAACAGAAAATCAGAAAAAAGTACTATCAAAGGGACGTTCCTACATCCCCCACCCCTAGTAAAAATAAATTCAAAATTAACTTGGATGCCAGAAAATTCTTTAGAAAAATGTGTTTAAAGTTATTTTTTGTGGACAAAAATAGTGAACTCACAGATATCATGGGGTTTGAAACAGAAAATACAGCAACCTTTACAGGAAATAGCCCAGAGGATTTGAACTACTTGGTTGAGGCCTTTGGAGGGAGGAACCAATGGACGAACCTACAGAAATCTATGATGTAATAGATGATTTAACTGACAGTTCCATCCAGACAGTCTTAGAAGGGTCTGCGGATCCAGGACACACTCTGAGGATACCTTTCACACCTGCCATTAACATAGAAACAGAAAGGTCTCAGACTCAGAACATTTTAGAGCAAAGGAAGAGAAAATTTAAAGAGGTATCCACATTCATTCCATTAACTTTGTATCCCAACGTTTTAGCTCACAAAAAGGTTGTCATGAAAGAAAGTAGTGACTTATTCAATAATGTAAGCAAAAACACAAAACAGAACCTAACTAGAAATGAAGGGGTAGCACTAGATAAGATGGCCAGAAATACAAATCCGGTAGTCAAACCTGCAGACAAATATGGAAACATCACTGTAATGAGTAAGACACAATGTCCAAATGGTTATGGATTTATTAAATGATGGAAACAATCACAGGGTGCTACAGGTTAATCCGACCTCCAGCTTTAAGAAAGAACTGTACAAAAGCCTGACATGTGCGGCCCTAGAAGGGGACATATCAGAAGAGGAATTCAGATGTATGTGGAGGGAACACCCTGCCACAGATGGCTTTTATGCACTTCCCAAAGTGCATAAACATGTCCATAACCCTTCTGGCAGGCCTATCATGTCTGGCAATGGGGCTGTTTATGAACATTTGGGTCAGTTTTTTGATTTCTTCCTGCAACGCTGTGTGGTCAGTCTACCAGCATACTTAAAAGACATCAAGACACCTTAAATAAATTGCAAGGTATCACATGGCAGGACGATATGGTGTGGATAGGTATTGATGTGACATCTTTGTACACATTGATACCTCATTACAAGGGTCTGAATGCCTGTAGATTTGAAAGGCGTGACCGTGCCACAGTCTGGTTCTGCCTGAACCTAGGAGGAGTAGAAGGCTGCACAAAGACGGAGGTAACTGACTTCAGGGGGGCGGTTTTAAGGAAATGGGAAGGATCCTTAAGGAGCATTTGGATGGGATTGGGTCAGACATGGATGCTGATAGTAGGTGGGAAATCATCTGAGAGGGGCAGGATGCCAACCGACACCTGTGCAAGAGTGAGACTAAAATGCGGTACAGCCCGAAAACTCCTGCTGGTGGACCAGGAGGTCCAGGAGGTGGTGTGGGAAGAAGGCAGCCTATAGGCAATTCAAGTGCTCAAGGAGTGAAAGGATCGGGGAGTATGAGCTGATGGCTAGAAGGACCACTAGGGTGGTGAGGGCGGCTAAGGCAAGGAAGGAGCAGAACCTGGCCAGGGAAATTAGGAAAGGGAACAAGGGGTTCTTTAGATACATTGGGGAAAAATGAAGGGTGAAGGGGCAGATTAGCAGGATTAAAACAGGGGAGAGATGGGCACAAGACCCGGGGGAGCAGGCTGAGGTAGTAAATGAGTACTTCACCTCAGTTTTCACCAAGGAAAATGGGGGTGCTGCATCATACATGGGAGGAGACAGTGATACTGAGATGGGGGCCCTTACTGATCAAGCGGGTCTGGGGAGAGGGAGGCATCACTGGTAGGGGGGGGAAGGCTAAGCTGGGTGAAGAGGTAGTGGAAGTGGAAATCACAGCAGAGAGCGTGAGGGAAGCCCTCAGGTCCCTTAAGACGGAGAAAGCACCGGGGCCGGATAAATTACATCCCAGAGTGCTGAAGGAACTTGCGGATGTCCTGGCGAAACCCCTAGCGGAGCTTTTCACCATCTCACGGAGGACAGAGTGGGTGCCCCAGGACTGGAAGGTGGCGCATATAGCGCCTATCCACAAGGGGGGGATCAAGGGAGGTGGCAGGGAACTACAGGCCTGTCAGCCTGACATCGGTGGTGGGCAAGGTGATGGAGGGCATTGTCAAGGAGAGGCTGGGGGGGGACCTGGAAAAGTCAGGGTGCCTGGACAATAGACAGCATGGATTCGTCCCAGGGATATCATGTCAGACAAACCTTGTGGAGTTCTATAACTGGGTGACGAGTGCCTTGGACCTGGGCAGACCTGTGGACGTCCTCTTTCTAGACTTCAGCAAGGCATTTGACTCTGTTCCTCACGTGGCCTGTTGGATAAGCTGGGAGAAATGGGGTGGGGAACCAGATGATCAGATGGATAGGCAGTTGGCTCCAGGACCGGACCCAGAGGGTCGTAGTTGGCGGGATAGTCTCATCCCCAAGGAGGGTCATTAGTGGGGTCCCACAGGGATCAGTCCTTGGGCCCCTCCTGTTCAACGCCTACGTCTCTGACATAAGGACAGGTATCAGGAGTGAGATGAGTCTCTTTGCGGATGACTCAAAACTGGGGGCGGTGGTGGATGGGGAGGGTGGCCCTACAGGGGGACCTGGAGGCTCTGGAAAGATGGTCTAGAAAGTGGAAGCTGAGGTTCAATGCAGGGAAATGCAAGGTACTGCACCTGGGGGCCAGAAACCCGGGCCAAGTGTACACCCTGAGGGGGAATGCTGCAAGTCTCGATGGCTGAGAGGGACCTGGGGGTGGTGGTGGATGTCAACATGAACAACTCGGAGACTTGTAGGAGGGCAGCAGCCAAGGCCAACAGGATGCTGGGATGCATCGCTAGGGGGATCACCTCCAGAAGGAGGAAAGTGATGCTCTCTCTGTATAACTGCTTGGTGAGGCCGCATCTCGAGTACTGCGTGCAGTTTTGGAGGCCACACTTAAAGAGGGACATTAAACTCCTGGAGAGGGTCCAGAGGAGGGCAACCAAAATGATTTGGGGCTTGGGGGACAGGACCTATGAGGAGAGGCTCGAAGAGCTAAATATGTACACATTGGAAGAGAGAAGGGACCGGGGGGACATGATAGAGGTCTTCAGGTACATGAGGGGGTAAATAGGGGAGGAACAGTCAGGGTGCTTCGAAGGAAGGAGGAGGGGGCCACTAGAGGGCATGGGTGGAAGCTGGAGGGGGGAAGATTCAGGGGAGAAAGGAGGAGGTGCTACTTCACTGAGAGGGTGGTGGAGCCATGGAATGCGCTGCCTAGGGGGCTGGTGGAGGCAGAGACAGTGAAGGGGTTCAAGAGGGGCTGGGACAGGTGCAGGGGAAGGGTTCTGGAAGCAAAATCCAATGCAGTGAGAATATCCGGAACTGGGAAGGGAGAAACCAGAGAAGGCGAGGGGGGCAGCAAGGTCAGCTCCCAGGGTGGGAGCTGACCAAACAAGCAGACGCGAAAGACTGTTAGGCCTATTCTGCTGATATTTTAGTATGTTAGCAATATGAGAAATAGTGAACACATTCCAATAGACTTCATCTTGGAAGGGTTAGAATTTGTATTAAAACTTAATGTGTTTAAAATTCAATGACCAATACTACCTGCAGCTGAGTGGCACAGCGATGGGGGCCAGTATGGCCCCCAGCTATGCGAATTTGTTCATGGGATGATAGAAATTACTGTTTGTTAATAATCCAGTGCAAAATCCTTATTTTCAAAATATAACGAAATGGTATAGAGTTATAGACACATTGATGATTGTTTGTGTATTTGGCAGGGGGATGAGAAACTAATACCAGAATTCATGAAATGGCTAAACAATGAGCTGAACTTGAGATTTCCATACTCTCAGAGTAAAGAGAAATTGGTGTTTTTGGACTTAGAGCTTCAGAGCACACCAAGTGCACAGCAGACTAAGTAAGGAAACCACACAAGCATGTGCACAAAACTGGTTACCTACAAGAACCAGTGGATTCTTTAAATGTAAAAGATGCATTTCATGTAAATTTGCAACACAAAACAAATCATGTGTTCACCCATTAGAATCGCAAAATGTTGTTAAAATCAGGGAGCGCGTAACATGTGACATGCCCTTTGTCGTGAATGCACTTTGGTTCACATGTAAACTGCTGTACATAGGTTGCACCACCAGGCCACTTAAAAGAAGAAGCAGGAACACATGAGGTCTGTCATGAGCCCAGCCCCAAGGCACAGTAGGACCTCCTGTTTGCAGAGACGATCCCCCTCTTTTTTACAGAACTCGTGAGCAATTGTAGGGTTCAGGAAGAATCACCAACCCTCCTTTTCCCAGTGGGAGGGGGAAACTGTAGTTTCGAGTTCCCTTGACTCTGTACTACATTCTGGGTTTAAATCCCACCACTGCCACTGGCAGCCTCTTGCTTAAGTAGTTTTGTAGGATAGCCAAGCGGTCACTGTCTTCATTATTAAGGCATGCAGTCTTTGCAAAACCTTTCTGTTAAAATATTAGATCACACAATCAGACCCCAGGCAGAGTTGATAAGAAAATCATAAAAGTCTACTTAGTAAAAACAACACAATACATTCTACAATTTGACAGATCTTTGAACTGCAGACAATACCAAAACTAACACTGGATGTTTTTTTTTTACAGAAAACACTAGATACTATTGTTCTAAACTATACATTATTCTGATGTTAGAGTTCAGAAAGATTAAATGGCCTGATGGGATTCACCCCAGAATCCTAAAGAACTAAGGGAGGACCTAGTGACACCATTGACCACACTTTTTAACCAATCATGGGAGGATGGGGTGGTACCTGATGCCTGGAGGAGGGCAGATGTGATTCCCCTTCACAAAAGTGGGAGCAAGGCAGAAGCAAGAAACTACACACCTGTAAGTTTGACCTCAGTGGTAGGGAAAATGATGGAATCACTTCTGAAAGAAAGAATTGTTGAGTACCTAGAGGCCAGCGAGGCACAGGACCCAAAGCAGCATGGATTTACAGCAGGAAGGTCATGTCAGACGAATCTAATAGATTTCTTTGACTGGGTGACCAAAGTAATAGACCAGGGAGGGGCTGTGGATATGGCCTACCTAGACTTTAGCAAGGCATTTGACACAGTCCCGCACAAAAGATTAATAATCAAGTTAGCCAGCTTGGGAGTGGGTCCCAGGGTGGTAGCCTGGGTTGCAAACTGGCTGCACAACAGGACACAGAAGGTAATAGTGAGTGGCACACATTCTGAAGAAAGGGGGGTCACTAGTGGAGTACCTCAGGGCTCGGTACTGGGTCCAGTCCTCTTTAACATCTTTAAAGGTGACATTGCAGAGGGTCTGGAGGGAAAGGTATGCCTCTTTGCTGATGATACAAAGATCTGTAACAGAGTTGATACACAAGGGGGGGTGGAAAGGATGAGAAGGGACTTGGCAAGGTTGGAGGAATGGTCAGACATATGGCAACTTAGATTCAATGCAAAGAAGTGCAAAGTAATGCATCTGGGAAACAAAATCCCAGGAGAAGAGTACACAATAGCAGGGGAGGTACTAACAACAACAAAAATGGAACGGGACTTGGGGGTAGTCATATCGGATGATCTAAGGTGGGTAAGCAATGTGAGAAGTCAGTGAGGAGAGCCGGGGATACTGGGATGCATAGGAAGGGCATCACAAGTAGAAAAGAAATGGTTATCCCTCTGTACAGACAGTTGGTGAGACCCCATCTGGAGTACTGTGTGCAGTTTGGAGACCTCATCTACGCAAGGACATAGACAGGATGGAAGCAGTCCAGAGGAGGGCAACTAAAATGGTGCATGGTCTGCATCAGAAATCATATGAAGAGAGAGACTGAGAGAGCTTAATATGTATACCCTTGATGAAAAGAGGGATGGGGGCGGATAGAAGCGTTCAAGTACCTCAAGGGAATCAACAACGTCCAGGAGGGTAGCATCTTTCAGAAAAAGAGACGTGTAAGAACAAGGGGACACAATTTAAAGATAGAGGGGGGACGGCTCAGGGGTAATGTGAGGAAATCTTTTTTCACAGAGAGAGTGGTGGATGTGTGGAACTGCCTTCCTGGGGAGGTCGTGGCTAAAACAGTGGGGGAATTCAAACATGCATGGGACAGACACAAGGCAATTGTAGTGGGGGTGGCAGGAAGTAGGCTGTTGGTTAACTAGAATCTGCAGCTTATCCAGTAGGTAGGTAAATGGGCAGACTGGGTGGGCCAAGTGGTCCTTATCTGCTGTCAAAGTCTATGTTTCTATGTCCTTGTAGAGATGAAAGTTCTGTCCCTGTAGGTGAAAGTTCATTAAGCAACAGAGTTTGTAGCAAGTTTGTGATCAAGTCAGTTCTCTGAAGGTCATTTGAAAAAGTCCTCTCCAGATGCTTCCTTGGCGAAAAGTCTTGGTTTCCAAAATTCTGACTTAAAATCAGAATTTTCTCTTCAGTATGTGAAAAGTCTAATTTCAACACACTCAGGTCTGGTTTCAGAGTTTGTTTTTTTTCCAAGCCTACACATATATTTTCTGGTTTAAAAGTATATACCAGCTTAGTTAGCTCTGAGATTTGCAAGTGCTCGCTGAGGCTCCTGACTCCAAGCTAAAACTGCTCAACTGCACTGATGTTCAACATGAGTCTGTTAGATAAAGTCTGGTCATTTTCAAGCCCCACCCACAGCTTTGTGATGAGGGGGGTTATCTTCTGGAAATACAGAGACTGTGGTGCAACAGTTTACCTCTTCCTGCAGGTGTCACTGTGGTTCCATGTCAACCTCCTGTAACATCTGGCCCATGCATTTGGCTTGACCCCTGACCCCAGGCCATTCCATTGCCTTTTTCCTGTCATTGGAAACTACATGCCCAGTTTTATCTAATAGTATAGGACTTTTTTGAGTTATAAACCTGCTGGTCCCTTATCTGGAGATGTGCCAGACCCACCCTAGTTGTTACAAAAATTCTGGCTGTTTTGTATTTACTCTTAAAAGCCTTTTAAAGAGACAGTGTCTTACTCTAAAGTCCATTTCAGCACATACAATAGGAATCTAAATAAAGGATTTAGGCCTGTCTGGTGACAAGGTCTATTGACAATGGCAGGGAAGATACCCCTGTAGGTGTCCACTTCTCCCAACATCACAATTGTGACTCGAAACACATGAAATTCATGGGGATAGAACATGTTGCACCCATGCCCAATGGGGGTAACAGAACCAACAAACTGTTACAAATAGAAGGTTTCTGGATCATGGCCTAAATGACAGTTGGGATATTAAACCATACAAAAAATAGGGAGCAACCCTTTGAATATGTCCCAAAGACCTACATGTAGAAACCACTCTAATCTTTTTCCAAAAAGTGTGAATTAAATATAAAAAGTAATCAAAACATCCAAAATAAGGATGTCAGTACATCTACATACAGCAGTCCTTGGCAAGGAATTATTCTATTTGCTCTCTACATAATTCTCTGTTTAGTAGAATGTCTCTAAATGGTTACACATAGGAAACATTTCACAGTAGATTCACTTTAAACTTTTAAGCTGACTCTTTAAAATCAATGTGGTCTTTAGGACCTAAAATATTTAATGATGAGTACTTTGTGGAGTTCAGACTTAGATGTATGAGAAGCTTCTTGTTTCTTTTGAACTTATAGAATTTAGGAAATCCTTACTGTAACACATTTCTGATTGCTTTGTTTTATTTTTACTCTCTCACCTAGGTGTCCCCACACCTTGCTCCTCCAATAGTGTTGGTGAAACTGATTTATACTAAGAAGTCTTGCCATAAGTATACAATCCCCACCAAGGGGGCTCCCCGCAGGCAGCAGGCCATGCCCCCCCCCGCACATCCAAACCAGGGCAGGCCACACCAGGACCAAGCAGACACACCTGCCACACAACCCTGACAGCCGCCCCAAGGGCACAGTCATCGACCGAGGAGAGGGACACCACCACTATGAGACACACTGCAGCACACAGCAGTGATCCACAGAAGCACAACACACGCCCCAACACATGCACACCACACGGACGGGCATGGGCCACTGTAGCATGGCTCCTCATGCCACCTGCAAAGCAGACACAGGCAGATAAGTCAAAAGTAATGTAATGTGCGACACAACTATATACAAGAAAAGGGTGTGGGGGAGGGTTGGAAATCGAGGGGAGGGGGTAGGGAACAGGGACTGTACAGTGGGATGAGGGACTGATGGGGGAGGTATGGCTGGAGAAACAGGGGAACTCAGGGCCCAACTAGCGGCAGCCATGGCCTGCCACCCCCTGCTGACATCACTGCCTCCTGTCCGCCAGGATCAGTCTGCGGACCTGCATCACCGCCTCCATCGTCATTGACATAATAAGGATGAGCTGCCTCAGGAGTCGGCAGTAGAGGGGCCTCATGCGCCGCCTCTGGACACCTAGGACAAGTGATCAGTGCAGTGTCCCAAGGAACCGGGTCCAACCACAGCACGTACCGGACAAGGGGAACACACACCCCTGTAGGGACCATACAGGCCACCCACAGGTGCGTGGGCCAACACCTACCAACAACGCAGCACACCACATCAGCGCACAGCGGTGGTCCCCACCGCACAGTGGCCATCCGACTGTGCTATGGCAGTCACATGGCACAGTGCCCTAGCAGCACCACAGCAACATCAGTGGTGGCCGGGAGCACACCCACCCCACCAGCAGCTGGCACACATGTCCAATGGATGCACCACAGTGGTGGGCACCATGCACAATGCGACACACACAGCTGCCACGGTACAGGCAGCCATGCCCACACCTATGCCTTGTCACCCCCCCATGACAGTGTGCAGGCCAATGTCAGTGCCTACCTGCCCTCTGTGGCCCCACTGGCGCTGGAGCCACTCCTCCACCCTGGGCCACTGTGGCCTGGCGTCCCATCAGCGCCGCCCTTCAGGTCCTGGGAATGGAACAGAAACAGGTACACATCAGTAACCAACCACAGCAGCTGCCCACCACCCCAACCCCTGTGCACAGGGTAAGCCCCTGCCCGACATGTCCCACAGAGTGGCAGCGCAACACAAGTGGCAGAGGGTGATGCCACCCCGCAATGTGCACGATGGTAGTACACCCTGCAGGACACGCCAGGCAGCCTAGCCAACACCACAGTACAGCACCAGGGCACTCATGCACGATGGGCCTACTCACCTGGCTGTGGCACAGCCCAACGCCTGATGCTCGCCTCCAGCCTCCTGAGACGCTCTGAGTCTCTCTGCACCAGGTCCCCATATCGGTGGTGACACTACTTGGCCATTCTAGCCACTCCTGTGCGTTGGCCTGGTGAGGCAGCAATTGCCTACCATACAGCCACCCGGGGCTGCTGCCGTGGCACCCACACGAACAGCTGGGGTGCGTGAGGCTGGACGCAGGCCACGAGGTTGGCAAGCTCGACCTGTTTGCCGCCCATCCCGATCTCTGCTGCGCCATGTCTCTGGTGTGAGCCATGGAGCAGAATGGCGGCAGGAGGCACACGTGGCCACTGCATGTGCCAGATGCGAGGGCCATGGGGACATATGCGCTGTGTCCACCCATCGTGCAGTCTTGAAGATCTGTGGCATGGGCGTGGTTAGGTGGGGTCACAGGTGCAGGGGTCACCAGGGACAGAGGTCACAGAAGGGGTCGGCCGCTGCACAGCATGCACGTGCGCAATAGCAGGCATGGCGCACTGTGCGCCACGGTCCCTATTGTGCAGTGGGCACACAGTGCACAATAGGCAACAGTACACCGTCCAGCGCATATGCACTGCAGTCCTGTGCACCACGCATGCGTGCACATTGTGCCGTGACTTGCTCCGGAGCAATCCCATTGCACATGAAACAAATATGCGATATTCAGCCGCCACATGCAAATGAGCTCATCAGCCACTGTGTGGCGCATTGGGGGAATTAGCATGTCATTACCATTGCACCAAAGCTCATTTGCATGCGTTGCACCATAAAAGCACCACGGACTGGCACAGGCCATGGACCAGTATTGCATCCTTTTGAGGTAAGTTGCACATGCTGTTGGAGCACATTGAGCCCAGCCACCACAGCAGGGGAGACTGAATAGGGTGCTGCTGACACTGACACACTGTGCTGTCCATGTCCACAAGAAGCAACATTTCGGAACGTGAAGAGCATGGGCCTACTCGCAAGCACAGGCCCAACTTCATGAAGGCAGAAGCAGAGGCCCTGTTTGAGGCCTACCTCAACAGGGAGCCGCTGTTGAGTGGTGCCACGGGCACACCACAGGCCAGGGCTGGGGCCTTGGAGGAGGTGGCGGCATGCGTGAACCAGCAAGGCAGCCACCAGCAGTCAGTGCAGGAGTGCCGCAAGAAGCGGCACATTAAGGAGAAGGTAGAGGCCATTCGTGCAGCCCAGAATGCCACTGGAGTGGGGCCTGTTGATGTGCCACAGCTCACGGCGCAGTAGGAGTTGGCAGCCACCATGCACCGCAGCACTGCGGAGGGTGTGCCTGGTGGAGGATTCCAGACAGGTGGCAGCCCATCACTGCATGGTACGTATATGTCGGCCATGCACAGCATGCAGTGGCTGTGTTTGTGGGGGGCACTTGTGGCATTGTATCCCTGACACACCTGTTTTCTCTTTCAGCACCAGCATGTCTGTGTGCGGAGGATGGGGCACCGGCACCAGCCGTGGAGGCAGGGCCAGCCCTGGAGGACCAGCCATCCACTTCCACGGGCATCCGGGGGCCTGATGGGCTGCAGCACACTACCACTGTCCAGCCGGATGTCCTGGGCATGGGGTCAGATGAGGCCCTGGATGTGTTTCTACAGGATGCCAGTCTTGGCATTCTCTGCATGGAGACACAGATCGGGGCGGGGTCTGACACCAATGACTACCTCACCCTAATCCTTGACAGCATGGGCGGTGTTGTGGGGGAGACACTCATACCAGACACCAACACAGACAGCACGCCCAGTGACCTGACAGCAGTGGAACAGCTGCCCGCCGCCACTGCGGGTGCTACTGTATACACTGCCACAGCTGTGCCATGTGGTGGTGGTGCAGCAGCGCAGGTGCTGGGCAGCATTCAGCGGCCAGATGGGCAATGGCAGCAGGCTGTAGGAGCCACAGGGCAGTCGGACACGGGGTCCACCACAAGGACGCCAGCTACTGACATACCCCATGAGGACCCCACTGTGCAGCGTCCACCTGAGAGGGGGGGCTGTGCAGCGTGGTTGGTCACCACAGGAGGGTTGGCATCTCGCCCAGGTACCCCAGGACATCGACCTGTTGGCAGAGCACACCCGTTTGCTGTGGGCCTCCGTGGAGCAACAGGTGCTGCTTGCCGCTGGGGTGCGTGCACTGCACGCGGAGGTGTGCCAGGCAGCCAAGCAGCACGAGAGGGGCACTGCGCAGCTCCTGGTGGCGATATAGCGCATGCAGGAGACCACGACTGCATCCCAGGATCGCATAACCAATGCAATCACGGATGGCTTTGCACTGCTGACTGCCACAGGGCATGGCCAGCCACCACAGACCCCATGCAGTGCACTGTCCACCCCACGATCCCGGCGTAAGGCGACACCCTCACTGTCGACACCAGGCTCTGATGTTGGCATCCCAGGCACGCCTGGGGCGGGGCTGTTTGGGCACCTATGCACCCCTGCATGGACCTGGTTGTGGTCCCACAGTTCAACCCCTGAGGGGCTGATGCAAACACCCCCTGTGGTTACCGATCAACCCCGGTGTGGCCGCCCCCTGGCTGCGGTGGCCATGGTTCTACTCAGCGGCCCTGATGTGCATGCCGCCCTGACTGCAGTCTGCAGCCACTGCCCTATGCGTGCATGGGCGGCGTGTGTGTGTGCATACCACTTGTGTGTTGTGCCACACGCTGCCTGTGTGCATGCCTACCCAGCCGCTGGAGCATGTGGTGTGGGCGTGATGAGGGCAGTTCTACACCGGTTGCACCTGGCACCGGTGCAATGTATCTGATCCCCGCCACTTGCCAGCGTCTGGGTGCATGTGTGTGATGCTGTGTGCAGTTGTATGTGGTTGTGTGCCACTGACTCCCCTACCCCTACACCATGCTTCTGTATGTGCATGCCCATTGCCATGCACGCCCCTGCCTGTGTGCTGTACCTGTGTGTGTGGCCTTTGCATGGGTTTGGCACCGCCTACCTGCATGCACCAGAGTGCTCCTGTGCGATGGTGTCACAATGCTGCCTCGCCATCCATTGCAGCCGGGGATCCCTCCACCCGTGGTGGGGCTGTCCACCACCTTTTGGCCCATTACCTCCGTCGTCCCCACTGTTGTCACCCTCATCAGCCTCGACAGCTATCCCACGGTCAATGGCCATGTTGTGCAGTATGCAGCAGGCCAGGAATAGGCCACAGGCTTTCGAGGGGCTGTACTGTAGGGCACCGCCAGACCTGTCTAGGCAACAGAACCATGCCTTCAGCATGCCGAATACACACTCAATGATGTTTCATGTGCTGGCCTGTGCCTCGTTGTAGCGTTTCTCTGCTGGGGACAATGGGCACCAATAGGGGGTGAGCAGCCAGGGCCTCAGTGGATAGGCGCTGTCTCCTGTGTGGATAATGACATGGTTAGACCTGTGACATCCTTTGCTGTGCCCCTTGCCTGTTCCTGGCACCCTCAGCAGCACACCCACCCTGCCCTCCCCCATCCCATGGCCTGCTCTGCCCGTCACCCCCTGCCCGTCCCATACTCACCCACTAGGTGGCCCATGGGGATGTCCCTACGCTCGAACCTGTGGCACAGCGCAGAGCTGTGCCAGATGGAATGCATCATGTGCACTGTCAGGGTGTGTGGCACAGACATTGGTGATGCGCCCCTTGGCATCGCACACCACCTGGCAGTTGACGCTCGGGAACCCCTTCCTATTGATATAGGCCACATCCTCAGGGCCAGGTGGTGTGCGGATGCCCATGTGGGTGCAGTCAATGGCCCCAAGCATGCCAGGCATATGTGCTACCCTGTGGGAGTCCTTCATGGTTGCTGTACACCCCGCCTGTGCATTGGGGAAATGGATGTATTCCGAAGCACGTGGCAGCAGAGCGTCAAGGAACTGTGTGAGGAGGTGTGATGTGGCCGACTGGGTTGTGCCTGTGGTGTCCCCTGTTGATCTCTGGAAGGTGCCCGTGGCGAGCAAGCACATGACAGCTGTCACTTTGGTCTCCACATACATTGCTTGGCTCCGTCTTGTGGGTGCCTGCATCTCCTCATTGCACAACTCGCAGATCTGCCTCAGAATGGCCCTGTTCAGGCGGTACTGTCCCACATTCTCCATGTCGGAGTAGTTCTTGAAGATGGTGCAGGCACGGTACCACCTGTTCTGGGCATACCGCCAACATACCCTTCCTCAGCCACATCGCTGTTCCTCCTGCCCCCTCACTCCTCTCATTACAGCCTCCATCAGGAAGGGTACACTATCCATGGCCCTTGATGTCCTGTCTCCCCCTGGGCAGTCTGCTGCTGTGGGCTGTGTGTCACCCTGGTGCACTGCCTGACACTGTGCCTGCCTGTTCCTCTCACTCTCTCTGCCCCTGACTCCCTCTCCACTGCCACCTCTGTCCCTCTCCCTCTGTGGCTGCCTGTGTCTGTCTCTCATTCGCTCTGTCTCTCTCAGCCTGTCTTTCTGTCTGTCTATCTGTCCTTCCTTCTTTCTTTGTTCTGGCACTCTCTCCCCCCCCCTCACATGGCGCAAGTGCTGTCTGTGTGCTTGTGCCCTGTATTTATAGGCTCAAGTCTGCTCGGTGCATCCCGGTTTTGCTCCACACTTGCGCCATGGTTCCATGGTTGAATATCGCACTGCGCCAGATATTCATGGGCATGCCCCCTGCGCTTGCGCCCGCATCTCGATGAAGCGTGCACATTGGCACAATGGATTGCACTGCGCAATGACTTCCGCTGAATATCGCTCCTTGGCACATGTCCACACTTGCGCCGACGCAACTTTGCAACTGCTTTGAATATCCAGCCTAAGTCATTAAGTTCTTATTGAAAACATTATCAAGTAAATTATGATAAGTAATGCGCATTCTCAGTAAAATACATTTTACCTTTAAGTAAAAATGAGTAAAAAGTAGAAGTAATCTTGTTACACACAATCTACCTGGAAAACAATATAACAGGTCGAATGAAGCTGTATAACTTTAACATTACACATAACTTGACACTCCTTGAACACCAGCTCCCATGTGGGAGGGGTACCAGGAACAAGTTAAAACACCCCAGGTCAGCAGGATGATGGCTCTGTAAAACCAACAGGAACCCTAATGAAATAATTGTGCTGGGCTATCATGAATAAATACATTTTGAAAATGAATAAGGCACCATTGAAAACGACAATGTTGCTTCTTAGCTAGGCTATTCTGAGTATGTTTATTGGAAAAAAAAAAAAGGAAAAAGCAGAACCCCATTTCAAAAGAGATATTGCCTCTCAGTGGGCCTATCCTGGGTAAATACATAATAAAAAGGGGTAAAAGCATGACCATGCTGAAAATGAGATGCTGCACCTCAACTGGTCTATCCAGGCTAAATGCAGTAAAATGAGATACAAGCAGGACCTCAAAGAAAACAAGATATTGCAGCTTAACTGAGCTATCCTAGGTATTATAGGTGCAAGGTCATGCCCACATAGTTAGGACTGAGTAGCCTGTTTAAAGTTAAACCCTGTTTTTGGCTGCCTAATAACTTTTGCGTTCTTTAACGAAATATCCCAAAATGTGGCATGCACAGTCAGGATGCCAGAATCTCAAGATGAGGAAAGATTCGTGACAGCATCTTGTACGGTTTTTGAGATACGAAGTGCCAAAAAACATTACAAAAAAGGTTTGGTTTCCCTATACTTAACTTTGGGTATTTTGTGCTGTCACCCACAGCCTACACCATGTGGACTTTTTTGCATGAAATTGTCAGGGTAGAAGGGTCTTTGCCAAGTGTGTGCTTTAGAAAGGCTTGGTGAATAAATATTGCACCATTTTAAAGTTATAACGATTTTAGAGTTAACATTGTGGTGCGAATGTTTAAAAAAAAAAGTTTTTTTCTCTACAGTTGACAGAACTACCTTTTATGTGCAGCCAAAATCCTGGGTGCACAGCTTACCAAGAAGAGCAGTGTACCCGCATTCTCTGTATGAAAACAGCAGTACTTTCTTGACTTCTACAGCCACAGCTGGAAGTCATGCTGCAGGCTATAGGCTGCAGTAAGAGCAGTGAGCAATCATTTCCATGGTGTCTAGTGGCCCCCCCCATTGCCATCCCTTTATGTTTGTAATGTTGCCCTGGTGTCTAGAGGCACCTCCACTCTCCGATTGCCATCCCTATATTTCTTTTACTGTTTCCCTGGTGTGTAGTGGCACTCCCCCCACCCTCCAGTTGTCGTCCCTGTTATGTATTTGTCTCTCCATGATGTCTAGTGGCACCCCCCACTCTGCAATTGCCATCCCCATAATTCATTTGACTTTCCCTGGTGTGTAGTGGCACCCCCCCACCCTCCGATCGCCGTCTCGCTCTGTAATAAAGAAAACGGTCCCTCGATACCTTTTTTCCCACACCTGTAAAAAAGAAAACAGTCCCTCGAGATCCGACACCACCAACCCAACCTCCCACTGAGCACACACCAGCCCACCCCACACCACCCACGCACCCTCACTCACCTGAACAGGTCCTAGGGCAAAGATCCACTCTCCAATCAAAGATATATCTTGCTGCTGGAACTGCTAACTGTAATATGAGAACGTAAGGTAAGTGCGGTTCAATGTATTTCAAGGTGGTTTTCAACTTTGATATATAACGTTGACATTTTTGCATATTTTGAGCCCAAATTTTCACCATGGCCTTTTTTGCACCCAACCTCATAAACAATGGCAATGGGATTACGTAATTCCTGCCCAAAAGGCAATTTAGTGGTTGTTTGGTGCAATCACCTTTCTGGTGGGATTAGAACATTTGCAACTACCTTGTTCATGAGGTGGGGTCATAAGAAGGCTATGTTGAAAATTTGAGGGCAAAATATATAGAAATTGCAAAGTTATGTGCATACGTTGAAATTTCACACAGTATGCCTGATGAGGCCTCACCAGTGTTTTGTATAGTGGTATCAACACCTCCCTCCTTCTGCTGGTGATACCCCTTCCTATGCACCCCCAACATGCCACTGGCCCTCCCGGCAGCCTTTGTACTATGCTTGGCCACATTTAGATCATCTGAGATAATAATCCTCAAATCCCTTGCCTCCCTAGTGACTGTCAGCAACTCCACCCCCATCCTGTAGCTCTCCACAGGGTTTCTGTGCCCAGGTGCATGATTTTGCACTTCTTCGCATTGAACTTCAGTTGCCACACTCAGGACCATTTTTCCAGCTTTCCTACGTCCCTCCTCATTTTGGTTTTTCATGTGTTTCTAATATGTCTGTATAGAGAATGTGTCTACCTAGTCTATATGATTGTGTATGTATAGTTTTGCTTTAAACTGGTGAGTGGGGATCTCATGGGTTTGAAATTTACAAATGCAGATCTGTTATTTAGTAATAGGAAATGTTTTTATACAGGCGTATGTTAGTACACTGACACTATTAGGGCTACAGAGTACTGTTTACTAGGTGGTCTTGTTTCAGGTTACAGCTTTAATGTTCACAAATAATATTGGCAAATGAACACAAGTTTATAGAGGCTACATATTTATACAGTGCAAGCTACTATTCACTAATGATATTCACTAATGCACATCTAGCTACAGACAAACATGTTTATCCAGTGCCAGCACTGAAAATGTAATTGTAATGTGTCTGTATTTCCATCAAGGGCTTGCGCGCATGCGCGTGCACACACACACTCCTCAGTTTCACTTTGAAACGACATTAAACAAACAATTTATAGCCTTCTCCTTCATAACATTCCTTCCATGACATTTGACCTACCCAGAAGTAGAGTTTCAAAAATGTTTTCTCATCTCTGGTTGTGTTCTTATCTAATTACTTCATTAATCAGTCACATTCATGTGTAAAAATGTTTAAGCTCTGGGTATTTAAAATAGAGCTGTTAAGAAACCTGCCTCATTCTTTCTGAAGAAGAACTATGTGTAGTTCAAAAGCTTAGAGGTTTTTTCTGTAAAATTCTGTTGGTCCAATAAAAGGTATTAGATCACCGATTTTGTACATCTTATGGAAAAAAGTGGAGCAATTAAGGAAACATCATCCCACAGTTATAAGGAGGGAAATGTTAAACTGACATGGGAGTCCAGGTGGTGTGGTCTGGACAGGTGGCAGTGGACTAAGAGCCCAGCGTGGGTGAAGAAATCAGTGGAGAGTGTGTGCGTGTGTACAGTATATCTGTCTGAATGTCTGCGGGGGCCATGGTGCTTGGGGATTCAATGTGTAGTAGTGACTGGGTGGATGCATTTTCAACACTTGATGGCATCAGTAAGACACACTAAGGTGTCACACTGTCATGTGCTCAGATCTCAATGTAAGCACCCTCTGGGAACTTACTAGTTAATTTTTAGTAACTAAGGATAGGTAAGCAGAGAGAGAGAGAGAGCAGTGATGCAGGTGGAACAGGGATGTGGGCCTGCTTGCTGCTGGCAGGAAGGGGCCCCATCCCCAAGGGCTGTAAAAGGAAGCGTGTTGGCACCATCAGGGTTTTTGTTTATGGAGAAAGAGAGAGGAAGAGTAGTCAGGGGTTTGGACCCACAATTCGGCAGAGGGCCGTGGGGGGGCTGCTTACCACCCCAGCCCTCCTCCCTTGAAGACCCATGGAGGAAGAAGTGCAGCGGTTTGAGCCATTATAGAAAGGGAGCAGTGGAGCACCAGCCTGGGTCCTATCGGTGCTGGTGGGAGCCGGAATCAGTGAGAAGCTAAAGATTAGAGGCCCGCCAAGTGATCTCTGGCACCGATGGGGGCCCTGTTTTCATAGAAATCTCACCTGTGGGCAAGTGCACCCTGTTGAGCCAGTTGTGTTTTTGTGGGTGGGTCTGCTCTGGCAGATGGGACCTGGGACATGGTCCAGAGGTGGCAGCCTGGATCGATGTAGGGCATAGTAGTGGCAGTCTACCCCTGTTCCCCTGGTCGGTGGCCACTACAATTTTTGGGCTCTTAGGGGGTGCAGCCTGTGGAGGCAGGAGAGGATTCATGTGGGAAGTGGTTGATTGGGACCCCGGCAGGTGGCAGGCCGTCCAAGTGCTCCCTGTGGCACAGCAAGCAGTCCCCTGAGTGAAGGCAGTCCAGAAATGGGAATCACTGCATGAGTAGATTGTGCACTGGGTCTCTGTAGGTCCAGAAATATTCAGAATTCCTTGGGGAGAACAGTTTGGCACGTGGCGTCAGCGATTGAGTAACTGGAAGGTCTTTGGTGGCTCATTTTCATGCTAAATGTAACACTGTTGAGGAAGTGTGAGACCCCCTTAGTGAGAGAATTTGCTCACTGTTTTAAAATCAGCTCCCTGCATTTTAAGGTAACCCCCAGTGTAACAAGTTAAAGCAAGGCAAAGTCAGAAATGGGACTGGGACAGTAGAAACGTCTCGTGCTGTCACAATTGCTACCTCAGTTTAAGTTCAGCTGAGACTCAGAGAAGGGGAAAAGTAAGCAAGTGCCTGTGTAAAGACAGAGTAAAGTGAAATGATATGAAAAGAGAGTGCTACTGAGTGTGAAATGCTTCTAAGTGAGGCTTGTTTCTGTCCCCATCAAATGCTGCTGTCAGGAATGTAGCCTTTTCAGCTGGAGGGAATGTCTGCAAGCTATAAATGAATCTGTTGAAAAACAAGATTGTTGCAGGACAAATGTCAGGTTTCGGCCTGTGAATCGGCCCCCTGTAGTTGTGACCCCCACGCTCCATGGAGCGGTTTACTAAGTTTCTTGTTATACATTAAATCAGTTTTGCACTTTCGATTCTGGAGTGGACATTGAATTTAACTGATTTAAACTGTTGCATGTGTGCTTGTTAACTAACATTACCCTCTGCAGTCAGCCCACCAACACAAAGAAATGTGCCTGCTTCTAAACCTCTGGAGCCATCTCGCAACCGACGTCAGAAGAACCAAGTAATGAGCATACTTCTATTTTTCTTTGACCTATGTTTTGCTGGTTGTACAGTGCCCCCTCCTACCAGGTTACCATGTGGATACCCCTAGACACAGAATGGTGTCAGTAACACCTAGGAAACAGGCAACAACATTATTATTGCACATAAATGACTCAGAACCTTTATTACATGCAAGAAATTAATGAACTAATAAATTTAAAAGAAGGTGGGTAGGAGCACAGGCCAGGTCTAAAGAAGCACATATTGTAGGGTACAGTTTAGAGTTTCTGTGCTCCTTTATTTTAGCGGTACATACCATGCTAAATCATTAACACCATCCTTGATATTGGATGACCTAAAAGTGGCCAGGCAGTGTGATAAGGCAGTCGGAAAAGATAGTGGGATGCTAGAGTGCATAGGTAGGGATATCTCCAGCAGGAAGAGAGAGGTGGTACTGCCCCATATAAATCACCGGTAAGACCCCACCTTAAGTCCTGTGTACAGTTCTGGAGATCACATCTCAGAAAAGACATAGAGCCCCATATTCAGTGCCGGACGGTAGCACACACATACAGGGGCATAGAGCAAAAAATTAGGGACGGTCAGCTCTAGCGTCAAATTCAAATGGCTAATGCAATCCAAACTGACTGCGCTATCTGATTGAATACTGGGCCATGGTACCATGGCACACAGCCAGCGGTCACCATGCTTTGTGCTGCTGTACCAGGGTGCCAGGCAGAAGACCACCCATAGGAGTAAAGCGTGGCAAACACTGGTTAGTGCTGCAACCTCTGGGCAGTATTCAGCCCACATTTGCAGATGAGGCCATTGGGCATGCACAGCACTTAGTGGGCCATTTGCATGCCCATTATGGGCTCATCTGCATGCTACCATAGCAGCTATGTGTGCCGGGCCAGGTCCCCCCTCCCCAACCCCAATCCCCATCTGAAAAAAACAAATGGCCTCCCTGGTGTTCTAGCAGTCCTCCCATCTGAGCCCCAATTCCATCACACAGAAAAAAACATCATCCCTGTTAGTCTAGCAGTCCCTCCTTCCCAAGCCCTGAGCCCAGCTTTTATAAAACAAATCCAGCATCCCTGGTGGTATAGTGGTTCCCCCCCTTCCCAAACCCCAATCCCATCCTTTATAAAAAATAAAAATATCCCTGGTAGTCTAGCGGTCCCCCCCACCAAGCCCCAATCCCAAACTTTAGAAAACAAATCCAGCATCCCTGGTAATCTAGCAGTCCAGAGCCCGAACCCAGCCTTTATATAAAAAAAAAAAAACATCATTTCAGGTAGTCTAGCAGTCTGCCCTCCAAGCACTGACCCCAGCTTTTATAAAACAAATCCAGCATCCCTGGTAATATAGTGGCCCCCCCTTCCCAAGCCCTGATCCCAGCCTTTAAAAAAAAAAAAATCCCTGGTAGTCTAGCAGTCCCCCCTCCCTGAGCCTCAATCCCAGCCTTTAGAAAACAAATCCGGCATCTGTGGTAGTATAGTGGTCCCCAAGCCCGGATCCCAGCCCTTATAACAAAAAAAAAAAATGGCATCCTTGGTAATCTAGCAGTCCCCCTCACCAATCCCCGATCCCAGCCTTTATAACAAAAAAAAAAATAGCATCTCTGGTAGTCTAGCGGTTCCCCCTCCCTGAGCACCAATCTCAGCCTTTAGAAAACAGATCCAGCATCTCTAGTAGTCTAGCGGTCCCTCCTCACCGAGCCCCAGTCCCAGTCTTTAGAAAACAAATCCAGCATCCCTGGTAATCTAATAGTCCCCCTTCCTCGAGCCCTGATCCCAGCCTTTATATAACCAAAAAAAAAGCATCCCTGGTAGTCTAGTGCCTCCCCACTCCAACCTGCCCGTATCAGTCAAGAAACACCATCCCTACTATAATACATATTACCAAACTGTTTAAAAATAGGAGACTTTAGCACGGTTGACGATTCCCTACCAACTATATTGAGAAATTAGTGGATGATGGCAATGCAGGAGAAAGCGGCCTTTCAGAAATGGAGACCGCAATGGCTACCATCAACGAAGGGAAAAAGGGTTGCCCTCCTGGAACACAACTAGGCAAAAGTCAACTAGAAACTGTCCTCTCGGCTATCCAGGAATTTCGGGACGAGATGAAAGAGTCTATCAGAGGACTCTGGTCCACCTTGGGAACCTTGCAGGAAAGAGTAAATGAAGCCGACCAACAGATCTCTTCTAATTTGGGTCGCCTGGATTTTCTTGAAACCACATTTATCAGCCTGGCTGAAAGTCAACTGCAGATGGTTCTCTGCCAGGAGGATGTGGAAAATCGAGGCCTCAGGAAAAAATCTACGGATCTATGGAATTCCCAAAACCGAGCGCCAGGACATGGTGGCCTTCCTCAGTAACCTGTTCTGCACCATTCTGGATATGGGGCCTGATTACCCCATTGATACAGAGAGGGCGCACAGGGCATTGGGCCCCAAAGCATCAGCTCCTGACGCCTGTTCCCATTCTATAGTGGCCCGATTTCTAAATTACACCATGAAAGACCATTTACTTCAAAAAGCTTGGAGTCAGAAAATCTTAAAATATGGATTCAGATGAATCTTCTTTGACAGTGATTATGCTCTCACGGCTCAGAAATTGTGGCGAGAGTATATTCCCTTGTTTCCCTGTCTACGAGCCAACAACTTGAAATTTAAGACCCCTTACCTGTCTAAGCTTGTGGTACACTTTCCAACTGGGCCACAAGATTATGCAACTGCTGAGAAAACTAAAAGGGATATCCAGGCCAGGGGTCTCTTTGTGGAGCATGGTAATCATAACCAGAACCCAGGAGCGTGGGACTCAACAAGCAGGATGGATTGGGTGGTGAACAGGAAGGGATCTCAGGCTGCTGACCTACCTTTAGCTAAGACCATGAGTTAACTTCAACAATATCGCTCCTAGTCTTTGGTTACATGAGGAGTTGTGCAGTTGGATTCAAACTTTTTTTCTTGTTGGACTTGAAATTTCAGGTTGGTGATATTCGGAGAACATGGGGGGTGAGGGCTGGGGAGGGGGAAGTGGGACTGCAGTTTTGGCCTGATAGAAGGCGGAGCCCCTTGGAGTTTCCTGAGTTCTGCAACTGGGTGCATTGTTTGGCTTCTCCGGGTGGTAGGGTGCATGAGGCCTGGTCGGAAGAGCTGTGTGCGACCTGGGCTCTGTGGGCTTCGTGTTGTTGCAGGCCTCTGGGGTTCCATCCCCTTCCTCCCTTGTCTGGTCTCCCACAGTCTTGCAGCCTGTGAATGTTTAAGACATTGAGCAGAACAGAGTAAACTTTTGACAATCCTTGTTCTTAGTTTGGGACACTCAGCAGGCACTATGTTGGTGGTTAATTCAAAAATGTAGCCTGCTGGACCCCATAACCTGGTTGACATTTAGAGAGGTTATTTTCTGTCTACGAGGGAGAGGGAGATTGGACCTTGCAGCCTGTACGGATTACTCTTTCAGGGGGCTTATATTTAACATTTCATTTAGTATCCCCATTAGCTTTAGCAGGCTTGCAGCCCTATCCCCATGGGTGGATGTCAAATCTGTCAGGACAAAATGCATGTTCTTTTGCTTTTACCTTGTTCTTCTACTGCATATTTGCAGCCTACACCAGTGACACTAGTTTTTCCTGGACATATTATTTTACTTTTTGCTGGACTCTGGTGTTTGATAGACCCCACAAGAGCCTCATTTTACCAGCTTTCATCCTTGCTAGAATCTTTATTTGTCTTGGACAGTGGTGAACTATTCAGTTTTTACCGCTATTACTGATAGTAGTGCATTTCGCATTTCAGATACGAGAGCCGGGGGTCTTTGCCTAGATCAATATTTCAATTTCCTGGTTGAAACGAGGATTGTTTGTTCTCCCCTGACCTTCTATCCCTTAGTTAAATGTTTTGTTTTTTGTTTTTTATTGCCCGTTCTATCTAACCCATATCTGACTGGGAGGGGATGATGACCTTTAAGTTGATTTCATATTTCTTCCTTTGTTGGATATAAGGAGGATATTTCACCCCTTAGCAATATGTCTGCTATTTGGGGCTAGAAGACCCGTGGTCTCAGGATGATTTCTGTGGGGTACCATCCAATCCGGACAAATAGCGTCCGGAAAACTGGAGGGGAATCATAGTTGAATGAGAAATAAATATAGAAAGGGTTGGTGATCAGTTACTGCTCTGGATGAGTAAAGTTTTTTAAATTGTTTTTTTTTTTTTCCTTTCATTCCTAATTAAACAGAAGTCTAAGGGGGGGAGCTCAGGGCCCCTGCTAGATTCCGCAAACATGGTGCCCCCACAGTCAAACTTTTTTTTCTTCTCTGCCATCTTGACAGTGGTTACTTTATTTTGGGACCTGTTAGTACCCCATGGGGACCTCCTTCCCATGACTATCATGGCAGTTTCCCTCTGCCCCAGGGGGTCTCCAGATACTGGACCTCACCTTTGGGGAATCTGGATGTGGAGACATGTTCCCCCTTTTGATTTAGAAGTCGCTTTGTATATAAGTTTTGTTGGTTTGGGGATATTGTTTATTATCCCATTTGCAAGGGTAAGGGATTTTTTTCTTTGGAGAGGGGTGGGAGGGATGTTTGATAGGTTAAGATTATTGTCCCTAAGAGACCTGGCATTAAGGCCTGCACTATATGTTCTTTTTTATTTTCTGTTCTTTGTTAAAAAAAGGAGGCGTACACAAAGTTGGTTGGTAATAGATCACTCTATATTTTTAACTGCTAGGGGTTGGGATCTGGGGGGGGCCTCAGAGATGAGGAACTTGGCTTCTTCTCCTGGTCAGCTGTGTTGTGCCTTCAGGACTGCCAGGGGTAGAAGGAGACTCGTGGAACCTTCTTGTTAGGGTGTCCAAGGTGGTCTGTCTGGCTGGGGTGGGTTCCTCCTTCTCGATGGGAGCAGCACCTTCTCTTTTTTCAGCAGATTTGATGTCTTCAGCTCCTGTAACAATATTTTCACAGAATATAAATGGGTTACATCATCCTAATAAGAGAGCTAGATTCATGCAATATTTACAGAAACATTCGGCAAACTTATACTTCATTCAGGAGACTCATTTATCTCTGAATGAACCTTTGAAGTTGCGATGGGAAGGGAGATAGAAGTACACAGTATGCTTTGTCCCATTCTAGTGACAGACAACAGGGATCAGTCAATTTTGGTGCCACAGACGACCCCCTTGGAGATCCAGGAGAGCTTTGTGGACCCTCAGGGGACGTATGTCCTATTGCAAGACACTTTATAGTCACAAGCTGTTACCCTAGTCAGTGTCTACCTCCCACCACAAGTTTAGGTTTGAGTGGTTCGAACCTTTCTCAGTAAGGTGCTGGATTTACTGAAGGGGAAATTGATTATTGGGAAGGGATTTCAATATGACCTGGTTGATTGATTTGGATACCACCAATCCACGGTCAAATAGGGTTACCAATGCCCTTTGATTTCTGCATAGCTCCTTTGACCAATTAGGGGTGGTTGATGTCTGGAGAAAATTGTTTCCCTCTCAAAAAGCATATACATATTATTCTGTCAGACACCAGAGCTAATCTAGACTAGATTATGTTTTTGTTACCTGTGAAGATTTTAACTTAAGACAAGATATTTCCATTGGTCCTTGCATTCTCTTGGATCACCACTCATTATTATTAAAAATTGATTTGGGCAAACCTAAACGACAGACACTATGGCGCTTGAATGTTTCCCTCTTGAAGGATCCCCAATTTACTACATACATACAGGACATGATTCCCAAAATCTTACAGAATAATAATTCTCTGGAGATGCCAGTAACCTTTCTTTGGGATACCCTAAAGGCAATAATCAGAGGGGATATCATAGCCTGTTCTGTGAAGAAAAAGCGCAGCATGGAGGCTAAATATGAATCATTATTACAACAGTTACAGACCTGTCAACTATTATATAGGGAGGGAGACAGCGACGTACGAGCGAAGATTAGGGGAAACTAAGCAATACTTTCAAAAGATCATGGATTTTAAAGTCTAGCAAGCTTAAATATATTTGAAACAGGCTAATTACAAAGGGGGGGAGCTAGGGCTAGAGTAACTTTGTGGTCCCGCAGGCTAAAAATGCATAAGAGAGCGGTTACAATCTTGAAATTAATACACCCATCAACAAAACACTTGGTATATAGAAAGGAGGAGATGAAGGACATATTTACAAAATATTGTCAGACCCTTTATACAGCTAGCCCCCTGTCCACACCAGAGGAAAGGCAGTCCTTTTATGCACCCTTCGGCTTACCTCGCCTAACAGAGAACCAAAGCTCTTTTTTGGAGGCCGATATCCTGGCTGAAGAAATATTTCCCTATATTCAGGAAACTAGCTCCTAAAAGTGTCTGGAACCAGATGGTATAAAAAGTATTCTGGTTTGCTCCTTCCCATGTTGCTCTCAGCATTTCAGGATGCAGCAAATGGGGATCCCCCTCCACCTTCATGGGCATATGCAGTTATTGCGGCCCTCCTGAAACCTGATAAAGACTTGTCTAACCGCTCCTGTTACCATCCAATTTCCATTCACAATTATAAGATTTTTATGGCTATCTGGGCATCCTGTCTAGAGCGCATATTACCCACTCTATTTGACCAGATGGGATTTATAAAGTCTAGAGACACGATGGATAATATCCGCCAAGTTATGCTTCTGGTGGAACATATCCAGGCTAGGCAAATCCCAGATGCCCTGCTAAATTTAGATGCTGAAAAGACATTTGACAGGGTGTGGATACCTTGTTAGCCTTCCACTTCCCAGATACTTTTCAGGGGTGGTTAAAAAATATTTATGAATCCTCGAGGGCCTATAGCCAAATTAATGGTGCAATGTCTTCTCCAGTATACCTGCAGAGGGGCACTAGACAGGGGTGCCCACTCTCTCCACTTTTATTTGTCTTATATATGGAACCCCTAGCTTCTGCATTTCGGAGAGTGGAGGGTGTCGAAGGTACCCCCCCCGGGGCAAATGGAAAATAAAGTTTCTTTATTTGCAGACAATGTCCTCCTCTCTGTACTTTCCCCCAAAACCTTAGTACCTAAAGTTTGGGATATCTTGCACATATTTGAAAGGGTGGTGGGTTTAAACTGAATGTATCTAATACTGAGGTCCTTACATACAACTTTACACCTTCAAAAGCACTTAAACGTCGATACCTTCTCCGTTGGTTCCGCACTATAATAAAGTATTTAGATATTAATATCCCGAAAGACATTAAAACTAGAGATGTAGTAAATTATGAACCATTAACAGTAACAATCCAGGTGGACTTAACAAAATGGAGCACTGACTTTATCATTTGTTCAAAGAATAGAAACCATAAGAATGAATATTTTGCCCCATTTATTGTACCCCTTTCAGACTATTCCGATTTCCCCACCCCACTTTTATCTCACCTCCTGGAATAAAATGATCTCAGGCTCCATCTGGGGGAAGTCAGTGTCCCAGGGTCCAGTTCTCTATCCTTCTTTTACCCTTGGTCCAAGAGGGGTAAATTTGCCTAACTTAGACCTGTATGCTAGGGCAGTCTTTATTAAGGTTATCCTTCTTTGGTTAGCACCAACCTACAAAGCCCCATGGAAGGATATTGAATTCACTATTAATGATCTCTATTACATTGATTCCATTCTGTTTGCTTCCAAGAATAACTCCCCTCACCTGAGACATTTTATGGAATTTACTGCTGGTATCTTGAAAATTTGGCATTGGCTGAAATATGACTCTAAATCTGAAGATATATTTTATTACCTCCAGTTGGTGTGAACTACTCAAGGTTTCCTACCATCTCAGACTAACCTTACCTTCAAGAGTTGGCATTGGTTGGGAATGCAATACATTTATCAATTTGTAACCCCTACGGGTGTTAGTTCTTTTGAGATGTTGCAAGGGGAATATGGACTGGATCATGGAGATCACTTTAGATACTTACAACTGTGGACCTTCATACAACAACATAGACCAACTTGGAATAGGTTACCCAACCCCAAACCACCCCTTTTTGGTATGTTCCTAGACTGCTTCAGTGGCAGTTTGTGGGGACATCTTATTAGCCAACTATATTGAATTTTTCAAAACACATTGGGGGATTTCACCTTATCAGTTCTAGACAGCTGGAATAAAGATCTGGGCCTTGCACTTCCCATGGATATTTGGGTGAAATCGGCACCCCCATCAGTTAAACTTACTTTTTCCTCTATTTGGAGGGAATATGCATAGAAGTGCTAATACCAGTATTTTAGGTCCCCTGCAGTACTTATAAAATACCTGCCCTTATCATATGGGGTAGACTGGCGAGGATGTAGGTGTCAGGTAGCAGATTTGGGGCATATATTCTGGCTATGCCCATTGTTAACCACCTTTTGGTGCACTTTGCAGGAAACGCTTCAGGAGTGCCTAGGGGACCCAGTAAAATTATCGGCTGAAATGGTATTATTATCAGTTATGCCTCAGCATCATCTCCCTTTGCACAAAACTTTATTACCGTTATACATATTGGCAGCCATGAAGGCCATTACTCATTGATGGATATCCTCGACTGTTCCTTCAGTAGATGATTGGGAGGACAATCATTATGGCTATCTATCAATTAGAAAATTGATGGCTGGTCTTCAGGAAAAACAAGGGATTTTTCATACAAAATGGCAAAGATGGGTATGGTATGTGGCCCAGATTGATGTTGACTTTGTTCCTTGGTGGGCTTCCTGCAGGGTGAAGGAATGTGCTGCTCTTGTGGGGGGGGGGTAGGGAGGTGGGGGAAGAGAAAGGACTAATTTTTGTTTCTCTCTGCTGCCAAATTAGCAGGCTAAAATGGAGTTTCTGCGAAAGTGTCTGCTGTATGTTATTTGCTTGTTTTAAGGAATAGAGACATCATGTCTTTGGATAGTACTGATTCTGTTACCCATACAATATCTTGTCGGCATATGTATACAATTTCTTTATGTGTCAGTCATGAGATTTTTGTTGTGCCTCATGATACTTTAAAGAGCTACTGACACCTCAAAGAAAACTTTGAAAAACATAATAATTTGGTACATTTCAGCTTGCATTCCATATATATTCTATAGATTTCTCCTTGCCAATTTTTATTACTGCAGAAATTTGGATGAAAACAATTTTTTTTTTATTAAGAATCAACTTCTTACGTACTCCGTTGATCACTAAACAATGTTGCTAAACTCATCCTATCCGTAACATTTGTGACTGTAATTGCAGTGCCTGTATTTATTCATTTTAGAACAGATTTAATTTTTCGGCAGTCCCAACATGAAAGCAGCAGCCACCAGTGAGCACATTAATTTACTTTCTCATGCTATTGAATACGCCCCATGCTATGACGTCCTGCAAGTGAAAGCGCAGGGGCGTATTCTCACTGAGGTGAAGGTGGCTTGATCGGTGATGTTTTCTGTTCTGTTACAATTACAGCACCAGACAGTCAGTCTGATATTCATGAAGGACACTGCATGGTTGTACTAACTAGGCCCTTTTTAGTGGAGTGGAGTGAAGTGCGAGTCTGTGACCCACTAAATTTATGTCAAACTGGAACTACGTTCACTTCAATTGGAAGGAATAGCCCCCGTGTTCTCTTGTTGCAGGATCTCATAGCGTGGGGGACATATTAAATTGCATGACAAAGTAAAGAAATTTACTCACTGTCGATGCTGGATGGTGTTTCTTTTTTTTTTATCAAATATGCAATCTGAAATTTCTACATACAGCTATTGCATTACACATTACAAATGGGTTGGACTTGGGAAGGATGCCTTCCGCAAGAATGCAGCCTTTGTGTATCAGTCTGTTAAGTTGATTCCTATAGAAAGAATGTGACAAAATCAGTAAATAAAATGTCCTGGACGGGTATATGGTATCACACAATGTCTAATATGCAGTGTGTGCCACTGTGTGTTTTTGGGGGGGGATCTCAGATTGAGACTTTGTGTTTCTAATAGTCAATATTGCAGTACCTGAATAATTAGCCATTGGAATATCTGATATAGTATATTTTCTACCCCAAAACACCAGCCCAGTACATTCATTTACTTTGTCATGCAAGTATACGCCCCCGTGCTATGACATCATGCAAGGGAGAGTGCGGGGACATATTCTCATTGAAGTGATGGAATGTGGCTTGCTCAGTGTTCCACGGAACAACATGTAATGCATAGTCTGAAACTGAGATTCATGAAAGGCACCGCTTGAGTAAGTAAGCCCTTGTTATTCGAGCAGCGATCCCCTTCATTAATTTTAGGCTGCCCATTTTATGTACATAGCATAGCATGCAAAAATCTAGCCACATTTACTTCAATGGGAATAGCCCCCACACCCTCCCTTGCAGCAGCAGGAAGGACGTCATCATAGCGCAGGGGATTAATCATGCATGATGAGCAGGGCCACTGGAAAATTGCGGAAAAGGTTACCGAAAATTGCAGGGCATTTTGCAAAAATTGCCGGAAATTGCGGGGGTTCTACTACAGACCCCAAGTGCTTCACAATAAAGCTTTTAATGTTTTCTGCAGCATATATTAGTCAGTATAAATTGCTAAATGAATACATTGACACCTAAATACGTTTAAAACATAAAGAAAGGTTTATGTTCCTAAAAAGAATACTAAACTGATTAGCTATAGTAAGCATTGCCTATCTTCCAAAATGTTAAAAGCATCTGCCTCATACAGTGCTAAATAGCTTCTATAAAGTGAGCCACAGCAAATCGATATTAAATTAAGCCAGAAGAAATATTTTTTTGTTTGTTTCTGGCTGTAGAATGATGAAGCATAATCAACAGCTATTTACAGTGCTCTGCCAGCTATTCACCCTCTTTGGTACAAGAAAAAATGAGCAGATAGAGTGGTGAATAATTGAGTTTTAGTAAAATGTTGTTAAAGTGTTTAATGGACATAATTTGTATTATAGGTACTGTACACTACTTTTGAAATCATATATTTAAACATTAAATCTGGGGGTTATTGGGGCTGGCAGTATAATCTAGAGGTTAGAGTAACAAACTGAATGAGCTGATGACATCTAGCGGACCTGAGTTTGATTCCCACAACCCCACTTGCATACTGTGTGATTCTGAGCAAGTAACTTAACCTCCTTAGTGCTCCTGGTTTGTACCTGAAAACAGGCACTTTTGCCTAGTGGACCATACGTGGTTACCAAAAATGTAAAAAATACCAATATACTTTTACTGCATCATACAGTAGTCAGGGTACCCTGTAAATTACCTTTGTTTTACTCTGGCTGCAATGATTTTGTTTAGTTAAAGATAAATGTTCAGATACATTTTGTGTTTATAAGCGTTAGACTTTAGTCAGGTTTTTATTGTAGTCTTTGTATGTGAGCATCTAGGAGGTAGTTGCTAAGAGTGAGATCACTGTTAGCAACTAGCTTATTCAAGTTTAAAATCAACAGGGCTATCCAAAACTCCTCAGCAGTTTGAATCAAAACTAGTCTGAATGAAAGTATGCTCACAAGGAAAAACTTACCCAGCCACTTACAAAAAGGCTTCATAGTTACATAGATACATAGACAGTGTCGGCAGATAAGGGCCTATGGCCCACCCAGTCTGCCCATTTGAGCTTGTAAGTTCAGTTTGTTTTCCTAGAAGTCTGTTGCCCCTTACCCCTGACCTCCAGAATTCCTTTATGTATCCCATGCATTCTTAAATCCCATGATTGTTTCAGCCCCCACCACTTCCTCTGGCAGGGTGTTCCACTTGTCCACCACCCATTCTGTGAAGAAATTCTTTCTCATGTTTCCTCTGAATCGTCCTCCCTCCAACTTCATCCCATGCCCTCTAGTCCTGGAACATCTTTTTCGCTTAAAAATAGTGTTTTCCTGCATCCTGTTCCTCCCTGTAAGATACTTGTATGTCTCTATCATATCCTCTCTCTCCCTCCTCTCCTCCAGGGAGTACATGTTCAGTTCCTTCAACCTGTCTTCATAGGACTTGTGATGCAATCCATGCACCATCTTTGTTGCCCTCCTCTGAACCTTCTCTACCCTGTCTATGTCCTTACGTAGGTATGGTCTCCAGAACTGTACACTGTACTCCAGGTGGGACCTCACTAATGTCTTGTATAGCAGAATTATGACCTCCTTTTCCTGCTGGTGATGCCCTGCCTATACATCCCAGCATCCTATTTGCTTTACCTGCTGCCTTGTCACACTCTTTCCCTACCTTGAGGTCATCAGAGATGATAACCCCAAGATCCCTTTCCTGCTTGGTGCATGCTATATCCTCACCCCCCAACTGATATATTGTGCCAGGGTTTTTGTGCCCCATATGCATTATCTAGCACTTCCTTGCATTGAATTTCAACTGCCAGACCCCTGACCATTCTTCAAGTTTCTGCAGGTCCTTCTCATTCTGTCTACACCCTCTGGTGTGTCTACTCTGTTACAGAGCTTTGTGTCATCAGCGAACAGTGAAATTCTGCCTTCTAGGTCCTGCGCAATGTCACTGATGAAGATGTTGAATAGGACCGGTCCCAGCACTGATCCCTGTGGTACCCCACTGGTCACTCTTCCCTCTGTGGAGTGACAGCCATTTACCACCACCCTCTGTGTCCTACCACCCAGCCAGTTACCTACCCACCACACTACTGTCCTGCCCACACCCATATTCCCCAGTTTGTGTAATAGTCTTCTATGTGGCACAGTGTCAAAGGCCTTGCTGAAGTCCAGATAGGCCATGTCCACTGCCCTCCCTTGATCCACCTCCCTAGTCACCCAGTCAAAAGATTCAACGAGGTTGGTCTGACATGACCTCCCCCTGGTGAAACCATGCTGCCTTGGGTCCTGTAGTCCATTGACAACCAGATGTTCCACCAATCTCTCCTTCAGTAGTGCTTCCATGATCTTCCCCACTACCGAGGTGAAGCTGACTGGTCTGTAGTTCCCTGCTTCCTCTTTGTTCCCATTTTTGTATAAGGGGACTACATCTGCTGTCCTCCAGTCTTTGGGTACCTCCCCTGCTTCCAGTGATTGGCTAAACAGGATAGCCAGAGGTTCAGCCACCACCTCTCTTAGTTCTTAAGGACTCTGGGTGCACCCCATCTGGCCCCATTGCTTTATCAACTCTTATTACTTCCTTCAGGACCCTTTCTCATGTAAAGGGACTTGTGTCCATTTCTGCACCATTCTCACCCCTTGTACTCCTTCAGACCCATTACCCTCCTCTTCCTCAGTAAAGACTGAGCAGAAATACCTGTTCAATATGTCAGCTTTACTATTGTCATCCTCAATGTGCCCCATCCTCCCCTTCAGTCTCACTATCCCTCCCTTTGTCTTTCTTTTTTTCACTTATGTATCTGTAAAGGTTTTGTCCTCTACCCACTGATTTTGCAATGTGTTCTTCTGTCTGAGCTTTGGCTTCCCTTACTGACCTCCTGCCTCCCTTTGCTTCTCCTGGTACTTCTCCCTATCCCCTTCTGCCTGTGTCTTTTTGTATTGCCTGAATGCAATCTTTTTGGCTTTCACTTTCTTTGCTACCTCTTTGGAAAACCATAATGGTCTCCTCTTCCTTTTCCTCTTGCTAACCTGCCTAATACAGAATTCTGTTGTTCTTGTAATCCCCATTTTAAATACTGCCCACTGTTCCTCAACCCCTGATTCCTGTCCCATTCCCCTTAATGCCTCTTTCAAGTATCTCCCCATTTTCCCAAAGTCTGCCCCCCTAAAATCCAGGATACGTGTTTTTGTGTGGTTTGGTTCTGCTCTTTCTGTGATTTCAAACCACAATGACTGGTGGTCACTGTTTCCCAGGTGCTCCCCACTGTTACCCCATCACACTGTCCCTGTTTGTGAGCACAAGGTCCAGTATTGCCTTCTGCCAAGTTGGTTCCATGACCAGTTGCTTGAGGAAGGCACCCTTGATAGGAGTCCAGGATAAATCTGCTCTAGTTGATGCTGCTGCTGGGATGCTCCAGTCCACATCTGGAATATTAAAGTCTCCAACCAGTACTACCTACACCCTTGTCTGCCATCCTTTGGATGGCTAGCATCAACTCCTATCTGTTTCTTCCTCCTGGGCTGGTGGTCTATAGACCACACCTGTCAGATGGCTGTCCCATTTTCCTTTCCAGCTTAACCCACAGTTCTCTCCCATTTTGTTCCTCCTGGATCTCTGTGGTCCTTATGTCATTTTCACATAGAGTGCCACTCCTCCTCTTCCTGCCTGCTCTGTCTCTTCTGAATATGTTGTAGCCAGGTACGCCGTCTCCCAGTCGTGGTTATCATTACACCAGGTTTCAGTGATGGCCACAATGTCCAGGTCTGGCTGCACCATGACAGCCTCGATCTTCCATCTTGTTGCTAAGGCTCCTGGCATTTGCACATGGCTTTCCATGATCTGACCTCCTAGACTGTTTCACTGTTCTACTCCAGCCCCTTCATTGGTTGTCATTTATCCCTGGTTCTCCTTGCTGTCTGCCCTTCTGCTGAATTTTGCCCCTTTCTGCTTATCCACCTCTTGGGCACTAATCTCCATCTTTTGCACACTGCTTTGCAGAGATAGCCACTCCTCTGATTCACTGGTTCCACTGCTAGCTGTGGGGGGTGGGCAAGTGGGTACCCTCCTTGCTGGTCTGCCACCCCCCTTTGCTAGTTTAAATGCTTGTCAATGTATCATTTAAACTTATCATTGAGTGCTTGGATTCCCCTCCTGGATGGATGTAGGCCGTCAGGCTTGAACAAACCTCCATCCCTCCAGGTGGGTCCCCAGTCACCAATGAATCCAAACCCTTCCTCACAGCACCAGTTCTTCAACCATGAGTTAAAGTTCCTGGTGCATGCACTCTATGCTCTCCCTTGCCTCTCACAGGTAGTGTACCCTAGAGAAAGTGACAGAAGTAGCTACTTGCTTGAGACCCTCCCCAGTTCCTAAACTCTTCCTGAACTTCCTTTGGCTCCCCATTTGCCAGGTCATTAGTACCTAGGTGGATAATGACATCCAGCTCACCCTCCCATCTTGCCTTCCCAGTGATCCCCAGGATCTTCCTTCCATCCCTCCATGCCGTGGCACCCGGTAGGCACCTCACCTCCCTGTCCTCCCCCTCCCGTGTTCCTAGCTGGGTCCCTCTTATGATGGAGTCCCCCACCAGGATTCGCTTCCTCCTCCTCTGGGGTCCACTGCTTTCCCCGCTGAGGTCACCTCCTTGGCTAACCTCCACATCCTTTCCTTCCACTTCTCTGGGTACTCTATTTGCTGTCCTCGCTTGCCAGTGTGGCATATGAGTTCTTCAGTGGAATAGGATCTGGGATGTGCCTCTGCCTGACTGCTCTAACCCTCCCTGAGCCCACTGTCATCCAAGTGCTCCTCGTTCTCGGTGTCCTTTGAGGCAGTTGCATTGGACTGGGTGGTCCCTGCATAGGGGTGATGGTACTCCTGACCCAGTTTACTTCCACTCTGAGTCTGGCTACCTCATCCCGCAGTCCAGAGAGATGCATGCAGATAGGGCAGCACCTCAGTGTCCAGAAGGTCTGCCTGAATATGGCTGCCCCACAGCCACTGCATTGCACCACTCCCCACATTATACTGAAATTCCACTAGTCTGCTACTGAAGCTAACCTAGTTCCCTTTTTATTAATTTACTGTCCTAAAAATCCTGCCACTGATCCTCAGATAATTTTCTTTAAAAAAAAAAACAAAAAAAAAAACAGAAACCAATAACTAAATAAGTCAAAACACTTGTGCTGAGGGTGGGCTTCTTCCCCCTTATGCCCCTCCAACTTCACACCCCTTACTATACCCTGTGTTTAGTTCCTGTCAATCAGATTTAACAGGGTATATAATTAAGAGTTGGGGAAGGGGGGGCGAAAATTTGCAGCAGTTAAAGACAGCACAGAATTACACCACCACTATGTTTTAAATTTTCAACAGCCCAAAAACAATTATAAGTAAAGACAACAAAGAAAGTATAGTGTCACTAAAAGCCCACAATCTAAGTTTAAAAGAAAAATAACAATTACCAGTTACTATAAGCACTGAATTGAATATGTTTCCTTCCTTCCCCTTCTGGCTTCTTCTGAGAAAATAAACTCTACTTGCTACTTCAACTCTGACTAAGCCCCACCTCCAGTTATCACATAGCTGAGGTCCGAGGTCAGACAATTAACACCCTTCACCCAACTACAGGGCAGTCAGACAAGCCAAGATAAAATTTGCAGCAATTAAAGACAGCACAGAATTACACCACCACTATGTTTTAAATTTTCAACAGCCCAAAAACAATTATAAGTAAAGACAACAAAGAAAGTATAGTGTCACTAAAAGCCCACAATCTAAGTTTAAAAGAAAAAATAGCAATTACCAGTTACTCTAAAGCACTGAATTGAATATGTTTCCTTCCTTCCCCTTCTGGCTTCTTCTGAGGAGTAGTAGTTAGCACCCCATTTAAGTGAATGGGATAATTTGCACCTTTTCTCCCATCTTTTGTTTCAGTTTGTGTGGCAACAAAAAGTTTTCTGATAGATTGCTTCAACACAAAACAAATGTTAAGTGCTTCAGTGTACTTGTGCTTGGCTAGTGGATTTTGAAACCAAACAAGACAAGGATTCAAAAGAAATCAGTCACATAAAACCCTTGCCCTACCTTGCACCACATTGTTTTGGCCAAACCCAAGCCTGCATGCAAAATTGGCAATATATTGGGGAGTATTTTATTAAAAATGTTAATACTTTTTACACAGTTCAATATAAAAACTCAAAAATTGCAAGAAATTGCGGAACATGTAGTTTTTTGCGGAGAATGGTGAAAATTTCGGATTCCGCAAAAAAATTGCGGGCGCAATTTTCCAGTGGCCCTGATGATGAGTAATTAAAAGAATGTGCACAGCTGCACGCACTGCTGGCTGGTGTTCTTAGGGCATTTAATGCTGTTTTTTGTATACAGAAAAAGAAAAATAAGACATATGGCATGATGACACATCGCACACTAGTCTAGAGGTTGACTGTGGAGGTCACGATGGAGGGAATGGTTATGCGGTAAGCCAGATGATGGCATGATGCCCACCCTCATATGACTTTACAGACTTAGCAGCAGCAATAGCGGTGGACGCGGTGGCATGGCGCCCAAGTCCATACAAGACGTGGCACCACTACAGTGCATACATATTTTCAGTGTAGTTTGCACTCTTCAGTGTAATTGGGTAGCCTCTAGCACCTGCCTCAGTGTGCCTCTCCTCCATGGTCCATCCAGTTTCACTGTGTACTTGTGGGACCTTTTTTGGTATGTTCTGTTCACTACTTAGTGGCAAACAATTTACAAATATACTCACTCAAACAAACATACAGTCAACAACAATTCTGTTGTAACAGCAAACCACCATGTTAGCAGCATTAACTGAAAAACTATTATATCAGTGAAGAAAGTGAAGAGTATAATGTGTCAGTCAAACAAAAGGAAACATCTCATTTGGCTCAGTCAGCACTCCCCGCACCAGGCATGTGAATAAGCTGAGCATTGGCATTTGGCACACAACACTTGGCTTAAAATGTCCAAAACACATGAATAGAGTAGCTCTCCTCCAGTACAGAAGTGTGGAGCACAGAAGGCCAAAGAATTTTTTCCAGTAACACAGTTTGTAGAATTCTGAAACTGGCTAGCACACAGCACCAAAATGGACATGACCCAGACCACACAGATCCACATTTCAAGGCTTCCAGTCCCAACAGCTAGGTATGACTGTTACCTACCACAAGTACTAGTGCCAGCAGCATTTGTGCTAGCTCGTACGAGGTTAGTCAGGAGGAGGCTCTCACGAACCTTGTATGAGCTAAGTACAGATGCTGCTGGCCTGGTGCCAGGAAACGGTCATACCTAGTTGTTGGAAGCCTTGTGGATCTGTGTTAGGTGGGGTCATATCCATTTTGGTGCTGCTAGCCATTTACAGAATTACACAAACTGTTAGTGGAAAATCCTTTCACATTCTGTGCTCCACACTTCTAGACTGCAGTGCTACTCCCTGTTCAGGTGTTACTTTCAAATTGGATGGATGCCATGTGAGTCAGGCCATGGCTAGCCTGTATCCAAATTGATGTTTTGTCTCCCAATGGTACTGTGGCTGTCCTGCATGCCCCACCACGACACCTTCTATTTGTCATGGTTCTACATGGACTATGGTCCACCCAGTCTAATTTGGCATGGAATTTCATGATGACCAGTGGCCATATATTAGCCACCTGTCTTAAGTTTATGGCTGGCCTTCATCCAATACTGTGCTTCAGCTCCAGTCCCAACATGGTCTCTGGCTGTCTGCCTGTCCCGCCCACCCGGGCCCACACCCACATACCTCCACACCACCCTCAACTTGTGGGTTCTCCATGGACTACGGCTCAATTCCCCCGGGTTAATCTCGCATTTCATGATGGCCACCTGTCTTAAGTTTATGGCTAGCTTTCATCCAATACTGTGCTTCAGCTCCAGTCCCAACATGGTCTCTGGCTGTCTGCCTGTCCCACCCACCCAGGCCCACACCCACATACCCACACCACCTCAACTTGTACTGGTTCTCCACGGACTATGGCTCCGATTTCCCGGCTAATCTGGCATTTAATGATGGCCACCTGTCTTAAGTTTATGGCTAGCCTTCATCTAATACTGTGCTTCAGCTCAAGTCCCAACATGGTCTCTGGCTGTCTGCCTGTCCCGCCCACCCAGGCCCACACTCATATACCTCCACACCACCCTCAACTTGTACTGGTTCTCCACGGACTATGGCTCGATTCCCCCGGGCTAATCTGGCATTTCATGATGACCACCTGTCTTAAGTTTATGGTTGGCCATCATCATCCAATATTGTGTTTAACTTTCAGCTCCTTACAGCATTCTTGCTGCATGAGCAGGCTGCAGGCCTATCATTTCCATGGCACTGTGTGTCATATTTCTAATAGTGTGTGAGTCCACAAATGGCAGCCTTTGGGGTGTTACTCCTCCTGGCCTGGATACATGTCAAAATGACTGGGTGGGCACTGGAGTGCTACTTGCTTTGCATTTGCTCACTAGAATGTCCTGCATGTTAAAGAGCAGGTGTTTAGTTATTTAATCTCTCTCCCTGTTAACAGGCTGGATAGCTTACCCCTCGATTTAAAAGTCCTTCAGGGAGCCATGATTTTTACATCAGTAAATTTTCCAACAAAATGCTTGTAAATTCCAAAATCTGGACCTGCAGCCAAAATGCTGATAGTTCCTAAATTGGAGGCACGCCACCACGCTGTCACGTTTTAGGATGTCAGTCCTAGAATAGCGTGGGGGGGCCACTCCATAAGCTCTAATGGTGCCAGAATTTGCAGGTTTTTTTTTAATGACTTTTAAATGCTGGGGTTGAGAAAAGAAGGCCACCACGGCTCAACTAAGAAGCTCCTTAAGTGGTGGCCTTTTTTCAAACCTGGCATTTAAAAGTCATTAAAAAAACTGTAAATTCTGGGCTCTATTAGAGCTTGTGGAGGGCTCCATGTTATTCTTCTAGGACTGACATCATAAAACGTTGCTAGCGTGAGGCGGCTTCAATTTAGGAACCATCAGCATTTTGGCTGCAGGTCCAGATTTTGATTTTACAAGCTGCTTTGTTGGAAAATTTATTGTTGTAAAAAATCATGGCTCTCTGAAGGACTTTTAAATCGAGGGGTAAGCTATCCAGCCTGTTAACAGGAAGAGAGATTAAATAACTAAACACCTGCTCTTTAAGTCAAACAGTACATAAGTACAAGTGTGTGGTGTGTTGTACTTGTACTATCTGACTCGACATAAGTCACTCACTCACGGTCACCACGTAAGGACTGGAGCACAAAAAAAGCACATGATGAAACATGAAAGTATACAAGAATGATTCCTTAATTAAAATAAAACTATGAATATTAAATGGACGTGTGTTCATTTTTTACAATGTGGGTATTGTAATTTTATTATTTTAATTCATGTGATATGTAAATGGGAATTTAATTTTACTCATTTCAGAGTTGACCATAGTCAGTGTCATAAGGTAAAAAGGCAAGCATCATCCTTATTGCTACTGGAGCCACTTCAGATCAAGAAAGAAAAAAAGAGTGCAGCCATCAATTTTGATGGCATTAGAAAGGGGAAGGAAATTTGAACCAGCTTGCATGGAAGGCACAGGATTCTTAAACTCAGTTGTAGCATCTTTATTGTGCGGGCGACATGCAACCATTCCAAATAGTAGATAGGTCAAGCCTGAATCTAGTTGAGAAACTAAATCCTAGATATTCAATGCCTGGTAGGTCAGTATTTCTCCCTATGGTAAATCCCAGAATGAGCAATCTGGTGAGAAAACAGATGGAAGCTTCAGTGTCTGGCATGGTGGTTTGCTACAACTGATTTGTGGACAAGCAGTAGAGGAAGTGGTGAGCCTTACATGAGTCTAACAGTACATTATGTAACAAATGAATGGGAGCTAAAGACAAACTGTTCTAGAGATCGTATTTCTTCCAGATGACCATACAGCTGAGAATATTAGAATCTCTTTCAGAAGCTTCTTGAGGAATGGCACTAAAAATTGAAAATATGTTCATGTCTGTAGACAATGGAAGTAATGTTAAAAAGGTATTCAGAGATGGATGAAAGTCAACTGGTTGCATTGCTTTTGGCCACAATCTGAATTTGGCAATTAGAAAAGCATTAAAGATCAATAAAGTTGAGAGTCACTTACAGCATACGTCAGCATCTGGTGCAAGGGTCTCCCTGCAGCTGGAAGAAAAGAGAGAGTTAAAGAAAAACAAGCAGAACTAAATGTGTCACAACATTCTCTTGTTCAAGATGTAGTTACAAGATTCGGGTTTCCATATATGCCATGGTGGCCAGGTTTATAGAGCAGCAGCAGGCTGTGTGCAGTGTTGGTTTTAGACTGAATACATTTGCATTTGATGCCAAAGGACTCGATGTAGGTGTGGTTTGTGACATCAATCAAATATTGGGCCCTTTGAATACGTCACTGACTCTTTAGCAGCAGAGCAATATGTAACAATGTCAGCACTGAAACCGCTTTTGTATTACCTAAAATCATAGTCCTAAGCCCAAAGACAACAGATGGACCACTGGGAAAGCAAATGAGAGAAGCTTATATATAATGACCTGTTCACAAGGTTATGAGAGAGTTGGATCAAATTGAACGCATATTTAAATTGCATGGGTTTTATTGATCCACTGATCTAAAGCTAATTTTACAGAAGATACCAATTTGGTTATATCCATGGTAATACAAGAAGCTGGCTAGTCTTTGGTATTGGCGCCAGAACTGAACACAACACACAGTCTGTTGCTGCCTGAGTGTAGAGGTACAGGTACCACACTACTAAATACTACTACATACGCTGCCTGCAACGCCTGCTTCCATGGATGATGATTATGACCATATGTTGTCAAATGACAATGAACGCTTGACTGAAGACTCTTTGTCCCTCTTCTGGTGGTATCACAAACAATGTGTATTATCCATCAGCACAGCACAGATTGTCAGAAAGTTCTTCATGCCCTGGGATTTCCGGGTTATTAAAACGCATCACTGAAATACGTAAGAATTGAGGTTGTAAGGACCAAGAGAAGAAGAAATTCCACTAGAGAGCAAAGTGAGAAATGAGATAACTCATTACATGGGCCCTGCCATATCTGAATACAGATTTGGATCCTCTTCTGTGGTTGAAAGGCTATGAAACAGAACTACCATTTTTAGTAAATGTTGCACGCAAAATGTTATGCATTCCAGCAACATGTGTGCCATCAGAAAGGGTATTTGTGCTAGTGGTCTGGTCCTCAATGCCAATGAGGTTTAGATTATTACTAGAGATGTAACATGTTTGTGTTTCTGAACAAAATTTACAGTGATTTTTTTTTTCTTTTTAAAGATGCCAAAGCACTTTCATGCACCACTCTTCAAGAATAATACCACCAGTGGAGGGGGCAAGGGTGTAGGGGAGTCATCTTGTTCACTCCCTTTCAGATTACATGATACAAGACTACTCATCATGAAGAATAACTTGAGGAGGGAGAAGGAGGGCTTCCACTCACACTTCATATTATTTAGTGCACATGATCATTGCAGTCTGAACTTAATACACACATCACATAACACTTGATAGAAAAATAACACCTTTATTATTTTGAATACTTCGCATTGACTACAATGTTGTAACACTAAAATACAGTTCACATTCAACATGACTGTTGATATATTGATGCTAGAGTCTTATTTTATTATTGAGATGCTAGCAGCAGCATGCTCCTTTAACTACAGTCACAAAACACAGAGAAGACTACTTGTTCAAGTTTAGCTAGTACATCCATCTCTGCTGGAAGGAACATGAAACTATTTCTTAATGTCTCTATTTTGAACTGATTATAGAGTGTCAGCCACTCAGTTCAGATGAGTAGATGTCTTCAACTCCTCCAAGATAGTTTGACACTGATGAGTCCTTTCATTCGTGTTTTTTGTGTGTGCAGTCCTCTGTCACTCCAGCCATAACTTTTCTGAACTTTTATTTAACTCTTTATTCTTCCTGCTGTCTTGAATCTATCAAACCTCATCTGATAAGTTTAATCTAAGTCCTTCTGTAAGTGGCACCATATCAGTGTTAATTCTGGAAGGAATTACAGTATAAATTCAGTTGATATTAGGCTCCAAAGTAAATGTGTGCTGCTGTAAGGAAACCAGGGAAGAAACACTGTGTTCTCATTATATGCTGCCTTGCCTGTTACACCTGTGTCACTATCCCGATCCAGTTTAAAGGGACACATTCATGTATGTAGTGGATTATTGGAGACACAGTTAGAGGACAAGTTATTTAATTGAGAGTTGTTTAGATCCTCAACCTGTGTTACATGAAGTTCAGAGATAGATTTCTGTGCAACATAATACATCGGAGTTATTTCATTTCATCTTCTGATGTCAGTGACAATCAAGTAGTGCTTAACTCAACGGTGCTTAGGCAGATTACTTGATCGCCACCGACATCGCCAAGGTTCTAAGAATGGCTCAAAGTAGTATTTATGTTGCACAGACTCAGTCATCTATATTCTGAACTTCATGCACAGGTTGAGTATACACACAGTACCTCAATTAAATAAGCTTCCATGGGCTTTTCTAACTGTGTTGCCTAGTGCCACAGAATGTGCCTTTAACATACAGTTCAGAGGCTGTTTATGTTGACAACTTGAGTAACTTTTAGGCTGTGTTGTCGGGTAACTTCTGTAACAGTTTGTATTTGTAAATTAATGTAGTTCACCTCAAGTCTGTTCAGTTTTGCACATTGCTTACATGATGTAATGTAATAACTCTTATTCTTATTGTTCAATGTTTCAATTTTAACTGTCCTTCCTTTTGAAGTAGACATTGATTTTGCCATTCAGTGAGTTTGTAGCATATTGCATTCAAGTTAAACACCTGCTTCAAGTCATGTGTGCCATGGCTACTAGCGTATAAATTCTGTTTAAACTCCAGCTACTGTACGAGTCTATGACATTACTGTTTATAACTTACTATCAGCTAAAGATTCCAGTACTGAGGGTATCAGGAGGACTATCAGCAATAAAGGCACATAGACTAGTTACTTAATAGCTAGTTTCTACTTTAATGCTACCATACCAGTTCCGTAAAAAAAGGGTAGAACGTAATACTGTTACATATGTGAGTTTATCTGTTTCAGTCATATGTATTAAACCTTGCAGCTTTTAGAAGGAATAGATTATAATCAGCCAGTGATACCCAGCCACAACTTACTGTTTCACTTACTTAGTCATCATAGGCTCATAGCCCACTAATCTCCCACTCCCAGTGTCACACATGGATGTTTAGTGACATCTTGTGGACTCTTGGTGGGGAGAGGGAGTGCTGGTTTACATATTTCATGATTTCCCACAGACAACTCTTCTGCCCTGCTAATTTGGCTTTTTATGGCCAACTGTTCAAGCTTATGGCTGGCTATCCCATATGGTGATTTCCACTCACAAAATTAATTGTTCTCCTACTCTGACCACCAATGTCCATCATTTTATCTGTCATGATTCACTCTACAGACAAGTCAACACTGTGATTTAGCATTTCTATGATGGCCACACACGTCTCCATATTGTGTTTTTCACCTTCAATTCCACTGTCAAGTGTCACTTGTCCTCTCTCTCGCCCACAGTGCACCCCTATCATATAGTTGCCATGATTCTCCACAGAAACCACCCACAAGACTTATTTGTCTTTTATGATGGCCAATTGTCTTAAGCTTATGGCTGGCTTCCCTTCATCCTGTACTGTTTTCTATTCTCCAAAATGCACTCTAGTCATGTCCATTGTACACCGTCTCTGACTATGCCAATGACACATCACATGATATGCCATGTTTTCTCCTCAGACAACAGTCTTGCCTAGGAATTTTGCTTTTTTATTATGGCCAATTAGCCATCTGTCTTATGCTTACATTCGTCCTTCACCCAGTACTTGTTTTTCTGCCTTCAAACTGCATTGTTCAAGAAGTTTACTCACCACTGTCCACTCCTTATCCCTCCACAGTCAATAGCCTATCACAGATTTGAAAACGTTATCAGTGGTCTGTCTGTTCAAAACACACACAGTTTGATACAGGGAAATACATTTTCAGATGATGCTCTCCCATGCAATAGAATACATGGTGGCTCCGGCCCTGCACTGCACTTTCCCTAATACAACTAGTACAGATGCCAAAATGCCTCAGTGTGGTGGTAGTAGAACAGCCTTTCATGAATTTGAAAGGGATCATACATAGCTAGCTAGTGCCTAAATGGTACATTGCAATCCATTTCTTTATTAAATGATGTCACTACTACTGAACAGTTACATTCTAGGGTTGTGCCTCTGTATTTACTTCAGAGGATAGGACAATCCAGCAGTATCTGGATTACTGTGAACTTGTTGTAAATAAGCTATTAAATAGAAAATAATGATAGGCAAGTGTTTTTTTTTTTTTTTTTTTTTGCACACCTGAGGTGTGCGTGTAATGATGAATGCCATAAACTTTATTATGGTGTGGCCATCTTGATACCACATTAGCCTGGGGGGACCGACCAGAGTCCATGGAGAACCAGCAGTTGAGAGGTGGAGGTGTGTGGGCCCAGGTGAGTGTATGATGATGACCCATAAACTCCGAGAGATTTATGGTCATCACACCACACGCCAAAGGTGTGTGGAAAAAATAAAATAAATCCATCAATATACACTTGCCTATTCTTTTTATCTTTATAACTGCTAGTGTGTAGCTTCTCTGTTTCAGTTTTCTTGCAGTTTCTGCTGAGTGATGCAGAGCAGTGTTCATCTTCCAACAATATTGTTTGTTGTAGAAGAAGGTATAGTTCAGCAGAAATATCTGCTTTGTTCTTTCAGCTACATTTTTGCTTCCTGTGGAAAGTTCTAACAGTGCAGAGTGAGGAGAGCTGTAGCAACACCACTAATGCTGCGCCGAGTGTTCTGAGCTTCCCAAGCCACTCTCTCCTCATCATGCTATATAGGCACTTGGTGGCTTCTATCCCAGGAAACCAAAAAGCTGAAAGAACAAAGCTGATATGTTTTTTATACTGAACTGTATAGTGCTCTTTTCACAATTTGTACGATATTGTTTAAAAGACCAAATACCACTTGGTCACCTCTACACTACAGTCAGCGGGAAAGTGCAGGAAAGTGTTAGTTTTGAATGCTGCAATAGCTAGATTACGCGTTTATTATGGTGTTACTTTGAAGACACTCCACTAAGTGATAAATAGGGTCACATTAATTATAATGTGATATTTCACATTTTAAAATGAATATTTCAAAGACTTTTTTAGTTTGTAAAGCTAAAGCTTCATCTCCTAGTCTGCATTACTTATGGTACTGCCTACTGTTTAAATTCAAGGACTGTTTTGACAGAGAAATCAGTGTAGAGGTTTTTAAACCCCCTTAGAGGGCTTGAAAACTGGGCAGGTATTGCTTCTTAGTGCTCAAAAGGCAGCCTCTGCAGCTGTTTTTGGTGTTGGTTAACTCGCCTTTATAAAGGTGAGCTTTATACATTGCCCGCCCCACTGTTTTGCTTTTGTTGTCTCCTTTTGATCACCATAGTACCTGACGCCAGCGATAGAGCTTATAGAAACTGTGGGCTCTAGAGAGCTTTTAGCCATTCCTAGTCTCTGCATTTTCATACAGGTACTGCCTACTGTTTAAATTCAAGGACTGTTTTGACAGGAAGTCAGTGTAGTGCTTTTTAAGCCCCTTTAGAGGGCTTGGAAAACTGGGGCAGGTATTGCTCTTCAGTGCTCAAAATGGCAGCCCCTTGCAGCTGCTTTTGGTGTTGGCTAACTCTCCTTTTATAAAGGCAAGCTATATACATTGCCCAGCCCCGTACTGTTTTGCTTTTGTTGTCTCCCTTTGATCACTATAGCAACTGGTGACATCAGCTCGATAGGCTACATAACTGTCGGTCCAGCGAGCGGAGTCGATTGGAGCAGAGGCCAGTGGTGTCTGTCGTGTCGTGGAGTTAGAAGAAGGTGAGGTGACTTTGTGTTTTCCAGACAATCAATACTATTCCTATACTCTATTGTTAGTTTGGTTTTAAGCTTACTGTATTTTGTTCAACAGACAGCTTGAGAAGTTAAATACCTTCATAAACTGTAATATACCATCTTGAGTTAAACTTACTGCGTAAAAATATGGAAGATATTATCCAAATAAACAAAGAGTGCTTTGGTTGCAGATGTCAATCCTGTAATATGTACTATATCTGAGATAAACAATTTTACCTTGCCCTTTACCTTGTATTAAATGTAGTTAACTATGATTTAACTGCTGAATTGGAATTGTTTAACAATAGGTTATGCTTTTTAGAGATCGTCAACAGGAAATGCCTAGTAGATTTAAAAATCAAATTAGATATTTTCCAACCCACCAAAGTACACGGTAGGCAAAATCCAAACGTTGGGGAAAAACTTAGACTATTATCAAATGCTAGAAGGCAAACAAAATTATCACCACTTGTCAAGAACCTATTGAAATACTCTCCTGTACAAAAAGAAAAGAAAAAGTTAGTGTTAAGAGAACAAGGGAAGAAGATCTATCTGATAATGCAGATGAAGATTGGTACACTTTACAAATTCAAAAATCCAAAAAGGCAGAAGAGTGGTGACCCATTGTTTCTACTTTCAATTCTTTTGATCCTTATAATATATCTCGGATACAGGCCATGATCCAGAAACAATAAGTGTTCTATTTCTGAAAAATTTTTAAAATATAGAAAATCCAATATTTATTATAACAAATATGAATCTTGCAAATGCAGAGTTTAATTCTGCAACTTTTTTCCTTGCAATCTACAAAATGTTACTGACACCAGAGAGGCCAAAAACATGACTAAGTTGATGTAAATCCTTTGATTTCACTAGAAAATTGTGATAACTTGACTTAAATCAGATGATGTTTGGTAAAAAGACAGTTTATAGTGCTAGGAGACTTTACTATCAAACATATTGATAGAATCATTTGCAACCTGACAACACAAATAGAACTTTTTCAAGTTCAGGGTGTTTACATTATTGATATCATCAGAGATGTCCAGCAACATCTTACATAACTCAGGTTTTTAAACCTTGTAATAGTTCACATAGGAGCCAACAATGTTCTTAAAGATTCTTCTAAAACTAAAAGTAAGATTATGTTGGTATTAACAAACAAATTATTGGATTTAGGGATGTGAGGTAGTCCATCTGAAATCTTGCTTGGTTCCAAGAGCATCTTTCCAACAATGTAAAATGAGAGAAATAAATAATTTGTTGAGATGTTGTGTCTTAAACGAGATATATAATGTATAACTCACTGGGAGAATTTTTTGTGGTAAATCAAACTCTATTGTTGGGACAGACTCATCTCAGCAGGAGGGGTAGTAGGCTGTTGGGCTAAAGCACAGTGCATTCTATCAATAGTTGTTTAAATCTTCGAAGGGAGGAGTCTGTATGTCCTAGATACAACTCTTGAAACTCAATTTTTCAACTATTCTTTCAACCCCCGCATCCATAATCAATCTAGAATTTCAAATGAACACTCACTAGTGTCTATTTCTAAACCAAATATAAATATTATATTAACTACCAGAAGTTCATGCAATAAAAAGAACTTATATCCTTCAAGCACAAAAATATAAATTTGTGAGTTACTAAACTTGTATAAGGATGAAGACTGAACACTGATATAAGGATATACATGCTTTTAAAAACCGAAATGAAAATAAAAGGAGGAGGTGTTGATATACATTGATAAACATTTGAAGTAAATATAATTAAAACTAAAATAAGTATTACTGAGAGCTTATGGGTCAAATTTTTTCTCCCTATAGTCCTAGTAATTGGGCTAATATAGATCTCCTAGTTTAACTAATGATGAAAATCAAAGTTTAATAGAAGAAATATCTGAGGTACATTGATACTCCCTAGATACTGATGGTGATTTCAATCTTCCATCAACTGGGATAATTATACATCAGCTTCAAATACTGAAAAGATGTTTATGGATACTTTTCTGAATCTAACCTAGAACAAATAGTTGATAACCTACCTATGGTAACAATATCTTGATATTGTACTTACTAATGTTAATGAGGAAATTGATAACATCAAATACTTCCTCCTCTGGGTGATAGTGTCATTGCATTAATTATGAATACAGACTTTCCGCTAATGGTAATTACTATAATCAAAACTTTAATAAAGCAAACCTATAAAAATATCTAATGGAATTGAGACTTTGAACTAGTAACTTAAAATTATTAAAATGTGGGATTTAATTAATAACAAAATCAATATTTGTTCAAATTGGTTTCTTATAGAATGAAGTACTGAACAATAAACGTGTCCCTCTTGGTGGTCCTCAAAAATTAAGAAACAATTATAAAAAAAAGAATATATAGAAAAATAAAAAGTTAATTCTAACAGTCCCTTGAAAAATACAAATTGCAGCCAAAATTAAACACATGATTAAATCATCTAAATTAAAACTGAATCTTAGTTACTAAAGTTAAAGACAACAAAAAAATTTTATAATTATATTGGTTCCATGAAAGAAATAAATGCTACAATTGACCCTTCAACATCAATGATATACCTATTTTAGATGAAATAACTATTGCTACAATTCTAAATGAGACATTTCTAAAAGTTTTCGAACTATGAAGCTGCAACACGCCTCTAGAAAATAATTTATTTTCCTGTTTTACAAAATGGAGGTTGCAAAACAAATAATCTTTTTAACTGGAATAGCTCTCATGTCCTGATGGTATTCCCCCTAGAGTTTTACAAAAAATTAATGATTCAATTTCTGGTCCTCTAGTCGTGTTATTAATTCATCAACTGTGAGGTATTGTTCAGGCTTGAGGAGGCTAGTTACACCCATATAAGGGTGGATCCAGACATGACCCTAATAATTATCGGCCCATAAGCCTGACTCCGTATAGGCAAAATTATGGAAGATTGCTTAAAGCCCATAAATGTTGGGTTGAGAAAAAGTGGGCCACCACGGCTCAACTAAGCTCCTATGGTGGCCTTTTTTCAAACCTGGCATTTAAAAGTCATTAAAAAACTGTAAATTTGGCCCCATTAGAGCCTATGGAGTGGCCCCATGCTATTCTTCTAGGACTGACATCATAAAATCGTACAGCGTGAGGCGTGCTCCACTTATAGGAACTATCAGCATTTTGGCTGCAGGTCCAGATTTTGGATTTTACAAGCGTTTTGTTGGAAAATTTACTGTTGTAAAAATCATGGCTCTCTGAAGGACTTTTAAATCGAGGGGTAAGCTATCCAGCCTGTTAACAGGAAGAGAGATTAAATAACTAAACACCTGCTCTTTAAGTCAAACAGTACATAGTACAAGTGTGTGGTGTGTTGCACTTGTACTATCTGACTCGACATAAGTCACTCACTCCACGGTCACCACGTAAGGACTGGACATAAAAAAGCATATGATGAAGCATGAAAGTATACAAGAATGATTCCTTAATTAAAAATAAAAAACTATGAATAATAAAATGGACGTGTGTTCATTTTTTTACAATGTGGGTTTTGTACTTTATTACTTTAAATTCATGTGATACGCAAATGTGAAATTTAATTGTAATTACTTCATTTCAGAGTCAGACTCATAGTCAGTGTCAGTAAGGCAGTAAAGGCAAGGCATCATCCTTATTGCTACTGAGCTCATCAGATCAAGAAAGAAAAAAAGTAGTGTGCAGCCATCAATTTTGATGGCATTAGAAAGGGGAAGGAAATTTGAACCAGCTTCACAGAAGGCACAGGACTTAAACTCAGTTGTAGCATCTTTTATTGCGAAGGACATGCAACCATTCCAAATAGTAGATAGGCCCGGCTTCCGTAATCTAGTTGAGAAACTAAATCCCAGATATTCAATGCCTGGTAGGTCATATTTCTCCGCTAAGGAAATCCCCAGAATGAGCAATCTGGTGAGAAAACAGATGGAAGCTTCAGTGTCTGGTGCATGGTGGTTTGCTGCTACAACTGATTTGTGGACAAGCAGTAGAGGAAGTGGTGAGCCTTACATGAGTCTAACAGTACATTATGTAACAAATGAATGGGAGCTAAAGACAAACTGCCTAGAGACTGTATTTCTTCCAGATGACCATACAGCTGAGAATATTGTAGAATCCTTTCAGAAGCTTCTTGAGGAATGGGCACTAAAAATTGAAAATATGTCTCATGACTATAGACAATGGAAGTAATGTTAAAAAGGTATTCAGAGATGTGATGAAAGTCAACTGTTGCATTTAGCTTTTACAATCTGAATTTGGCAAATTAGAAAAGCATTAAAGATCAATAAAGTTGAGAGTGCACTTACAGCATGTCAGCATCTGGTGCAAGGGTTCACCGCAGCTGGAAGAAAAAAGAGTTAAAGATAAACACAAGCAGAACTAAATGTGTCACAACATTCTCTTGTTCATGATGTAGTTACAAGACGGGTTCCACATATGCCATGGTGGCCAGGTTTATAGAGCAGCAGCAGGCTGTGTGCAGTGTTGGTTTCAGACTCGAAATACTTGGCATTTGATGCCAAAGGACCGGATGTAGGTGTGCTTCAGGACATCAATCAAATATTGGGCCCTTTGAATACGTTCACTGACTCTTTAGCAGCAGAGCATATGTAACAATGTCAGCACTGAAACCGCTTTCTGCATTACCTAAAATCAAAGTCCTAAGCCCAAAGACAACAGATGGACCACTGGGAAAGCAAATGAGAGAAGCTATATAATTGACCTGTTCACAAGGTATGAGGAGTTGGATCAAATTGAACGCACACTCGAAATTGCATGTTTTATTGATCCACGATTCAAAGCTAATTTTACAGAAGATACCAATTTGGTTATATCCATGGTAATACAAGAAGCCGTCAGCCTTGGTATTGCGCCAGAACCAACACAAACACACAGTCTGTTGCTGCCTGAGTGTAGAGGTACAGGTACCACACTACCAAATACTACTGCTGCTACGCTGCCTGCAACGTCTGCTTCCATGGATGATGACGATGACCATATGTTGTCAAATGACAATGAACGTTTGACTGAAGACTCTTTGTCCCTCTTCTCTGGTGGTATCACAAACAATGTGTATCATTCATCAGCACAGCACAGATTGTCAGAAAGTTCTTCATGCCCTGGGATTTCCGGGTTATTAAAACGCATCACTGAAATACGAAGAATTGAGGTTGAAGGACCAAGAGAAGAAGAAATTCCACTAGAGAGCAAAGTGAGAAATGAGATAACTCATTACATGGCCCTGCCATATCTGAATACAGATTTGGATCCTCTTCTGTGGTGGAAAGGCCATGAAACAGAACTACCATTTTTAGCAAATGTTGCACGCAAAATGTTATGCATTCCAGCAACATGTGTGCCATCAGAAAGGGTATTTAGTGCTAGTGGTCTGGTCCTAACGCCAATGAGGTTTAGACTAACACCAGAGCATGTAAACATGCTTGTGTTTCTGAACAAAAATTTACAGTGATTTTTTTTTTTTCTTTTTTTAAAGATGCCAAAGCACTTCATGCACCACCTTCAAAAGAATACCACCAGTGGAGGGGGGCCAAGGGTGTAGGTGGAGTCATCTTGTTCACTCCCTTTCAGATTACATGATACAAGACTACTATCATGAAGAATAACTTGAGGAGGAGAAGGAGGGCTTCACTCACACTTCATATTACTTAGTGCACACAGATCATTGCAGTCTGAACTTAACACACACATCACACAACACTTGATAGAAAAAATAACACCTTTATTGCATTTTGAAATACTTCCGCATTGACTACAAGTTGTAACACTAAAATACAGTTCACATTCAACATGACTGGTTGATATATTGATGCTAGAGTCTTATTTTTACTATTGAGATGCTAGCAGCAGTATACGTTCCTTAACTACAGTCACAAAACACAGAGAAGACTACTTGTTCACAGCGAGCTAGTACATCCATCTCTCTGCTGGAAGGAACATGAAACTATTTCTTAATGTCTCTATTTTGAACTGATTATAGAGTGTCAGCCACTCAGTTCAGATGAGTAGATGTGGCTCCAACTCCTCCAAGATAGTTTGACACTGATGAGTCCTTTCATTCGTGTTTTGTGTGTGCAGTCCTCTGTCTACCCCAGCCATAACTTTTCTGAACTCTTTATTTAACTCTTTATTCTTCCTGCTGTCTTGAATCTATTCAAAACTCATCTGATAAGCTTAATTCAAGTCCCTTCAGTAAGTGGCACCATATCAGTGTTAATTCTGGAAGGAATACAGCAATAAATTCAGTTGATATTAGGCTCCAAAGTAAATGTGTGCTGCTGTAAGGAAACTAGGGAAGAAACACTGTCTCTCATTATATGCTGCCTTGCCTGTTACACCTGTGTCACTATCCCTGATCCAGTTTAAAGGGACACATTCATGTACAGTGGCACGGACACTGGCAGACACAGTTAGAAAGACCATGAAAAGCTTATTTAATTGAGGTATTGTTTGTATACTCAACCTGTGCTACATGAAGTTCAGAGATATAGATGACAGACTCTGTGCAACATAAATACATCGGGAGCCATTTCATTTCTTAGAACCTGTGATGTCAGTGACAATCAAGTAGTGCTTAACTCAACGTACTTAGGCACTACTTGATCGCCACTGACATCACAAGGTTCTAAGAATGGCTCCAAAGTAGTATTTATGTTGCACAGACTCAGTCATCTATATCTCTGAACTTCATGCAGCACAGGTTGAGTATACACACAGTACCTCAATTAAATAAGCTTTCCATGGGCTTTCTAACTGTGTCTGCCTAGTGCCACAGAATGTGTCCCTTTAACATACAGTTCAGAGGCTGTTTATGTTGACAACTTGAGTAACTTTAGGCTGTGTTGTCGTGTGTAACTTCTGTAACATGCCTGTATTTGTAAATTAATGTAGTCAACTCAAGTCAGTTCAGCCTTGCACATTGCTTACATGATGTAATGTAATAACTCTTATTCTTATTGTTCAATGTTTCAATTCTTAACTGTCCTTCCTTTTGAAGTAGACATTGATTTTGCCATTCAGTGAGTTTGTACATATTGCATTCAAGTTAAACACCTTGCTTCAAGTCATGTGTGCCATGGCTACTAGCGTACAAATTCTGTGTAAACCTCCAGCTTACTGTACGAGTCTATGACATTACTGTTTATAACTTACTATCAGCTAAAGATTCCAGTACTAGGGGGCATCAGGAGGACTATCAGCAACAAAGGCACACAGACTAGTTACTTAATAGCCAGTTTCACTTTAATGCTACCATACCAGTTCCGTAAAAAAAAGGGTACAACGTAACATGACATACATGTGAGTTTATCTGTTTCTGTAGTCATATGTATTAAACCTTTGCAGCTTTTAGAAGGGAATAGATTATAATCAGCCAGTGATACCCTAGCCATAACTTACTGTTTCACTTACTTAGTCATCATAGGCTCATAGCCCACTAATCTCCCACTCCCAGTGTCACACATGGATGTTTAGTGACATCTTGTGGACTCTTGGTGGGGGGAGAGGGAGGCTGGTTCATATATTTCTCATGATTTCCCATAGACAACTTTCTGCCCTGCTAATTTGGCTTTTTATGATGGCCAACTGTCTTAAGCTTATGGCTGGCCATCCCATATGGTGTGATTTCCACCTACAAAATTAATTGTCTCTCCGCCCTGACCACCAATGTCCTATCATTTTATCTGTCATGATTCACTCCACAGACAAGTCAACACTGTGATTTAGCATTTCATGATGGCCATTGGCCACGTCTCCAATATTGTGTTTTTCCCCTCTCTCAATTCCACTGTCAAGTGTCACTTGTTCTCTCTCTCTGCCCACAGTGCACCCCATCATATAGTTGCCATGATTCTCCACAGAAAACCACCTACAAGACTTATTTGTCTTTTTATGATGGCCACCTGTCTTAAGCTTATGGCTGGCCTCCCTTCATCCTGTACTGTTTTCCACCTCCAAAATGCACTCTAGTCATGTCCATTGTACACCGTCCCTGACCATGCCAATGACACATCACATGATATGCCATGGTTCTCTCTCCTCAGACAACAGTCTGCCTGGTGAATTTTGCTTTTTATTATGGCCAATTAGCCATCTGTCTTATGCTTACATTCGTCCTTCACCCAGTACTTGTTTTTCTGCCTTTCAAATGCATTGTTCAAGAAGTCTACTCACTCACTGTCCACCCTTACCTCCCTCCACAGTCAATAGCCCATCACAGATTTGAAACGCCATCAGTGGTCTGTCTGTTCAAAATACAATACACAGTTTGATACAGGGAAAATACATTTTCAGATGATGCTCTCCCATGCAATAGAATACATGGTGGCCCCGGCCCCGCACTGCACTTTCCCTAATACAACAGTACAGATGTCACAAAATGCCTCAGTGTGGTGGTAGCAGAACAGCCTTTCATGAATTTGAAAGGGATCATACACAGCCAGCTAGTGCCTAAATGGTACATTGCAATCCATTTCCTTATTAAATGATGTCATCATCACTGAACAGTTACATTCTAGGGTTGTGCCCTGTATTTACTACAGGAGGACAGGACAACCAAGCAGTATCTGGGATTACTGTGAACTTGTTGTAAACAAGCCATTAAATAGAAAATAATGGATAGGCAAGTGTATTTTTGTTTTTTTTTTTGCACACCTGAGGTGTGTGCAATGATGAAGGCCAGCCATAAACTTAATATGGGTGGCCATCTTGAAATACCACATTAGCCTGGGGGACCAGACCGTAGTCCATGGAGAACCAGTAAAGTTGAGAGTGGTGTGGAGGTGTGTGGGCCCAGGTGAGTGTAATGATGATGACCCATAAACCTCGAGAGATTTATGTGGTCATCACACCACACGCCAAAGGTGTGTGGAAAAAAATAAAAATAAATCCATCAATATACACTTGCCTATTCTTTATCTTTTATAACTGCTAGTGTGTAGCTTTCCTTAAGTTTCAGTTTTCTGCAGTTTCCCTGCTGAGTGATGTGACAGAGCAGTGTTCAGTCTTCCAAACAATATTGTACAAGTTGTAGAAAAAGAGCACAGTTCAGTATAAAAAACATCAGCTTTGTTCTTTCAGCTTACATTTTTTTGCTTCCTGTGGAAAAAAGCTGAACAGTGCAGAGTGAGGAGAGCTATAGCAACACTCACTAATGCTTGCGTCGAGTGTTCTGAAGCCCCCAAGCCACTCTCTCTCCTCATCATGCTATGCTACACTTGGTGGCTTCTATCCCAGGAAACTAAAAAAGTAAGCTGAAAGAACAAAGCTGACATGTTTTTTATACTGAACTGAACAGTGCTCTTTCTCTACAATTTGTACGATATTGTTTAAAAGACCAAACACCACTTGGTCACCTCACACTACAGTCAGCGGGAAAAGTGCAGGAAAGTGAAAGTAGTTTGGAATGCTGCAATAGCCAGATTACGGTTTATTATGGTGTTACTTTGAAGACACTCCTACTCAAGCTGATAAATAGGGTCACCATTAATTATAATGTGATATTTCACATTTTAAAAATGAATGTTGTAAAGACTTTTTTTAGTTTGTAGAGCTTAAAGCTCATCTCCTAGTCTGCATTGCTAACAGGTACTGCCTACTGTTTAAATTCAAGGACTGTTTTGACAGAGAAATCAGTGTAGAGGCGTTTTTTAAACCCCCTTTTAGAGGGCTTGGAAAACTGGGCAGGCATTGCTCCTCAGTGCTCAAAAGGCAGCCCTTTGCAGCTGCTTTTGGTGTTGGTTAACTCGCCTTTATAAAGGTGAGCTATATACATTGCCCGGCCCCACTGTTTTGCTTTGTTGTCTCCTTTGATCACCATAGCAACTGGTGACGTCAGCGCGATAGAGCTATAAAACTGTGGGCTCCAGAGAGCTTTTTAGCTCATCTCCTAGTCTCTCTGCATTGCTAACAAGGTACTGCCTACTGTTTAAATTCAAGGACTGTTTGACAGGAAGTCAGTGTAGAGGCGTTTTTTAAGCCCCCTTTTAGAGGGCTTGGAAAACTGGGCAGGCATTGCTCCTCAGTGCTCAAAAGGCAGCCCTTTGCAGCTGCTTTTGGTGTTGGCTAACTCTCCTTTATAAAGGCAAGCTATATACATTGCCCAGCCCCACTGTTTTGCTTTGTTGTCTCCTTTGATCACTATAGCAACTGGTGACATCAGCTCGATAGCGCTACATAACTGTCGGCTCCAGCGAGCGGAGTCGAGCGCTGAGCAGAGGCCAGTGGTGTCTGTCGGTGTCCGTAGGCAGAAGAAGGTGGAAGGTGACTTTGTGTTTTCCAGACAATCAATACTATTCCTATACTCTATTGTAGCTAGTTTTAAGCTTTACTGTATTTTGTTCAACAGACAGCTTGAGAAGTCAAATACCTTCATAAACTGTAATATACCATCTTGGAGTTAAACTTACTACGTAAAAATATGGAAGATATTATCCAAATAAACAAAGAGTGCTTTGGTTGCAGATGTCAATCCTGTAATATGTACTTAATATCTGAGATAAACAACTTCACCTTGCCCTTTACCTGTGTTAAATGTAAAGTTAACCATGATTTAACTGCTGAATTGGAATTGTTTAACAATAGGTTATGCTTTTTAGAGACCAGCCAACAGGAAATGCCTAGTAGATTTAAAAATCAAATTAGTGATATTTCCCAACCCACCAAAGTACATGGTAGGCAAAAGTCCAAACGTCAGGGAAAAAAACTTAGACCATTATCAAAATGCCAGAAGGCAAACAAAATTATCACCACTTGTCAAGAACCTATTGAAATACCCCCTGCACAAAAAGAAAAGAAAAAAGTTAGTGTTAAGAGAACAAGGGAAGAAGATCCATCTGATAATGCAGATGAAGATTGGTACACTTTACAAATTCAAAAAAATCCAAAAAAGGGCAGAAGAGCAGACCAATTTACGGTTTCTACTTTCAATTCCTTTGATCCCTTAACATATATCTCGGATACAGGCCATGATCCAGAAACAATAAGTGTCCCCATTTCTGAAAATTTTGAAAATATAGAAAATCCAATATTTACTATAACAAATATGAATCTTGCAAATGCAGAGTTTAATTCTGCACCTCTTTTTCCCAGCAATCTACAAAATGTTACTGACACCAGAGAGGCCAAAAAACATGACCAAGTTGATGTAAATCCCTTGATTTCACTAGAAAATTGTGACAACTTGGACCTAAATCAAGATGATGTTTGCAAAAAAAGACAGGTTATAGTGCTAGGAGACTTTACCATCAAACATATTGATAGAATCATTTGCAACCTTGACAACACAAATAGAACTCTTTCAAGCTTCAGGGGTGCTGGCATTATTGACATCACAGAGATGTCCAGCAACATCTTACAAAACTCAGGTTTTAAACCTTTGGTAATAGTTCACTATAGGAGCCAACAATGTTCTAAAGGATTCTTCTCAAAAACTAAAAGAAGATTATGTTGCATTAACAAACAAATTATTGGATTTAGGATGTGAGGTAGTCCTATCTGAAATCTTGCCTATTCCAAGAGCAAATCTTTCCCAACAATGTAAAATGAGAGAAATAAATAATTGGTTGAGATGTTGGTGTCTTAAACAAGATATATAATGTATAACTCACTGGGAGGACTTTTATGGTAAATCAAACCTCTATTGTTGGGACAGACTCCATCTCAGCAGGAGGGGTAGTAGGCTGTTGGGCGAAAGCATAGTGCATTCTATCAATAGTTGTTTAAACTTCCAGCAAGGGAGGAGTTGTATGTTCTAGATACAACTCTTGAAACTCAATTTTTCAACTATTCTTCAAACCCTGCATCCATAATCAACCGTAAATTCCCCCAAATGAACACTACTGGTGTCATTTCTAAACCAAATATAAATATTATATTAACTAATGCCAGAAGTCTATGCAACAAAAAAGAACTTACATCCTTCAAGCACAAAAAATATAAATTTGTGGAGTTACTGAAACTTGGTATAAGGATGAAGACTGGAACACTGACATAAAGGGATATAATACGTTTTACAAAAACCGAAATGAAAATAAAAAGGAGGAGGTGTTGTATTATACATTGATAAACATTTGAAAGCAAACACAATTAAAACTAAAACAAGTAATAATGAGAGCTTATGGGTCAAATTTTTTCTCCCCCATAGTCCGCTAGTAATTGGGCTAATATATAGATCTCCTAGTTTAACTAATGATGAAAATCAAAGTTTAATAGAAGAAATATCTGAGGTACACATTGATACTCCCTAGATACTGATGGGTGATTTCAATCTTCCAACTGTCAACTGGGACAATTATACATCAGCTTCAAATACTGAAAAGATGTTTATGGATACTTTTCTTGAATCTAACCTAGAACAAATAGTTGATAAACCTACCCATGGTAACAATATCCTTGACATTGTACTCACTAATGTTAATGAGAAAATTGATAACATCAAAATACTTCCTCCTCTGGGTGATAGTGATCATTGCATGGTCAATTATGAATACATAGCAGACTTTCCAAGCACAAATGGCATTACTATAATCAAAAACTTTAATAAAGCAAACTATAAAAAAATATCTAAATGGAATTGGGAGACGGAACTAAATAACCTAAAATTATTAAAAATGTGGGATTTAATTAATAACAAAATCAATATTTGTCTTTCAAATTGGTTTCCTTATAGAATGAAGTACTGCAACAATAAACGTGTCCCTCTTTGGTGGTCCTCAAAAATTAAGAAACAATTACAAAAAAAAAGAATATATAGAAAATATAAAAAAGTTAATTCCAACAGTCTCCTTGAAAAATACAAAATTGCAGCCAAAAAATTAAAACACATGATTAAATCATCTAAATCTAAAACTGAATTCAACTTAGTTACTAAAGTTAAAGACAACAAAAAACAATTTTATAATTATATTGGTTCCATGAAAGAAATAAATCATACAATTGGACCCTTCAACATCAATGATATACCTATTTTAGATGAAACAACTACTGCTACAATTCTAAATGAGACATTTCTAAAAGTTTTCGAAACTAAGGAAGCTGCAAATACGCCTCTTCTAGAAAATAATTCTAGTTTTCCTGTTTTTACAAAAATGGAGGTTGCAAAACAAATTAAATCTTTAAAATCAAACAGCTCTCATGGTCCTGATGGTATTCCACCCAGAGTTTTACAAAAAATTAATGATTCAATTTCTGGTCCTCTAGCCGTGTTATTTAATTCATCAATCAGAGAAGGTAAAGTTGTTCAGGCTTGGAGGGAGGCTATAGTTACACCCATATATAAGGGTGGATCCAGACATGACCCTAACAATTATCGGCCCATAAGCCTGACTTCCGTCATAGGCAAAATTATGGAAAGATTGCTTAAAGCCCATATTATAGATCATTTAGAAAGAAATAAAATAGGAGATATCTTTCAACACGGTTTTGTGACTGAAAGATCAGTTTTGACCAACCTACTACATTTTTTTGAACCAGTAAGCTCTGCCTTGGACTTGGGTATTCCGGTAGATGTAATATTTTTGGATTTTTCCAAAGCTTTTGATAAAGTATCACATAAAGTCTTACTACAAGAATTGGTCAAAATTAAGTTGCAACCTAATATTATAAACTGGATACAGTCATGGTTGGAAAACAGAACTCAACAGGTATCAGTCAAGGGTCACCTGTCTGCAATGGGTGTGGTGACTAGTGGTGTTCCCCAGGGCTCCGTCCTGGGTCCCATACTGTTTAATATTATGGTCTCTACACTGCCTACTACTGATAAGATATGGGTCTAGAATATGCTGATGACTGTAAAATGGGTAGTTTAGTAAGCACCTTTCATGATAAATGCTCCATACAAAATCATTTAAACAACCTATCAAACTGGGCAAAGGCTTATGGTATGTTTTTAATGTTGACAGATGTAAAGTCTTACATTTGGGCAAAATAATATCCTTCAATTATTTCTTAAACAATGTTTATCTAAAAAGTATTTTGGAAGAAAAGGATTTGGGTGTCATAATCTCAGATAATTTAACTTTCAAAAATAATATAATTAAAGTTAAAAAATGTAATAAAATAATTGGCTCTATTTTAAGAAATATCAAAAGTAGAGACTCCAAGGTTATTATGCCACTCTACACCAGTCTAGTACGTCCCCACTTGGAATACTGCTCTCAATTTTGTGCACTAACTTCTATAAGGGGTTTAAAACTCGCTGAGGGTGTTCAGCGTAAATTCACTAAAAAGTATCATCTTTACATAGTAATAGTTACTAAGATAGATTAAAAAATCAACCTATTTTCTGTAAAATACAGACAAATAAGGGTGACTTAATATTGGTATATCAAACCTTTAAAAATGATTATTTAAGAACCACAATTGGACTTACTACTGCCTCCAACGTCAAATCAACTAGGAGTCATGGTTATAAACTCATTGGAGAAAAATGTATATCCACTAGAAGGAGTCTATTTTTCACACAGAGAGTTGTGGGTTTATGGAATAACTTACCTGTAAGTGTTGTCAATAGTGATAATTTAAATACCTTTAAGCAAAGATTGGATAAACATATGGGAAACAAAAAATTTGATTTCCACCCATAGGGCATATGGGTGGCGAGCATACAATGGGCATCCTTACATATGCCTTCATTGCTCATACACTTCTATGAACCTATGAACCTATAAAACATGTATGTCTTTGTAATGCAATTGTGCACAGCACTGAAACATTTTTACATAAAGGAAAAAGCAATTTTATAAATAGCAGAATTTTAACTAAATAAACAAAATATTTAACAATAAAAGTTGCACTCTCCTTGTATTATTTCACCTCGCAGACTTTGTATAATGCAGATAAATGTATAACATAGAATGGAATATGCAAAATATGTCAAATATGTGCACAAAAGTGAATTTAAATAATATTTCTAACTTTGTTGCAAAAGTTGGGAAATTTTATCACAATAATTTATTCAAGGTTATCGTACCGTCACAATTTCATTATCGTGGCACCCCTAGTGATGGGATCGGGGCTTGGGAGAGAGGGCCGCTAGACCACCAGGGATGTTTTTGTTTTTTATAACAGGGGATTGGGGTTAGGGTGGGACCACTGGACCACCAGGGTACCCAGCCCTTGACAGTGCATAGCGGGTTGAGTGGGGCTCACACACCCTCTGTGTACTAAGGGCTAGGTTTCAGAAAAGTTAAATTGCACCTCACATGCAGCCATTTAGTGCATCTGAAAATTTTTCAGTATCATGCCACACTGTATATGCATGGGGGCTCCTTCATTTTTATATGTGCAGTGCAATATTGTGCACCATGGTGCTGTCAGGGGTGTGCCACACATAGATATGGCCACACCTCTGAAGGTGGGCACTATTCCTGGTTAGCATGGCACAAACCCAGTTTGTGCCACGCTAACCTTTTTAAAATATAGGAGAGGGTGCTGTGGCGCCTGAGCAAGATGGCCACTCCAATGTAAAGCTCTGCACATACAGATAATATACTGAATTAAAAGCACCATTTTTCAGAACAGGAATCAAGAACAAACTTACTCTGTAAGTCAGTGAAAGATCGCGGATGAAAATGGGTAATCCAAAAAAAGAGAAAGTTGCCAGAGAAGGAGCTAAAACCAAAATGTCGGCAGGAGCACCAGCCATGAGGTCTGCTCAAGGCCTTGGAACAGAATCACAGGAACAAATTGAGGAGGAAATTCTACAGACTGTGGGGAATTATATTAAATAAATTAATCCTGTCGGTCTCGGGACTCTTTAATAAAATCGACTCTCTGACAAACAGGGTGGTCAGCATCAAGCAAACTGTAGAAGCAGTTCAGGGAATGGTGGTGGAGGCAACTAAATGAGATGATACGGTGATGGGGGCTGTCACGGCGGTGCTGAAGGACAATTACCAGCCTAAGTTACACCTGGAAACCCTTGAAAATCAAGCGAGGGCAGCTAATATTTGCATGCTAGGCCTTCCAGAGGGGTGCGAAGGGGACCACACACTTTTATTTATTCAGGACTGGTTTATTCAACAGGTGGGTGCAGAGGCCAAATCTAGGGCCCAATGTATTGAAAATGTTTACAGAGTAACACCGCGGGGCCATCCAGATAATCCGGACGCTCCCTGCTCAGTTGTCACATTTTTGGATGGTATGGGCTCTAGGCCTTTGTCTTAGCCATAGCCAGACAGAAGAAAACCCTTCTTCAGGATGTGGAGCAGATAAGACTGTTCCCCAATTAATTGTACGCTACGTGGCAGAAACCAAAAAAAAATTGATGGCACAAGAGATCTTCTACACAAGGCTTATATCACCCATGGCCTCATCTTTCTGGCTCGTCTCTACATCATCCATCAAGGCTGGATTTATATTTTCTCTGACCCACAAGAACCTCAAAAACGGATGCTGAGGCATGCTGCTGCCAGACCAAGGGTAGAAGACACAGTGGAATCCTCCGATGAGGAAGAAGACACGTGAAGGTTTGATTCTCTCAGGTTCCTAACAGGGTAATTAAGGATAATGAACTCTCCTTTCAAGGGTTTGGTTAAGAGACTGATTTCAGTCCCTTTGGAGAGACATTTACCCCGTTTGGAACTGCTGGAATTTCCCAGCTTAGTTAATAAATAAACTGATGGCAAGTTATGTTGTGGTAAAGGTTACAATTTAGTGATCAATAGAAATTGTTTAATCCACTTAATGCTTTACTGCAATTTTCAATTCTGCGAAGAATAAAAGAGCTAACACTTCGAATTGTTAAGCTATATAATTAGTGCGACTTAACACTGTCCTGTAATTTCTTTAAAATTGTACTAGCCTCCACAATTACCTAGAGTTTATATGAGGATGTTATTGTCTTGTCAATATGGTGAAAATAATAAACATAAAATAAAAAAGTAAAAAGACTGCACTAAGGATAGATTTCTTTCTTGAAAAAGGGCTTGTTGGAGGGGGCAAGTTGATTTTATTGATTTTTGCACAATAGTGCACTGAACATTAGGAATATGCATGGTGGATTTCCTTAGTCCCTGGGACAAGGAGAAAGACTGGAATTTATAAGCAATAATATTATTGGTTTAGATCCACGCAGCTCATGAACTCCTTCAAGCAGCTTAACAATGCATATAAAATTAAATATAGTTTTTTTTTAACCCCATGATGTATCTTAAAGCATTAGATTGTTTACAAATGTGTATATTAAGAGGAGTGGCGCCCTCATTGGGAAAATATATAATATGCGTATCAATGCTTGTATTAAGACTAAATGTTTATTATGAAAACAATAAACATAAAGTACAAAAAAAATGAAAATGTGGGCCGTAGACAGAGTGGAGGCGGTCCAGAAGAGGACTACCAAAATGATGCAGCATCTGCAACAAAAGCCCTATGAGGAATGACTAAAGGAGCTAAATATGTACACCCTGGAGGAGGAGTGTGTGATAATTTGAGGTAAACAGACAGACTCAAACACTGAGGAACTTATTTGCAGCCATCTTTATCCTTGGACTGAACACACTAGCCCCCCTCCATGCCCCACTGAGCATGACAGAAACTGCACAGTAGGACTACAATACTGATAGGCATGAACTACAACAGTCATGGCTACCTGAGTACTTCCTGCTTCCTGTGGTAAGTACATATATACTACACTCCTCACCATTAGACAAAATGTAGTCTAAAAATACCCAATATTAACATTTTCTAACTTCCAGGCTGAAGCAGACTATTCAGTACCCAGGAACACATTTGAGGGATTATTTTGCCTGACAGGTAGAACCTGTTACTAACTAAGCAACACAACAGGTAACAAGTCCAGTTACATAGAGACACAGGTACAGTTCACGACTTAATGGTCAAGACTCTGTGGTGCTCTTTGCAGCCACACAGGGTATCTCCAGGCTGTAGTAACTGCCACTGGTGATGCATGAAGCTCTACATTATTTGTCACAGTTCCTGCAGGAATTTCATCAGCAGGAGCAAAATCTTCAGTGTCACTGTCCTCTTCTGGAGTGACATCTGTTGAATGCGCTGGAACCCTTGAAAATAACAGGTGAGCCACATGTACATGAACAGGTCACTGTCCCACATGGACTTTATAAGTCAGAGGTCTAGTCTTTTCCATCACTACCCCAGGAATCCAAAGAAGCTTGGGATGCCTGAAGTCATGAACAATCACCTCTCCCCAGGATGGAAGATTCAGACCGGCTTGGCCGACTTGCCATGACCTCTCTGTTGTTGCAGTTGATGTTTTGCTGTGGTATTAGACAAGTCTGGCTTGAGCAATGCCAAACGGGTACTGGGTTGATGTTTGAGGAACAGTTCAGCAGGTGTTCACTGTGTTACGGTGTGAGGAGTGTTTCTATAAGTGAACAAGAAATGAGCCAACCTTTGCATAACAGGTACTGACTGAGAACTTTGTTTTATCCAGGCTTTCTTGAATGTCTGTACAGCCCACTCAGCTGCACTATTTGATGCTGAATGGTACACTGGAGATAAAATATGTCGGACCCCATTTCACTTTAAGAACAGTTTGAATTCTTGTGATGAAAACTGGGGACCATTGTCTGACACTAGCTCCCGTAGTAGTCCATAAGAAAAACTTACTCACCACAGTAATGTTGTTTCTTCTAATGGAGTCTTGCTGTATTCTGACTATATGCAGTCAGCCCCAGCACTTGAACTGCTCCGGATAGTGAAGGGTTAGCTCTATGCCAAAGCATAGAACGTTGAGCTTGAGCTCGGTTTTCAAACCTCTGTCTGTGGTACTCTGAAGTGTAACCATCAGATTCTTATGAGCACTAAACTAACCAACTCAATAGTTAGAAATTGTTTCTAAAATTTTTATGCCAAAAGGCACTAAACAGATTTTTAGGGTCAAAAAGACTCAAGTCAAGAACCCCAAAAAGAATATAAGCAGGTAGTGAAACAATCAAAACATTTATAATAAAAAAAACAGAAAACCCTTAAGATAAAAGTATGCCAAGTACACCTATGGGATGCAGCACTGTGCCTGCCAGACCACGTCCCAAAACTACTAGGTTCCAGGAGTGGAGACAGGGAGGGAGGTCAGAATACAGCAAGACTGCATTAGAAGAAACAATATTAATATGGTGAGTAATTTTTTCTTCAAACAACATGAAGTCTTCCTGTATTCTGACTATATTCAGACTACCAAGCAGTACCTCCTTGGAGGAGGGAGTCACAGAACCTATTTTGGGAACAGGGTCTGCAGCACAGCTGTGCCAAACCTAGCATCACTTCTTGACTGAATGTCCAGAGAGTAATGCTTGGTAAATGTGTGAACAGTTTTCCAGGTGGCTACTTTACAGATTTCCACTAATGGTATATCTCTAGCTGCTGCAACCCGGCTCTTTCCCCAACTTTGAATAGCAGAACAGGATACAGGAGACAATCCACCTGGCAATAATTCTCTTTTCTCTTGGTGGCAGGTTTGCCCTTTCCCACTTCTCCATAAGTGAGAAACAACTGAGAAAAGTCATTTCTATGGGCCTTAGTGTGTTCCACATAATAACTAAGAGCCCTTTTTACATCAAGACTGTGTAATCTTCTCTCCCCAAAGGAAGAATGGTCAGTGAAAAATACAGGCAATGACATAGACTGATTCAAATGAAAGTCTGATACCACCTTGAGAAGAAACTTTCTGTTGGTTCGAAGGACCACCTTTATCCCTGTGAAATGAAATGAAGTCAGGTTCCACTGATAACGCCTGCAATTCACTGATTCTCCTGGCAGAGGTAATGGCTACCAGGAATATAGTTTTCCAAGTCAAGTACTTTAGCTCAGCTGAGGATAGAGGCTCAAAAGGAAGCTGCAAAAGCTGTGCAATACAGATATTCAGGTCCCAATAAGGGGTAGGCTTCAGAAAAGGAGGATTAACATGTACCAGACCCTTGAACATTTTCTTGAAAACTGGATGAGATGCTAGGGAAGAGCCCTTGCCAGCAGAAAGGAAGGCAGACACAGCTGTAAAATGTACCTTGAGAGTAGTAGGCCGGAGCCTAAACTGTTAAGATGCACCAAATAGTCCAATACAGTGGCAATATCAGCCAGCTCTGACTGGTCATGCTTCTAGGAACACCAAACCCAAATCTTTTCCATTTGGAGTTGTAAGTCTTTCTAGTAGCAGGTTTCCTGCTAACTTTTAAAATGTCCAAGACTAATTGAGAAAGATGCAGGCTTGCATCTTCTAGCTCTTCAAGAACCAGGCTTTGAGCCTGAGAGTCTGAAGGTTGGGGTAAAGAATTCTCCCCTGTGAGGAGGTAAGGAGATTGAACTGTCTGGGAAGATATAGAGACATTGTCACTGACAGTAACAAGAGAAGGGGATACCAAGGCTGTCTGGCCCAGTCTGGAGCCACTAGAATCATCTTGCAGGGCTGAGACCTGATCTTGATCAGGACCCTGAATATCAGAGGAAAAGGAAGAAATGCATAGAGAAACCTGCTTGTCCAATTCAACAAGAGAGCATCCTGAGGGACAGGGCCCAGAAGAGGTGGTCTTCAGCAAAAGAGAAGACGTTGGTGATAGTCCAGGGCTGCAAAGAGCTCTATCTGTGGAGTGCCCCACCTCTTGAAAATGACCTGAAGAATTAGAGGGTTCAGGGTCCATTTGTGGTGACCCCGAGAAACCCTGCTGAGAGCATCGGCTAGAATGTTGTCCTTCCCTGGGAGATGCACAGCCATCAGGGAAGCCTGAAGGGAATAAGCCAGATACCATATTTTCATGGCCTCTGTGCACAGGGCCGAGGACCGAGTGCCTCCCTGCTTGTTGATGTTCTACATGGTTGTGGTATTGTCTGTCCTGATCTGCACCACTTTCCCTTAAACAGCAGTTGAGAATGTCTGAAGTGCTAGAAAGACGGTTCTCAGTTCAAGAAGGTTTACATGTAGAAGAGACCCTGGTGAGACCAGGTTCCCTGAGCTGTATGCTGGTCTAGGTGAGCCCCCCCATCCCAGTAAAGAGGCATATGTGGTGAGAATCACTGAAGAAGCCTGACTGATAAAGGGGACACCTTGTTGAAGACTGTACTCCTCCAGCCACCACTAGAGGGCCTGAACTAGAGTTTGAGACACTGGAACCAATATGGAGAGAGGGTCTTTTTTTCTGAGACCAATACGATCTGAGATGAAACTGAATATCTCTCATCTGAAACCTTGCTCCCTGGGCCACTGCTTTGGATGCTGCCATGTGACCCAGCAACTGTAGAAAGTGTCTGGACGAGAAACTAGAGGACGAAAAGAAAAAGCCAGAGTGACAAGGGACTGAACCCTTGAGAGAGGGAGAAATGCTCTTGCCTGAATAGTGTCTAGTTCCACCTCTATGAAAGTGAGGAGCTGGGCTGGTTCCAGAACAGACTTTTCTAGGTTTAGAATGAAACCTAAAAAGTCTAGAAGTTTTTGAGTGACTTCTAAGGCTGACTTGACTTGGTCTGAGGACTCACAAGGAGCCAGTTGTCCAGGTATGGGAACAGAAGGATACCCTGTCTAATGAGGAATGCCACCAATACTGTGAGACACTTGGTGTACACCCTTGGAGCAGATGTTGGACCGAAAGACATAGCTCTTAATTGGTACTGGCCTGAGGGCAATTCGAACCTAAGGTACTTTCTGTGGGAATATCTGATAGGTATGTGGAAGTAGACATCCTTGAGATCCAGAGAGGCTAGCCAGTCTCCTGATCTCAGAGAGGGAAGAATTACTCCCAGAGTCACCATCTTGAATTTTGGTTTTGTTAAGTGTTTGTTCAGGTACCTTAAACCTAGGATGGGTCACCACTCCCCTGTCTTTTTTGGGGTAAGGAAGTATCTGGAATACAGTCCTTTTCCCTGTGACAAAGTGGTACCATCTGTACTGCTTGCAGAAGAGAGGAGATTTCTGCCTCTAAGGCCTTTGTCTCCAAGGGAGAGGGAGGGAGGACTGAATGACCTTGCTCTCATTTTTGGGAACCTTTTAAAACTGAGAGCAAGTCCCTGGCTCACTACTTCCAGGACCCATTTATCTGAAGTAATAGACTCCCAGGCCTGGGAGTAGTGAGCCAATCTGCCCCCTACTGGAACTGGGGAGGCGACCCTGATCAACACCTCAGGGTGTCTGTTTGGCAGGGGGTTTAGATTGTATGGATGATGGGGTTCTGGTCATCCCACACCTGCCTTCTTCCCACTAAAGAACCCCTCCTGCTGGAAAGAAGAGGAGGAGGCCTGAGCCTGGTAGAAAGGCCTGCCCCTGCCAGTCCTAAATTGCTGCCTCTGAGGAGAGGCCTGTTTTTCCTTGGCTGCAGCACTCCTATAGGTGGTCCTATATTCATCCATCTTCTTCATGTAGTTCTCTGTTTGCTCACCAAACAGAGAATTACCAGTTACAAGAAAATCCATGGCCTTAGTCTGGGTATCCTGCGAAAGATTGGTACATCTAAGCTAAGCATACCTCCTCATGGAGATAGATGTAGCCATGACTCTAGAATGCACATCATTTGAGTCTACAGCAGCATGAAATTGCCCATTTGGATGCTTCTATACCATCTACAGCCACCTGCTCCAGCTCCTTGGCTAGCTGGGGAGGGGCATTCTCAGCCAGCTCCAGAACAGTATCCCACATTGATTTCTGGTACCTGGCTGTATATGCCATGTAATTTGATTGTCTGAGCCCCAAAGAGGATGCCAAGTACTGTTTCTTAGACATGGCATCCACTTTCCTGGAATCCTTATTTGGGGGGTGAGATGTCAGGGGAATATTAGCCTTGTCACAGGCTGCAGCTTGCACTACCCCAACATGGCTGCTGTGTGCTGAAAGTAATTCCATGCCAGGGTTTGATAAGGCATACTTCTTGTCCATTCTTTTATCCACAGGAGGAATGGATATAGGAAATTGCATGATTTTTTTGTGTCTGTTTCCCCAGGAATTTGTACAAAGGGATAGACACTCTCTTTGACTCTGGAACATCCATCATTTCCACATAATCAGGTTCCTCCTGATCCTGATCAGCCTCTTCCATAGGAAGCTGAAGAGTCTTGGCCACCTTCTTGTAAAACAAGGAGTGGGAGAGGGACTCGGAAAGCTTGGGAGGGGAAACATTGGAAGGCTTGTCTGGGGACATGTCAGGCTCTACTGGCTCATCTAGGCCTTCAGACTCTCCTTCTTCATAATCTTCTTCCTCCCAATCACCCTCATAGTATGCCTCCGGATCAATATCTGAGGCAACAACTTCCAACCGAACCGATCGCCTTTGAACTGATGTCGGTTTGGTCGGAACCAGGCAAAGCAATTGCACTATAGTAATCATTTTCACTATTTCCTCGGTGGTCGGAACATGGGGTGTCTGATCCCAACCAACTGATTTTCTTTTTCTCTAGGGATCACCCAGGTCAGTAGGCACCTCTTTAGGTTCGTTCACAACCGAACTGGGCTGGCCATCCGGATCAATGGACTTCTTGGCCTAAGCTTCCTTCAGCCTACTCAAATGTTAAGTTTTTTTACAAATTTAGCAATCTTATTTGAGGTGGTTAAACCCCAGACAATACACACATATGAGATGGGGATCAGCCTTAGCAAAGGCCTCCCCACACTCGGTACAGTACTGAAACCTAGTGGGACTGGTTTTCTTTTTGGGTTTCTCAGTCATGCTGAATACAAGAAAAAGTCACCCTTGTCAGCATTAAGCCAGGTAACCAACACTTATCGGTCCAACCATGTCACAGGTCCGTTAAAAAAATCCCACAAAAATCCAGATTTTTTTTTTAGGAACAATAAGTACTGGAAAACCACAATAATGTATACAGAAAAGTACAAATACCAATAAATTTTGGTTCTGAACTGGACCGACCGGAAAAGAACCAAAGATAAAACAATTTCTAACAAATTCAACAAAAAATATCACTACCTACTATTACTACCACTTACTGTTACCGAGACAGAGGTAAGAATACCGATAAAATAAGAACTGCGGTTGAAAAAAAAGACTGATTCAAACTATTACCGAACTGAAGCACAGGAGGGATCTCCAGAGCGACTTCACAGTTAGGCAGGGTAAGAAATCTGACGGTTACACTTCAGAGTACCACAGACAGAGGTTTGAAAACCGAGCTTGAGCTTAATGTACTATGCCTTGGCATAGAGTTAACCCTTTACTCTCCAGAGCAGTTATAGTGCTGGGGCTAACTGCATATAGTCTGAATACAGCAAGACGTCATGTTGTTTGAAGATGAACACAGATGTCTTAGAAGACTCACAGTCCTTTCTGTAGTTGTTACTTGAGTGGGAAGCACTTTGATCCATATGGAGTGGACATCGATCACTGCTAGGAAATGCTGTTTGTCCACTTTGGCATAGTCAACATGGATGCGTTCCCAAGATGTGGTAACCCAGCACAGGTGCAGTTGCAGGTTGTTTGCGGACAGTCGCACAAGACATACATTGGCCGACAAGATGCTGACTATCTTGATCAAGTCCCGGTCATCAGAGGTATCCCCAGGCCAATACTTTCTTCTGAGAGATGCCAGAATGATTCTCATGTAAGTCAGAAAATAACATCCTTTGGAACTTTGGAGGTATCACAGAATACAGCCTTGATCTGTGGACAACTGGTCCTTCTTGTCAAAGAATGGTTGAAAAGTCAAGTCTCTCATGAAGTTGGGCCAACCATTTGAGGGTAAAATCCAAGACCTTTGAGAGGACTGGATCCAGTCTTGTTTCCTCTGCTACATCCCATGAAGCAATGGGTAGCTCCTCGATGTGTGAAAGTTGGAACACTGCCCCATCTTATTCCTTTTCTGTCACATCCTTGCATGGCAGTCTTGTCAGTGCATCTGCAGTTTTGCATGATCCTGAGAATGTCTGTGTTCAATGTCATAGTCATTGGCCAACAAAATCATGTTCCATCGCCGCATCCTTAGTACTGTGAGCTTTGGTATTGCTGATTTTGACCTCAGAATGGCCAATTGAGGCATGTTTTTTAGTTTTAGTTTAAAATGTTATTTTTATACAGGTTAATTTGTTGGAGAATTAAATCCTCATTTACAACAAATTCCTGTGGCACATATTTGTAATTACAACAAAACAATATAAATAAATACATACAGAACAAAAAAAGTGAACTAAAAACAGTTACAACAAACATTCAAGTAATCATGAAATTTAGATTTAAATATGTGCAAATCAAGAATCTCAGTGATTTGAAAAGGTAATTGATTCCAAGTCTTTGCTAGACTGTTCTGGAGAATTATATCCCCCATCCGATTCATGATTCGGATCATAGGCAATTTCCTGGATGTTTTCCTTAGCCTATCTGAATATGTCAAATTTAAGTTCAAACATATTAGACGATTTAGTGGATGTAATTTTTTACTCTTAGGATAAATTAGACCATGACATGCAGTACCACTGACCATAAGTACTTTCTCCATGTTATCAGATGTAGCCAGTCAAGTTCTTTATAAACCAGACATTGATGAGCCCGATATCTATTCTGTAATATATAATTCCCCATTCTATAATACATCTGGTCTATCTTATCCAGAAATTTCTGGTAAGAATGCATATACAATGGAAATCCATAATCGAGTACGGGCAGCAATAGTTGTTTTACTAATCTAGTTTTAATTTCCCTGATCAGGCATCCTGACATCCTTCTTAAGGCTCCCAATCTTCGATTCACCTTTTTTGTCTGTAAAAGAATGTGTTCAGAAAAGGAAAACTTGGAATCAACAAGGACCCCGAGATATTTATAACTAGATACCGTCTGAACCTTGGTGCCATCAAGAAAATTAATCCTGTAGATCTGTAAAATCCTTTTTTACATGTGATCCTACAGAAAAGATCATACTCTGTGTCTTTCCAATACTCATTAAAAGACCTGAGTCTTTCATCCAAGTCTGAATATTAAAGAAGTCTGTTTGGAGCTGCTGTCTCAGGTCTCTGGGATCATCTGCAGATGCAATTAATACAATATCATCTGCATGAAGCCTGATTTCTGCACTTGTTATTTGAGTTACTAGGCTATTTATGTAAATGTTAAATAACACAGGGCCCAAAATAGAGCCCTGAGGTACACCTCTATTTAGATCCAGGAGACCTGAGACAGCAGCACCACAGACCACCCTTTGCCTACAATCAGATAAGTAGGATCTGAAACATTGCAGAGCCTCTTGTTGCACCCCTATATCCAACAATCTGTGCAAAAGAGTCTCATGATGTACCAAGTCGAAAGCCTTACTTAGGTCCACAAACATTGCCCCAGTATATTTACCTTGATTTAGTGATGTTGCCACCAGATCACCAAAATCAAGCAGGGCGGTGTTTGTGGACCTACCCTCTCTAAACCCATCTTGGTATTTGGTTAATATCCCTTCTTGATCAAGATAGTGGCCAAGCTGGTAATTTACCAGCTTTTCCAAGATCTTTGATAAAATCGGGAGCAAGGTTATTGGTCTATAGTTAGAAGGAGCTGTATGATCGCCACCCTTATATATGGGAACAATTTCTCCTGTTTTCCACTTTTCAGGTACAGAAGAAGACTGTATACTCCAGTTATAGAGATATGTAATTATTGGGGCTATTATATCAGAACCTGACTTCAAGAACCTGGGATCGAAGCCATCTATCCCTGCTCTCTTTGGCACTTTCAAGTTTTTTAGTTCTTTAATTACACCCTGTACTTCAATATGTTTTAATTGAAATTCCTTATTGTTAACTATAGGCATAACAAAGTGTGTTTGTGTGAGATCAGCTATTCCTAATTTTGGTATTTCCAAATCTGGTAAGTCCTTAAAATAGTGATTTAACAGATCAGCTACCTCTAGAGGATTATCTATCAACTTTTCTCCCTGTACTAAATTAATAGGGTTTTTAGACTTTGCCAGATTCTGATAAAATCTTATTTTGGCCAAAGCTACCCATTTGTTTACATTTATTCCGCCAACATTTAAAAGAATCCCAATCTTCCACTAATCTTGTTCTCTTAGCTTTTTTCTATATTCTATTCCTTATACGTAGCTGGGTTTTCAATTTCTCACCAAGCCATGGTAAGTTTTTGGTATTATTACTGTTTTTTATTTTTGGGGCATGTATTTGGACAATATCCAAGAAAGAATCTGTAAATCCCTGGGTAACCAAGTTTAAATTGGGAATCAAGAATACTCTTGACCAATCAAAATTTCTAAGGCTATCCCTAAAGGATTAAATCTCCTCAAATCACATACCCAAAAATCATGTTTTCCACTTCCTCAGCTTTTTTCTAAAGATAGAACACATTGAATTGGGTTATGATCCCTCAGATTTAAAGGAAGGACTTTACAGCCCTCCACCTTCAAATCTTGTGAAACAAAAAACAAGTCCAATATAGAACCAGTAGTTCTATTATTAAGACTTCTTGTTGGTTGATGGATTAATTGTTGAAGTCCCAATACTTCCAAACTTGTTTTAAGTTTATTTCCTCTAGGATGTCCCCAATCTGCATTGAAGTCCCCGGTTAATAACACACACTGATCTTTTAATATTTCCAATAAGATGTCAGCCAAAACATCAGATCTGCTTGTTTTAGTCTTAGGAGGAGCATAACAAACTCCAAATATCAATTTTGATTTTAACAGCTCTATAACCAAACAATCAATCCCTTCCACATTTTTGGCTAATAGTGGTTGGTATGGGCCTAAGGAATTTTTTATGTAAAGCAATACCCCCCTCCCCTTTTCCCTCTATCCTGCCTTATTAATCTATAACCTAAATCTACCTCTGCATTAGAAATACCAGAATGAAGCTTCTATTAGCAAATGGAATTTCAGTCCATACAAGTATCTATTAAACTTCTTGACCCTGAAGATTATGCTTAAGGGTTCCTTTTCAGTCTGAGCATAATTTCTTCCTGGAGACAGGGCTTTTGAAGCAAAAGTGATTGGATGTTCATTCCCTGAAGGTAAAACATGAGAGATTATTGTGACCACACCATATGGGGATACATCTCATGCCAATCTCAGTGTTTTTGCTGGGTCATAGTGTGCTAGCCACTTGCTGTTCAGAAGTTGTTGCTTGCATGATTGGAATGCTTCTTCACACTGTGGTGACCAATTTCATTTCACATCTGTTTGCAGCAAATTGTGTAGTGGTTATAACAATGCGGACAAGTTTGCCAGAAAACGTCCATAGTAGTTCAACAGGCCCAAAAATTATCTTAGCTCTGTCACATTTGTTGGCACTGGTGCATTGACAGTTGCTTCCACTTTGTTCTCAGTTGGGTGCAGGCCCTGGGCATTGATTTGATAGCTCAGGTACTGGACAGAATCTTGTAGAAACTGACATCTGACTAGCTTCACTCTCATGCTATGCCTTTTTTGAAAATAATTATTGAACCCTCACCCCCGTCTCAATATCCCTCAATCCTGGATCTTTTGTCATAATATGCCAATGTTTTTTAATAATGTCTGAGATCTGTCTAGATTGTGGGTCAAAGTATTAAGGAAACTTTAGTTAATTCACTACAACCCCAGGATGTGGTTGCCTAATAGAATAAATGGTTGCCACAAATGCGGTAATTGCAAATATTGTCCCAAAATTCAACAGGGCAAGACATTTTAAAACCCTGTCATAGATAAAGACATTAATGTTAGGGGCTTCATTACATGTAGCACTTGTGGCTTGGTTTATTTGGCTGTTTGCAGATGGGAACACTTCTGTATAGGTTAGACCACGAGGGCATTTAAGACACAAATTGGGGAACATGAAAGAGCTATTGGTAATGAAGATCTTACAAATGCATTAGCCATGCATATGTTTAAGACAAGGAACAAATCAGTGCATGGTTTTATGTACACTGGCATTGAGAAACCTATAATGTCACGAGGGGGATGACTATAATAATTTATTATTAAAAAGAGAGCAATATTGGATCTTTGCATTTAGGGCCATGGAGTGTAAGGGCCTGAATGGAAGGAATGAAGTCAAACATTTTTTGAAAAAGTGATGTGTTACATATGCTTGATATTTATGTGTGTTTGTGATATTTATTTTTTTTTTGTATTTCTATTTTCTTATACAGATTTGTGCCAGTTTATTCCTGACTGCTGGCATTTTTGGGGGACTATAACTTTGTGCTATCTCTTTGTTTACAAAAGTCACTACTGGCAGGTTTGATTTTTATAAACTTTTATGGTGTCACTTTAAATGTACTGGTAAATTTAAATTATGCCCACTAGAGTGCAAAATAAGTATTGATCATGAGTAAGCTTTAAACATAATGACACTTGCCAATGCTGTGGAAAATATAAATCCCGTGAAAGTGTACATTTAGGTGATGCTAATATATGTAAAGATATCTCACTAATCAGCCTTTGCACCTAAAGGTACTGTGGATTTTTATTACATTTTTTTAATGGTTTGGTTTGTTTATATATGTCTATATATTTAATTGTTCAGCACTTTTCAATGTATATTTCTTTAAGTGCTGCCCGTGTGTATAAAAGTACTTCCTTATCTGTCTACTGCACCTTTGAGAAATGACGTTGTGAGAAACGTGTCAGGTGATGTAGTACCTACGTGACAAGGAGGTTGCGTTGGAGCCTATGTCGTTTGTGGACTATATTTAATAAAGGATTTAAACTGAACTCACACTGGACTGGTTTCATCCATGAGTCTAGTGAGTCTCCACACTTCAGTGGCTTTTTATTCAGTTGGCATGTGTTTTACTGAACGGCATAGTTCCGTCTTCTATGTTGGCAGTGGTGCTGCTCTCCTTTTTGTTTGTCCAAGTTATCTTTGACCTTAGCACGACCATTTCCTGGTGCAGTCACACCAAAACATTGACATTTTCTCAAAGTTTGGGAACAGACGCAGGTCACTTGGGAGCTGGGCTGGGGAGGGAGAATTGAGCATCCCTGGGACAGCTGTCCTTCCTCTGAGGGGTGTGCATCCAGCTGGTCAGTTGTCACCTGGAGGAATCTGGGTGGCAGTGCAGCAGGACCACAGATGCAAGGGAAGAGACTTGACAACTTGGGTGTCTCACAGAGGCAGAGCCTGCACATTGTGTCATTGCTCGCGATTCAACCCGGAGTGACAATGGAGGAAAAACATCTCCAGGCAAAGCTGGGTGATGGCCCAGCCCCCCGCAGGCTACACACCGACTGGGCCCCTCCGGACTAGGGCCTGTGGTGAGAACACACCAGAGTACAGTAAGTCCCAGAGAAGTCAAGGGACAGGGCTCGCGGGACCAGTCCAGATGGAGCCACTCGGGGGAGAATAGGAGAGAAATTCAGGATTTAAAAAAAAGTATTCGAAAAAGAACTGAGGTCCTGCATATGGTATCCTGGGACCAAAAAGCTCAAGTAACATCGCTGGAGCATAAGAACTGCCATCTTAGGCTCCAAAGCACTTAAAATTGATATGTATTTCTCTTCGTAAACAAGCTAAGTCCCCATTATCTCACAGCCAACTGTCAAGGTAACAGAGGTTGCATTAGCAATATAGACAATGATGGCCAATAAAGACCAGTGGTCTGAGTTCCCTATAAGCCCTGGCAGCTATTGTTCCTCCAGGGCGCTAACCCTCCCCACACCCCCTTTCTTCTCCTTCCTTCCGTGGCCCTGAGCAACCCATATACCCTTCATTCTATCCCAGCCCTGCTTGCATCCCCTAACTCTTTTCACACCCACCACCTCAGCTGTCGGACTGTTCCAAGGTTCCACCATCCTTTCCAAAAAATAATACTCCCTCATGTCCTTCCTGAACCTCAACCCCGTGATTTTCCACTTGTGTCCACGAGACCGGTGAGTTAGTGTTCAGGCTAAATAGTTCCCCTGCAGTTCACTTTGTTAATTCCTTTAAGGAACTTGAAGGTCTGTCTCATCTCTCCCCTCTCCCTCCTGGCCTCCAGTGAGTACATATTCAGTGACTTGAGGCGCTCTTCATGGGATCTGCCCTGCTGGCCCTGAATCATTTTTATTACTCTGCGCTGCACTGTCTCAAACCTATCCTTATTTTTTTCTGAGGTAAGGACTCCAGAACTGGACACAGTATTTTCAGGTGAGGTATCACCAGGGATCTATAGAGGGGAAGTATTACCTCTTTTCTCCTGCTATTAGTACCCCCAATACATAAGGAAACAGGCTACTACCTACTCCACCAGCCTGAAGAAATGCCAGCACCAAACCAGTACTGTTTAGTTGCATGAAATTCCAAAGTTTATTAAAACATAAATATCTTTTTCATGAAACAAGTTTTTTATTCTGAAATGACAAGACCTTTCTGCCACAAAACCATGCTGTTTACTGTCCTGGAGCCTGTTGCTCTCCAGGTAGTCTACAGGGTCCTCTTTGATAGTGACTCCATCAGCTTCCCTATGATAGAGATTAGACTAACAGGTCTGTAGTTCTCTGGTTGCTCCCTGTCTCCCTCCCCCGCCATGCAATGGAACCACATCCACTGCCCTCCAATCCTTTGGAACTTCCCCCATCCTTAGTGAGCTGCTGAATAGACCTACTAATGGTTCAGCCAGTTCTGCTGCTAATTCCTTGAGTATCCTCGGATGCAACCCATCTGGTTCCAGAGCCTTATCTAACTTAAGGGCATCCAGCCCTTTCAGGGCCCTTTCGTTGGTAAATATTGGCTGACTCATTCCCGGGACACCCTTAGTAACCACTTCGATGCCACTCTCTAGCAAGGAACCATCATCCTCCCTAGTGAAAACTGAGCAAAAGTAGTCATTAAGGATGGCTGCCTTTAGCCTGTTTTCCTCTATCACTCTACCCCCCCCTCAGCTAGTCTTATGATTCTTCCACCTTTCTTCTTTTTTTCACTAATGAACTGATTCTCTGTGTTCTTAACCCCTTCTGCAATATGCAGCGCCGTGTCTGCTTTCGCCTCCCTAACAGCCTTCTTTGCTTCCCTATTTTTCTGTACATAATCTCCCCATTCTACCTCTCTTTTCTTTGTATTTGTAGAAGGCCTTCTTCTTGGCCCTCACTGCTTCCCTGACCCTTGCTGAGAACCATAATGGTCTCTTAAACCTGTTTTTTTTTTTTGTTTTTTTTTTTGTTACCCTTCTTATGCGTACCCTACATTTCTTATGAATGGCTCCCTTAATTGCCCCATCTCTCTTCCACCCACCTATGTCCTCTAGTCCAACTAACTTATCCCTGACCAGCTCCCTCAGCTTATCAAAATCTGCTCTTCTAAAGTCAAGGACTTCAGTTCTTGATTGTGGTCTGCTGGACACGAGGGCCAGTTCAAACCAAACAGAGTTATGGTTGAAGTTCACCTGCGGCTCCCCCACTCCCACTGGTCCCACCATCTCTGAGTTAGTTAGCACTGCATCAAGGATTGCAGTCTGCCTGGTGGGTTCCGTAACTAGCTGTACCAGTAGACAGTCTTGCAAGGTGTCCAGCAAGGCTTGACTGCTGGCACTCTTGGTCACCAGAACATCCCAATCGATGTCCGGCAAGTTCAGGTCTCCTACCACCACTACTTCTCCCTTTGCTACCCCTCTTTTCAGTTATTTCCTGAGCTGTCTGTCCTTTTTCTCCCCTTGCCCAGGAGACATGTAGATCAACCCCAACCATACTATTCTGCCTGAGGCTGCCGTGAGTTGTAGCAATATTGAGTCAGCTGCCCCATTTCTGCCCCTAGTGCACCCATCTTCTACCACCTCGATGACCTCCTTGACAAAAAGGGCAACTCCTTCCTCTTTACCTGTTTCCCTATCCCTCCTAAACAGTGAATACCCAGGGACTGTATTGTCCCTCTTTTGGTCAAATTTCTTGCAGATTTTCATCACCTGTTTCCTGAGGTTTGAGAAACAAATGCATTTTACCCCCAGAAAAAATCTGAAATCAGCTGTCAACATTAAGAAATGATTTATGAGGGGGGGCCAGAGCTTGCAGCCCAGGTGTCCAGTGCAGTTTTTTCCTTAGCGCTCCAGCTTATTACACTATTTTTTTCCCCATACAGCTTTTTGCTCCCCGTTGCCGCCTCCCATCTTACTTCGGCAACAGGGAGACATTGGTATTTTTACTTCTTTCTCCCTCCTAACCCGGTACCCCAGAACATGGCAATACTTGCCCATTGAGGCAAGCATGCACCCTGTGACTCTGGTGACGGTCCCTTCCACCCGCCCAACCTAGCACCGAGTCTCCCATTGGGCTTGATGCTACCATCAAGCCTCCACTTAGTGGCAGCCAAGAGCCCAAGAGGCTCCAGATCCCTCCCCAGAAGAGGAAAGCTGCCTTTCGGCAGCACAGTTCAGCTCCTCGCCCTCCCCCCCAGCCGACCCACGGCAACCCGAGCTCGCTCCCAAACTCGGGTCACTGGTGTGGTGCGAGGAGTGACGTCCAGCGCCTCAACCCTCAGTGCCACTGGCCAGCAGGTTATTACACTATTAAACTCTTAAACTATTTTCATTGGACATTTGTTACCTGACCTCCTGGTCTGGTGTACTTGGGAAACATTTTAGGTCATTGTGATAATGGGAAAGCCTAGAAATCACATGGTAAGCTCTCAAGACTTCTTCAAGCCAAAATCTGCATGGACAGATCCTGGGAAATCAACAGGGGCCTCATCAATGCTGGAATCAGAAATTATCCTTGCCTACTTCAGTGTAATGGAGAGAATTCATAAATCAATAGAACTGCTAAATAACAAATTTGATTAGTGAAACTCCCCCTACAAATGGGGGTTCCAAAAAAGTCTGCCTTGGGCTTGCCTAAACGCTCACTGCCAGGCTGGTGTCCTGCATTTTAGGAGTTTAAATGCGATTACCAGAGTCTGTGTAGCCTCTGTGTACTGTCTCTTTAAGAGCTGGCTGATTGCAGCCTAAGTAATCTGAGAGGGAGCTCTGTTAAAAGATGTAACTATTTGCTGAAAATCATTTAGATTGATAATGATAATGTAGTTTGTTTAACCTGCTTTCTTTGTAGCAGGGACTGTTTTGTTTTGTCTCCACTATCTTGGTCCTGGACTGCAAATTGGACCAATCAGTTCTGTTGGGACCTAAAATGTAGCCGGACTACAGGAGCTGTCTGAAGTCAGAATATGTAGGAATTGTAGTTTTTAACTTTTTGCGCTTTTTTTGCAACTGAAGGGGGAGCTCTTGCTTTGACTGATGGCCAAATCAGCCAACCAAACCTTTTGGATCTTGGGGAAGTCCCGGGCTCCTTGCAATTTTCAGTTAGTTCTGAGCTGGGAAGTGAAATGAGAAGAGCTCAAGTGTATTTTGGGCAGCAATCCGAGTGGATTCGCATGGAAAAACTGAAAGGGCTGAGTTTTTGGCCTGCATGTCTGCTGCTGCTCCTGAGAGGGAGAGAAGAGAATTATTTTGGACTAAATCTAAGTTTGTGTGACTAAAGTAAGCTGCTGAAGTGGGCCAGGCTCAGCCTAAAGAAGACCGAAGATTTTGCTGAATGCGATCGGCCTGTCAGGAGTTCCAGCTACCCATAAGCTCCCAGTGTGTGCAGAGACTTCGCGATTGTGACCGGGGAGCGCCTTGCCTGATACAGTAGAATTCCCTTACATGTAAATGTGCTATGAGCTGCTGGTGGGTTGTGAGTTAGTTTCCCACTGTGTGAACTGTGTTCTGCTTGCTGGAAGCTGTATCTAGCCCAAAATTGACTGCATCCGAATTTGTCTCCATGCGGTCTTGGCCTTCCCAGACTGGCCCAGACCGATTACCCACTGCACAGAGAAGCCATCGATGAGAGACCTGCCTGGGGATCAGCCCCCTGCTGCATACTTGAACAGAAACAATGCCTCTGCGACTCATGTGGGCCCTGCTTCTCCTGGCATTCCAGATCAACCACCTGCAGTCTCGATTTTCATCCAGCCTGTGTCCAATCTTGGGTATTGTGAGTAAATACCAGGGTAGCTCCCTGCAACAACAGCTTAATCTGAGTGTGTCATCTGATTGTCTTGTTGTTTCATTTCCTTTATGAACTGAACCCTCTGGCTCCGGATTACAAATATTGTGTACTGTGCATGTTGTGTTTTCCATCACAGGGCCCCAACCAGCTGCAACCCCGAGCAACAGTCCTGGCTAGCCCATCTCTTCTCCACCTGGGTACCCAGAGGTGTGACTGTGTGGAAGGACTCAAAGTGCATGCATAACTGCTTGCTTGATATAACCTTTAAGCTAATTAACCTGATTTTGCCCCTCCCTTGTTCAAGTCCCCTGAATAAATCAGATCTAACTTTTTCTGCTTGTAATCTGACTGTGGTTCCAGTTTGTGCTCAAAGTACTGTACTGTTGTTATTTGCTGTGCATAACCTTGTTTTACAGGGGGTCCTCAGGGTCAAGCCAGAGGACCCAGCCCTGGTGGTAAGTGCAAACAGTGTGGGCACTTGTGTGATGTACCAGGGGTATTGTGAAAGTGATTATTGTACAGTATTCAGGCTGCTAGAGAGGAAAGAGGGGAGTTACAGTGTCCCGAAGGGCTGTGCCCAGGTTAGCTTGACCACTACCAACCCTGACCTCCGGGTGGAGGCACCCATTTCAGAACTCGGGTCCTTTAACCTGCTACTAGCCAAGCAGGCAGAGGTAGTAGCCCTTGGGATAGCGCCACCTAGGGGTTACATTCATTTATTCAGAGACTCTAGATGGTCGAGTAGTGCATGGGGTAGCACAACACGGAGGACACAGAGGTGGCGAGTGCTGTGAGCAAGGCGCCGACCGTGTCAGCAGGCCTGGTAAAGGAAAACCAAGTTTTGAGCTCATAATTGGAGCATTCTGAAATCCTGTTGAGGGAGTGTGATGTAAGGCTAAATGACTTCACGGAGGGCTTTAAGGGTACTACCCCAATACCAACAATTTTGGCATGGCTAAGGAAAGCACAGGTGTTATATCCCTCTGTCACAGGACTGCACTTAGAAAAATGCTACAGGGTGACTCTCTGGAGTGACTGTGCAGCGATCAGTAGACCCGTCTTCATCCTGGATTTACTTAATGAAATTAGGATCAGTGCTGCAGAGAGATAAAATGTTAAGTCCGTTGAGATGAGTTAAAAGACCTAAATGTGAATGGCAAGAAAATACTGATGTTCCCTGATCTAAGCCTGAGCACCAGGAAATGCTAATAAAGTTTCCAGGGTGGCAAACAAAAGCTTAGGGAATTCAGTGTTCCTTTTAGCACCATCTATCCAGAGAAACTTCAGTTAAATACAGCGGCAACACCTGCATATTCAGTGATCCCAAAGAACTCAATAAACTGCTATTAAAAATTGAAAAGGGAGTTCCCTTTTGGGCAAGCAAAGCTACCTGCACAGCATATTATAAGCCTGCAGCCCCTAAGCAGGCAGGAGACCTCAGTCCCCCTCACTTTACTCTTTACTGGGCCAGTCATGCAAGTAAATATGTGAGATGGGCTGCACCAAAATTCCCTGAAGAGGAGACAAAATGCACACCCCATTGGCTCAGCAATGAAAAACAAAAACTACAGTTGGTTCATATCTCATAGAAACATAGGTTTTGTCAGCAGAAAGGGACCTTTAGGCCCATCCAGTCTGCCCCTTGTCCCTGCCTATTCCATCACCACTGATCCTAGATGGTCATAGGTGTGACCCTCTTCCCATCTACTTGTCATTATTGTATAATATTTGTGATATAAAAAATATGTTATGTGAATGTTTGCTTACGGAATAGCAGCTAGCAAGTGTAAGAAGGTTTGACCTTTGACCTCAGCACAGCACTACAGTAGCAGATAGCTGGTTTCCTGCTCTGTTTTAACATATGGTTGCTGGTATTCCAAAGTCACAGTTTATAACACCTTATAAAATATTTCTGTTTTGAAGAGCTGAGAGAAGTATGCATTTTATCACCCATAAGGAACCAGGACATTTAACAGATTCCTGTCAACTCATAAACCTGAAATTACTTGGAAAGCCAGGAAGTTGATAGAGAGAGAGAGAGAGAGAGAGAGAGAGAGAGAAAGATCAAAGGAGCTGCTTTGATTAAAGAGACTGTCATATTTTAAAATTGCTAACTTTGCAGATTTCCAGCCAGCAGTAAAATGACACCCTTGAATATACTTGGTCAGGTTACAAAATCAATGACAGGACAAAGAGTGACCTCATATGCTGTGACATCACAAGGAAATAGAGAGATTGTCTTTCAAGATTGCCAAGCATCTGAGGGGAAACACACTTTATCTCTGGACTCTTAAATGACACACTTCATCTCTGAAACTCCAAAGAGGCACTTCTGTTAAAAATAGGTAACACCCAACTGGAACTTAACTAAGCTAGAACTTTAAGTAGTCAGGCATTTTGTTTTCTGTAAAATTCCAATTTATTTTCATACTGTAAGTACTCAGGTTATATGTTCTATGTTTTGTATGTATTTGAATTTTTTTTATTCCAGTAAACCTTTTGGCTTCCTTAATCCTGCCTGAGTATTTTCTTTTGCATGTGGAGGCTGAAACAATATTGGGTAATTCTGACAAGAACTGTTAAGGGCTTGAATGTGTTACTATCTTACTAAGGAAAGAATATACCTAGGTCTCAAATTGAGTCATAAGGGTAGACGTTTGAACCTGGCTTGGTGCCCACAGGGTGAAGTATTGTACTGCATCCTCCGAAGAGAGTACATATCTGAGCCTGCTAACTGGATGTGCTAGCAGAAAAGGTTCATATTTGACACCAGGACTCAAGGCTAGTAGGTGATTCAGACCCAAAACAGACAGGAGGGTTACCCTGTTTGTCTTCTGTTCACATATTGCACTTCGAGGTTTGGCACTGTGGGAGCAGAGGGCCTGACCTGCAGGGTGTGTTTGTGACAATAGGTGTCACTCCCTCCCCTTCTGTTCCTCTACCTAATATGTCCTAATGCCTATCCCACGCATGCTTGAAGCTCTCCACAGTCTTTGCCCCCAATACTTCCTCTGGCAGGCTGTTCCAGTAATGCACCACCCTTTCCATACAGAACTATTTCCGTCCATCTCTCATAAACTTCCCCCTCTTAGCTTCATTGCAAGCTCCCTTTTTCTAGTACCTTCCTTTCTCTGAAATAGACCCTCCACTTGCACCTTGTTTACTCCTATGAGGTACTTGTAGGTTTCAGTTATGTCCCCTCTCACTTTCCTATCTTCCAGGGAGTACATGTTTAGTTCTGCAGCCTTTCTTCGTATGACTTCTTAGGCATCCCCTCAGCATTTTGGTTGCCCTCCTCTGTACTGACTCCACCCTTTCAGTGCCCTTGCAGAGGTGCCGCCTCCAGAACTGGACACCGTACTCCAGGTGAGGCCTCACCAGTGAGCGATACAACAATAGCACCACCTCACTCCTCCTGCTGGAAATCCCTATCCCAATGCACTCCAGCATCCTGCTAGCCTTTCCAACTGCTTTGTCATACTGCCCAGCTACCGTGAAGTCAGGTCCCTTTTTTGCTTCTTGATTGTAAGCTCCACTCCTTCCATCTTATACATAGCCCCTGGGTTCCACAGCCCTAAGTGCATAACCTTGCACTTTTTGGCATTGAAACCCAACTGCCACCCCTGGACCATTCCTATAGTTTCCTCTGCTCACTTTGCATTCTCTCCGCCCCTTTCTAAGTGTCAACCCTGTTGCAGATTTTATTATTGCACTTTATCCTCGATCCCCAGCCTGCTAACCATTGGTCTTCGCTCCCCCAGCCCCATCACCCTGCCATCCCGGGAACTTACCGGATTGACCTTGCAGTGGCCCACATTCCCCCCCCCGTGGTGGAGTGTCCCCCCCATTTGGCCCAGATGTTTAGTCCGGATGCAGCTGCCGAGCCCAGCAGGTTGGTGTCGGGTCTGCGAGGAGGAGATTCTTCATCCTTGCAGGTTGGGGCATTTGTTTTCTGTTGTGTTGGTCCCAGTCCCCCAGATGCTCCATGGGGATAGTGACTTGATGGACATGTGTCAAGAGACACACCAACGTTGTTCGCCAGGAGCGCCCCCCCAACCTAACTAGCTGGTTGTGGTGGCTCACCACCTATGTGGAGATGTTGTGGCAAGATCAGACGTCCCTCCCTCCCTCCCTAAAGGAAGAGAACATCCATTAGATGCTCGATTTCCCCCCCCCCGGCAGGCTGCCCCTCAAGTGGCCCAGACTTGTACTTGTTCCTGAACCTGGATTGCTGTCATGGCAGCAGGTTTGGCGTAAGTGCTTCTGCACTCTGCACCAACATGCCGACCCCTGTTGCAGATTTTTATATCATCTACAAAGAGACACACCTTACCCTCAAGCTCCTCTGCAATGTCGCTTATGAAGACATTAAAGGGGACCGACCCAGTACCGAACCCTCTGCCACCCCACTAGTCACTCTCCTATCGCTTCAGTAGCTACCGTTTACCACCATCCTTTGCCTCCTATCCCTTAACCAGTGTCATAGAGGCATAGGTCAGGAAGCATAGGCAAAGCTGGAGAAGATATAAAATCCACAAGTAGCATTTTCTTATTATCAATAACAATAAAATAAAAAAAAATGTGCAAGGCAGTTCAAACAAATAGAAGTCCTTCGTCTGAAAGACTCTTAAATCCCTAGCTCTCTCGATCTCTAAGCAAAACATTGCTCTCTTTTTGTAAGATGATTTTTTTCCTGGCAGTTAAGTTCTGCATCATGTTCTTGTAAATTACACTACCTGTGTTCCAAAAAATGTATTAAGATGATCTTCTTTGTGGCAGTCTGTTGCAGCAGGTCATGACGAGTGGGATTCAGCCACAGGCATCATCTCCTTTGGATGATTTTCACAGCAATTGACCCTGGGACCTCCCCCTAACACCACATTTGGTGTACACCTAGCAGGTATAAAAGGGGGAGGTTCCAGTCACTCCTCATTTCTTTTCAACCCCGACCTGCATGCAGCAAGTCCTCCTTCAGAGTTTCTGCTTTACAGTCATCTTAAGAAAAGTTCCACAACCCACAACTTTAAATTGTTTTTTTAATTTTTACAAAATATTCCCTACTGATGTCTTTGGAGTCTTTATTCCGAAGTTGTTCCTGTTGCCACAGAATTGCTAAAGAAGACCTCCACGCTGTCTGTGTTCATTGCCTTGGTCCTGAACACAACTCAGTGGAGTGTACCTTCTGTAATAAATTCAACAGAGCCACAAAACACTGAAGGTTGCAACAGCTCCATGAGTATCTCATGGAGCAGAAGGTAGCCCTCTTGGAAAGACATCATTAATCCTCTTCTAGAGACTCCTCAGTGTCCTCTTCAGGGTCTCACCACTCCATGGGAGACCCCTCCATTTTGACACAGGGTCATGGTAAGAAACATGCCTCTAAGCCTAAGCATGTCTCTACCACCCCTGTGTCATCCTCTGCTTCACATAAAGTAAGTATGGAGCTGGTAGCCCCTTTCACATCATCTTAAAACTGTAGATGAGTGTGGGCTCCTCTCCTTTCTTGTCGATGGCTCCTCTGTTGACGAGCAGTTATGGGGAGATTTTGCAGCTTCCAGTGCTGCCCCCACCTTCCATGCTGCATAGCCATTGTCTGTCAAGGATGGCTTCTGGCTCATCGATGACCCTCTCGTCGACGGCCCTGCCGCATGACCCATTGATAATTCTGTTGTTGACGATGCACAGCGTTCAGTCGACGATTCTAAAACAAAAGTTATCGACGATTATGGAGTCTCTGTCGACAGAGCTCTTGTCAACTGCAGGGGCTGGGGGCCCATTGACGATCTCTTCATCGACGGCCAGCCTTGCACCATTATCTACTATCTTGGGGTCCTATATACACCCATCATCGATGGCTGCTTGTTTGGTCCCGCTGCCTGCGACCATTATGACAGTGGTGCCCATTTGCTCTGCCCAGTCTGCCATGACCAATTCCACTGGACAGATGGCCATGATAGATGTCCAGGCACTAGTGAAATCCATCCTGGACCTCACTCAGACCCAACACCCCCCCAGGGTGGGGCCACCTCTGGTCTTTGCTACGTCTCGTTCTCCTTCGATCCAGCAGAGGACCAATTCTTCCCCTGTCTCCCTGGGTCTGTACACCCAGGACATACACATGGAGGACCCTTTCCTGCAGGACTGGGGTCTAGCAAACAGGAGGAGGATGACATGGACAATGAGGAATCCCTTCAGTCCTTCTCTGCCACCTCCTCTGTTCAAGGGAAACTACCTCTGAATTCCATTGTTCACCGTCAGATGACCCAACGTTTTCAGACATCATGATCCACCTCCAGAAAACATTCAGGTTCCAGGGCACTGAGCAGGAAGTTTCTCGCAAGATATTGACTCAGTACCTAGGTGTGCCTGAGTGCCCCACTCTGGTTATCCCCCCTTTGGTGGACGCCTCTGAAGAGGCTATTATGGCTGCCTGGAAGGAACCTTTCAAGATTCTTTCCCATCTGCGGAAGGCTGATAGGCTTTATCAAGCTCCAGTGGCTTGCCCCTACTTCATGTCCCTGCCTCAGGTGGACTCGGTGGTGATCAATGCCACACATGATAGGTCCTCTAGGCCTCAGCACATGAGTGCTCAGCCCCCCAGATGTGGAATCAAATAAAGTAGATGCCATTGGAAAATGTTTTTTTTTTTTCCTCGGCCACCTTGTCCCTCCATGTATTTAATTACATGGGACACCTCCTGAAATATCAGGAGGAAATTCTGAAAGCCTCCCAGGTGATAATCCAGTTCCTCCCAGCAGGTTCTGTCCAAGAGGACCTAACGGTGAAACTATCTACTGTGGTGGCGGTAGACTGCCACCTGCTTAGGGTCACTTACGATGCCGTGGATACTATGGCTCATACATCCTCTGTTGGTATATGTCTCAGCATCATGCCTGGCTCAGGGTATCTGGTTTTTCCCAGGATGTACAGCAATGCATCTTGAATGCTCCCTTTAAAGGAGTCCAGCTGTTCGGTCCACAGACCCAGCACATCTTGAAAGACTTACAAGACTCCGGTCATACCTTTCAATCCATGCAGACGCTTTACCGCCCTAAGGCCAAACAACCCTTTAGGGCTTCTTCAAGAGGCTGACGCTACAGGGGCAATCCTTCATTCAACAGGCAGCCTGTCAATGAAAGAAAACCTCAGTTGCAATTGCCAGATCCTAGAAATGCCCAGAAAACCCATTACGTCCTTGCTGCCCCCCCCAGCAGGGACAGCCTTCTGCCTGAAGGTCTTCCTCCAGTCATGGGTGTGGAGGCCCTACCCACGGCCATCAAGGGCAGGTTTTCCCCGCACCTGTAAGGGTGGAATGCCTTCTCCAGTGACCAGTGGCTCCTGCAACTGATCGAGATCGGGCACACACTGGAGTTCATGGAGATATCTCTTCCATCGCCACCCAGGATCTCGCACTACCCTCCAGACTAGGCACTGGTCCTGCAGACTGAGATCAATGCCTTACTGTTAAAAACGGCTATCAAACCAGTTCCCCTTCCTCAGAAGGGTGCAGAATTTTACTCCCACTTTTTCCTCATCCCCAAATGGACAGGGGATTTACGCCCCATTTTGGATCTGAGGTGTCTCAGCCGCTATATCATTTACCAAAAGTTCCGCATGGTGTCCCTTCTGACACTTCTTCCTTTACTGAACACAGGAGATTGGCTCTGCTGTCTGGATATGAAGGATGCATACCTCCATATCATGATGCACCTGACTCTCCTACAGTTTCTCCATTTCATGTTCCAGGGTCATCATTACCAGTTCAGGGCCCTCCCTTTTGCTCTTTTCTCTGCCCTGAGGGTATTTACAAAATGCCTTGCAGTAGTTGCAGCGGCCCTCTGATGGTGAGCCTCTATGTCTTTCCATACCTGGATGACTGGGTCCTGAAAGCATCCTCCAGACACCAGTTGTCTCGCACGCTTTCTCGAACCCTACAGTTGTTCACCAAAGTAGGGATTGCGGTAAACTATCCAAAGTCCAAAATGGACCTTACTCAATGCCTCCAATATATATATATATGTGTATGTAAATGCTGTGCTGGACTCCTCTGTGGGAAAGACATTTCATCCCATGGCTTGGGTGGATGCCCTGATTGCTTTAGTGTGCAGCTTAGAATTCAGCAGATTGGTCTCTGCAAGAGACTATCTCCACCTCCTGGGGCATTTAGCAGCCACGATATCGATGGTCCCCAATGCCAGGTTAAATAAGAGGGTCCTTCAGTGGTTCCTCAGAGTCCAATGGGACCAAAAACAGGACAGTTTCAATGCCCCGGTCCTACTGTCTTCACAGGCTCTTTGAGCCCTGCACTGGTGGAAGTCACAGGACAATCTCATGCGAGGCATGCATTTTGATCACCCATCATGAGTCTCACTCTGATGATAAACGCTTCCTTGACAGGGTGAGGTGCTCACCTCCTGCATGTCCGATCACAAGGATCTTGGACTTCAAGTGAGGCCCGCCTCCACAACAATGTCTTGGAACTACGGGTGGTACTCTACGCTTTACAGGCATTCGAAGGCTCACCTCCCCCCAGGTGGCCTGCAAGTGCAATCAGACAGTTCTATGGTAGTTCACTACATAAACAAACAGGGTGGCAGCCATTCCTACAATCTCTGCAGAGAATCGATGAGGGTGTGGTATTGGGCAATTCAGAGAAATATTCATCTTCTGGCAGTACACGTCCCTGGAGTGTCCATCACCCTGGCGGATGCCCTGAGCAGTTCCTCTGCCCAAGCCCATGAGTGGAAAATCTTACCCGATGTTCTCAATGATGTCTTCTGCTTGTGGAGCCAACCAGAGTTGGACCCGTTTGCCTCTCCACAAAATGCAAAACTGCCGCTTTACTGCTGTCATGAGTGAAGAAGTTCTGGGACTGTGTGGCGGGACACATTATCTCTTTCTTGGACAGGAAGATTTCTGTATGCCTTCCCACCCTTTCCACTCATTCAGAGAGTACTACTCAAACTGGTCCAGGACAGGACGTCTATAATTCTCATAGCGCCGTTCTGGCCGAGACAGATTTGGTTCCCTCTGCTTCTACAGCTCTCGGACACAGACCCAATCTCTCTGTCTGTTTGTCGAGCCTTACTGTCCCTGGCTCCCTGTTACACCTGGGCTTCGCTCCCTCCACCTGCACACCTGGCTCCTGAGAACGTAGTCCTCTCACGTTTCCGGGTGTCCCTGAGGCAGCGGAAGTTTTCTGGGCTGCTAGGAAACCGTCTACTCGGTCTTCATATTCCCTGAAGTGGAAACGCTTCTCTATTTGTGCGTCTCTTCTGGCCTTGGTTCCTTATGAGTGTTCCCCTCAGCGCATCTTATATTATTTGCTCTCCTTGTCGGAGGGTGGACTAAAATATTCCTCTGTGAAGGTCCGCCTTTTGGCCATAGCTGCATTTCATTTGGCTGTGGACAACATTCCTTTGTCCCGGTTACCGTTAATTCAAACCCTTTTTTTTTTTTAAATATATATTTATTAGATATTTTCATACACACATGCATTGTTTGTACAAGGTATGATGTCCATGATGGTCCACAGGATATCATTACACAATTAGTCTATCTATTAACAGCTAGATTTCCCAGCAGTACATAGCATTTGTCCCAGATCAACTGACCTTAAACTGTCAAAAAATGCTGTATAAAACTTTCAAGGAATGAAATCTGGATCTATCCCCAAGTAGTACATTACCCAACCCTGCCATTTAAGTCTAAATTTCTGTGTACAATCCTGTATAACTGGCATAAGACTTTTCATCTGGTAAATTTCTTGCATAATGGTTCTCCAATCCTGATAGTAGGGATCTGATGGCACATCCATTTTTTCTAGTGATGGCCATTTTAGCCGCTATGGAAAATATTGGCAGATGTGTTTTGGTCCATTGGTGGGTATGGTCCAGGTAAAATTGAGAGCAATATAAGTTCCCCTGTTAATTCTACTGATTCCCCTAGACAGTTGGACAGTTCCAATTGAAGGCCACACCAAAAGGGCATTAGAAGGGGGCAATGCCATAAAATATGACAGAGTTTAGCCAAAAGACATCTACATTTTCTCCAACAGTGGCCATATACGGCTGGGAGAAATTTTGATAGAACCGCTGGGGCTCAGAAGTACCTGGTTTGAATTTTCCAGGAAAATTCCCACAAAAAGGCAGAAGAGGTCACCCTGATTCCCGGTCCGGCCATTGCAATCCATTTGGAAAATCAGACCTCTGAGGCCAAGGCCTTGTTCCATTTGTCTAATACTGACTGTGTCGAATCCCCCCGTTAGGTGTCTTAATGCCTTATAAATGTTCCCTATGAGGTGGCCACCTGGCTCCCCCTAAGGGAATCAATAAAGATTTTTAGCAAAGGTGGGGCTGGAGCGGGGAATTTAACAAAGGTGGTCCAATGGCGAAGTATATAGTTCTTCATTTGGAGGTATCTAAAAAAAATCAGTATTTTGGAGCCCATATTGAAGTTTGAACTTATCAAAAGGTTACATCCCCCTTTCGTCCAAAAATTGGTACAAATAAGCCAGGCTGAGTTTATGCCAGTGAGAGAAGTCCATATGGGAGGGCTGAAAAAGATCATCTTTAGAAATTATTTTACAATAATCATGTATTGTTTGAAGCTCTGGCCTATTCCATAACTTATACCAAATATGGAGGTTGGAGGACGTTATCTGAGTGAAATGTTTGAATGAGGGCATGTTATTTGTAGAAGCGAGAAGAATAGCAGAGATAACATGCATATCATTCAAACTGAACTCCAGAGATTTCTAGGGCGCCGAATAACTATCAGCCAGCCATGCGATAAGGGTATGGAGAAAGGATTCCTGAGCGTAAAGTTTGAGATTATGTAAATTTACTCCCCCCTGAGTTGTTGATAGTTTAAGAATAGAAAGACGGACTCTAGGGTGGTGTTTACCCCATATAAATTTAGAGAGCAGTTTGTCCCAGGATTTAAAATAAAAGGGTGAGGGGAAATGAGAGATATTCTGAAAAAGGTATAAAAGCCGAGGTAATACATTCATACGAATGGTTTCCATCCATTGAAAAAAATGATAAGGGAAGGGATGACCACCTCTCTAAGTTTTTTTGAATGGTAATAGTGAGTGGTTCATAGTTAACCATCTCCATTACCCCCAAATTCAGCAGGATGTGGATCCCTAAATATTTTATTTTCTTGTATCTCCACTTCAATGGGAGAAGGCAGCGGAGAGAGTTTGTTGGGGAGAAGTTAAAGAGAAGAGCTTCAGATTCTGTAATGTTTAATTTAAAACCTGCAATGGTCTCATATTTCTTGAGGATTTGCCAAACTGCCAGGATGGAGTTGTCCAGGGAAAGAAGGGTTAGAAGAACATCAGCAGTAAACATACCAATTTTATATTGCTGTTGGCCTAATGGAATGCCCTCTACTTCAGGGGAGGCCCAAAAGGCCAATCCCGATGGCTCCATATAAAGGGCAAATAAAAGAGGTGAAAGGGGGCAACCATGTCTGGTGCCCTGGTATAACGTAAAATGAGGGGATACACCTCTATTAACCCCTCACATATGCCCGAGGAGTATTGTAAAGGTTTCCCAGCCACTTCAGGAACTAGTCTGGAAAGTGGAACCTCGACAGGGTGTCCCACAAAAATGGCCAGGACACCCTGTCAAAGGCCTTCTCCTCATCCAGACTAATAACCTCCACAGGGATCCTCCGCTCCCGGACATGCTCAATAAGTATTAAAGTTCTGCGGATATTATCCGAAGTATTTCTGTATGCTCCAGGCCATGCTGTTCCGGGGTGGATGTGGCGTGGTCACGAGACGTGGGCCGACAAAACCATGACTGGGATCTAAACGTGTGGGGTACACTATGCTTAGGAAGGATAGAAAGGAGGGCAGAGGGGCGGGTGGCTATGTTCATTAGAGATGACATAGAAATTGGTGGGTAGAGAAGAGGCAGGGGAAACATGGAGCCTTATGGGTCACCTACGATCCCCAGCAGGAGATAAGGTCAAGCTGGGTGTAGTATAGGCCCCCGGGATGAGTGATGTTCTAGAGGATGGTTTGCTGGACAACATCATTGCCCAGTGTGGACCAAAAGGGAAGGAGTGGTGTTGATGGGGGACCTTAATGTGCCAGGTACAAACTGGGGAACCATGTCCTCTAAGGTGGCCAAGGAGCAGAGGCTGCTGGACGGCTTCCAGGATGTGTTCTTAACACAGCATGTGATGGAGCCCACAAGGAAGGGGCGTGTCCTGAACGTGGTTCTGGCAGATGGGGATCTGGTAAGGGACCTGGTTGTAGAGGACCCCTGACTGGGAGTGACCACAATACTGTCTGGTTTCAAATGAGCATGGAAGGAGGGGGGGTGAGATCTAGGACACTGGCAGTGGACTTCAGCGGGGCAGACGTTTTGGGCATGGGAAATATTCTCAAGGATCACTTGAAGGGGATTACATCAATGACAAGTGTGGAAAGGAGATGGGAGGTTATAAAATGGGGACTTCATGAGGCAGTCAGGATCTGCGCTAAGTTGAAACGTAAGGGAGCAAGGTCACATAAACCATGCTGGTGGTCCAGTGAGGTACAGGTAGTGGTCAGAGAAAAGAAGGCGGCCTACAAAAAATATAAAACAACAAGAAGGATAGGGATAAGGAAATGTACCATCTTGCATCTAGAAAAGTCACCGGATGGTGAGGGAGCAAAGTCCAGTAAAGAGCAGCGGCTGACACAGGGATACATGGAGGGAAAAGGGTTCTTCCAGTACATTGAGGAGTGGGAAAAACTAATGAGCCATCTCAGCAGATTGAGATCAGAAGGAGGGTGGGTGGAAGAGGAGAGGACCAGGCAAGGTATTTAGTACTTTGCCTCTGTGTTCACTAGGGAGGGGATGGGATATCTACAAAGCAAGGCACAATAGGGATAGAGGCGGCAGTGAGTGGGATCAGGGCAACAGAAATGGAGCAAGAGGAGGAGAGGTACCCCAGGGTGTCACATCTGGATAAGGATAAAAGGCCAGTAAAGTGGAGGGGCGAGATGATGCTATCTCCGCCAAAGGGTGTGGTTAGCCCTCAAGGGCCTAAAGAAGAACAAATCTCCTGGGCTGGATGGAATTCATCTGAGTACTATGAGAATTGGCAGACATACTGGCTGCACCCTGGCGGAGCTCTTCAACAGAGTCACGTGAGACAGGGAGGTACCTAGGGATTGGCAAGAGGCACATGTGTTGCCAATCCATAAAGGAGTCAGAAGTACCAGATAACTATAGACCCATCAGTTTGACCTCGTGGTGGGAAAATTAATGGAGAGTATACTAAAGGAACGATTGGGGTGTACTTGGAGGAGGTGGGGAGGTATGGATAGTCGGCAACATGGGTTTGTGCCAGGTAGATCATGTCAAACCAATCTTGTGGAGTTCTACAAATGGGTAACATCAGAACTGGACAGGGGAAAGCCTGTGGATGTATTATTCTTGGACTTCAGCAAGGCGTTTGACTCTGTTCCCACAATGGTCTGGTGGAGAAACTAATGGGGTTAAAGTAGGCCCTTTAATGGTCAGATGGATTGAAAACTGGCTAGCTGGATGCACCCAGAGAGTAGTGGTCTGTGGGGAGCTCTCGAACCCTAGAGAGGTTGGTAGTGGGGTACGCAGGAGCTCGGTCCTGGGTCCGATCCTGTTTAATGCATACATATCGGACATCAGGAGGTATAGGTGTGAAATGAGTCTCTTCACTGATGACTACAAGATGGGAGAAGTAGTTGAGGGAGAAGAGGGGAGGTTGGCCCTGCAAGGGGACCTGGACACCCTGGAAAGCTGGGCTCACACATGGAAATTAAATTTCAATATCACCAAGTGCAAGGTGTTGCATCTTGGGCAGGAAACCTAAACACAGGTACACCCTGGGAGGGCGCTGGAGGCCTCAACAGGAAAAAGACCTAGGGGTCATGGTGGATGCATGTATGAATAACTCTGAGCAGTGCAGGAGAACGGCTAGCAAGACAAACAGGATGTTGGGATGCATCGTAAGGGGGATCACCTCTAGGAGCAAGGAAGTGATTCTGCGGCTGTACAATGGACTGGTTAGACCACACCTTGAGTACTGTGTACAGTACTGGAGACCACACTTGAAGAGGGACATACAGCTCCTGGGGAGGGTACAGAGGAGGGCAACTAAGATGATACGAGGGCTTGGGATTTTGGGGATTTGACGTATGAGGACAGACTTGATGAGCTCTGCCTGTTTTCATTGGAGGAGAGGAGAGACAGGGGGACACGATTGAGGTCTTCAAGTACCTCAAGGGAATAAATAGGGTAAACATGGAGGGGATCTTTAGACTAAAGCAGGGAGGTATCACCAGAGGGCATGGTTTGAAGGTGGAAGGGTGAGGGGAAAAAAGAGGAGGAGGTTTTTCACTGAGAGGGTGGTGGACCCTTGGAATGCACTGCCTGGCGAGCTGGTTCAGAGATCCACAGTGGAGGGCTTCAAGAGAGAGTGGGACAGACACAGAAAGTGGATGTATCAGATGATAGCCTGTCCCAGGGGGGTGGGAATGGATGATAGGGGTTTCTGGAACACAAGGGAGGGGAGGGCCTCGGCACCCAACTAGGGATCTGAGGTTCGCGCAGACTCAATAGACTGTAAGGCCTAATCTGCTGGCAAATAGTATGTTAGTATTCTTGATAATACCAGATTGGTCTTTATGGATTAAACAGGGTAACACCCTCTCCAATTTGGCAGCCCAAATGGCAGTGAAAAGGTTATAATACGTGTTAAGGATTGAAATCGGACAATGTGATGAGGGGTTGGTGGGATCATTGTTTTGTTTTAATAGGGTGGCTAAAGTGGCATAGGACCAGGGGGGTGAGAACCCTCTGCCACCTCTCTAAATGTAGAGAGTAATTCGGGGAAATCTCATTCTTGAATATCTTGTACCATTCAGCCGTGAACCCGTCGGATCCTGGGCAACGTGGGGGTGAGAGAGATGTGATACGGAGGGAGATTTCGTTGGAAGTAATGGGAGAGTCCAGTAAGGCCCTTTGGGCCTCGATTAATTGAGGAAAGAGGAGGTGTCCCAGAAATGACTGTCTTTCTTCAGGAGTAGATGAGTCATCACCCTGGTATAGGTGATGATAAAATTTAAGAAAGGAGTGGAGGATATCTGCCTCCCTGTGTGATAGTTTCCCAGAGGTAGGGCCCCTGATTTTTAGAACTGTAGATGTGCTCTTCTGTCCCCGAAGATGGTATGCAAGTTTGCGAGTGTCCCTAGGGCCTCCCTCATATCTAGTCTGTTTTAGATAAAGAAGGGCCTGTTGAATCTTAAGGTCCATTAGTTTCTGTAGTTCTGCTTTGGTGTCTCGAATTTTTTGTTGGACCTCTCGGTTCCCTTCTGTGTATAATAATTGGTAGGTTCTTAAATGTTGTGTAAGAGTGTTATAATTAGCTTCTAACTCGCATTGTTTCCTAGAAGCATACTCTATGGTTCCCCCGGAGCGTTGCTTTAAGGGCGTCCCAGACCAGGGCCTTCGAGATGTTGGGAGAGGCATTTTCAAGAAGAAATTGGGGAATACGTTTCTTAATATTTTCCACATATTGTTTGTCTTTTAGTAAAATCGAGTTAAAGCGCCACAATGTTCGTTTTTTTCTTTCTTCCTAAATCTAATCTAAGAATAAGAGGGAGGTGGTCAGAAAGGATCATAGGGTTTATAGTAATATTCTGTACCGAACCCAGGTGTTCACAGGTTGTCCAAAAGTAATCTAGTCTGGAGTAAGTGTGGTGCCTGTTTGAAAAAAAAGTAAAACCTGGGTTCAAGGGAAATAGTCAACCCCAAATATCCACTATTCCCAGGTGGTCCATTGTTTTTTTTAGATATTTAGCTGTACTTAATTGGCGCCTTTGGTGTTGATTAGAAGTGTCCAAGTGAGCAGACATGGTTATATTTAAATCCCCTCCTAAACTTAATTGCCCTCATAGGAGGTCCATAACCCTTGTCATCAAATATTTGACTACTGAGGGTTTGGACGGGGAGGAAGATAAGTGCTCACCAAGGTGATCTTCTGGGAATATAGTTTCCCCTATAAAATGACAAACCCGCCTTGATTATAAATAAAGGACTGGGTTACTTCTAGTGGTGTAGAGGTAGGGACCAAACTGGCCACCCCCCACGATGCCCACTAGAGTGTGAGGAGGCATAAACTTTATATCTCCCTTCCCAACTCAACATTTTATGTTCATCCTCTGAGAGGTGTGTTTCCTGGATCATAAAAAGGTCGGCATTTTGTTTTTTGATATATTGGATAAAACGAGAACGCTTTATCGGGTTATGCAGGCCATTGATGTTCTGGGAGAAAATTTTTATTGGGGAAGCAGTCATGATGTCTTGAATAACTTTTGTTGTGTTTGTCTCTTAGGCGAAGAGCCAATCTGCCCTTCCAGACCACTTCCCCAAAAAGGATCAAAACACAGTGAAGAGGAGCCACTGGTGTTACCACAACTTGCTTCAGTTGTAATAAAGATTGCATAATGAATATACCAACTGAGCATGTGTGCTTCCCCCCAACTTACCCCCCCAATAGTATTACTAAATGTCCTAAACCACCTTAAATCCCACCCCTCACATCCCTTCCTATGCCCCATTAGTAAGTTACAACTTTTAAATTCAAAAATTTTATGTAACATGGCCTCTTTAACAATAGGGACTGAAAATAAACCAATCAACAGGTCCCTAAGAATATGACAAATTGTAATAACTGAAATACTTGAACTATATACAGATAGACTCCCATCTGTGAAGTGACTATCTGTAGACACTTACGTGAGGCCTTGTACAGCTCCCTATAAGGGAGTGAAGTGAGGACTGGGTGCCATTTGGTCCCCCGGGGGTGAAAAGCCACATGAGGGAACCGAGGATCACCCAAAGGGAGAGGGATCCAAAAAAAGATCCCTCCCTGATCTGGACTGGCATAGTCTTAGGTAGCATTGTTTCACTAGCCGACCCTCCCACAGGTATAATGGTAATAGCTTGTCCCCAGTTAATACCAGAGCTTGTTATGGGGAGGAGCTGTTCCAGGGGAAGAGACAGTCCATCCCACATAGTCAGCATCTAAAAGGGTGTATAGATATGGCAACATTAATAACATATGAGGGAAACAACATAAGAAAGGGGGGTTTCCGAAATGGTCAAGTTTCTTTTGTCTTGGCTGCACCATTATTTCTACCCCCTTCCCCTTCGTGCCCCTTTCAAAGGAATATGTAGTCTGCCAGAAAGCAAGTCTTATAATGGAAACAGTCTCTCCTTTGATTATGTCCTCAGGCAATAAGAGTCCCAGCATGAAGCTTTTTGTCTTGGTTATATGCGTGATTCCCATATAATTAATTATAGCAGTTCAGGCACATAAGCCCTTGAGGCTAGAGGGATTGGATATGTCTCCTAATTCCCTGAGAAGATTAGCCAAAAAACCTGTCATGGAACCATTAAGGCTCAGAACCACCGCTAACCTGAGGAAGACAGGGTCGCCGCCGAGCCATCCCCTCCATCCATCCAGGGCCCCCTGCCCCATGTTCCACCAACCCCCCCCCTTTACAGCGATACTTGGAAGGGTCCTGATTCAGGGGAGCAAAAGGAAGGGTCAAAATTAGAACCCTGGGATAGGAGTCCACCCTGACCCCGTGGCATCCTGAGCTTTAGTGAAATAATTGTTGCACTTAGCCATTCGGCCTGGATTATCCCCCACCATTGACTGGCTACCTTTCCCAGAATGCAGTCAGTAAGGCCAAGATTTTCGTTATGTTGTTTATTATATGTTGACTGCCTGGGGTAAATATAATAAGCAGGAGCCTCGAGTCAGGACTATATGAACCCCCCCAGCATCCCCCGAGCCAAGTAGGACTGGGCCAGAGGACAAACAGGGAGATCCAGACAGAGAGAAAATGAGAGAAAGCTCAGAACAAGCCTACTGTTCCCCTTCAGGTGGTCAAGGTGGGGTTCCGATATTGATGGAGCCTTTCCAGTAGATCAGCAAACGGGGTATTACAAAGATGGTCATCTGAGTCCTGTTGTGGTTTCAGAGTTGGTCAGGATCTTGTGAATGCTGCTGGTTTCTCTTTAAGGATGCCCCCAAGAAATCAGGTCCATGAGCGCCTCTTGGGCTGTAGTGTAGGAGACTGTACCCAAGGGAAGCAGCACTGACAGTCTCGATGGGTAAGGTGTGCGAAATTTGATTTTCTGTGCCTGGAGTAAAGGGAACAAAGGTGCATATTCCAGCCTCATTTTTTGAGTATAGGGTGCATAATCATTGTCTAGTATTAATCGATGTGAACCCAGCATTGTGCGGCCCACCTGCCAGGCCCTTTTTAGTAGCTGTTCCTTCGTTTGGTAGCTTTGCAGCTTGATCACAAAAGATTGTGGTCTGGCACCCACATGGGCAGATTTTGGACCCAGGGCACGATGTGCCCGCTCTATGTCTATTGGAAAATCTGGCTCCAAGCTTAAAATTAAGCGGAGAAGATAGTCTGAGTAGGCAACTGGGTCAGACCCCTCCTCCCCCTCAGGCAGGCTGTAGATATGAGTATTTTTTCGGCAGCTTCTATTTTCCGCGTCTTCCTGTCTGGTTACCAAATAGATTTGTTCTTTAAGGATAGAATGAATGCTATCTTCCATGGTCTCTAATTTGGTGGTGTTTGCAGTTATTTGTTGGTCAGCCACCACCTTGCACTGTTGGAGAGCCCCAATATCTAATTTCAGTTCCCCAATGGATTCCCGCATTTCACTGTGGAATTCAGAAATAGCCTGCAGGATATTTTCCCCTATTTGGGAGTTCTGACCCTTCTTTTTACCCAATTTGGATGAAGGAGTTGCTTTCCCAGGACCAGGGTCTTTGTTTTGCTTGGCAGCCTGCTCCGGATCGGATATGCTGCACTCCTTGTGGTCCTCCAGGTGGTAGGAATTCTACTGCTGTTTGGCCATGATCGGCTGATATTTTTAGGTAGCCCGTCACTCTACAATGATGTGAGGTAAAGTTTAACAATTTTTAAAGTTTTTAGACCAGGGATCATGTTGTTTTTGGCTTAGTTTTGTCCGGTATTGCGGGAGGGTTCGTGCTGCAGCTGCTCTCTAGTTCATACCGGAAGTCCTAATTTGAACCTTTTTGAAAGGTATTCTGCACCTTCATCCCCCTATCAGGGATCCAGTCCCTGTCTGGGGTTTGAATTTCGTGCTTGAAAAATTGACCGCAAGTCCCTTTGAGCCCGCTGAATCCAGCGATCTCCAGTATCTGTCCTGGAAAACTGTGTTTTTAATGGCCTTCATGTCTGGCAGACAGGTCTCGGAGTTATATGCACTGATGTGCAAACCTCCATATATTCAGTTTCATAACGACTGGGTGTCTTTACACACTATCTCAGCGTTCTTGCCTAAGGTTGTTTCTGCATTTACTTTACATCAGATCATCCGATTGCCAGTATACTTTCCAGAGCCTCAGAATCTGGGAGAAGCCTTACTTCATACTCTCGATGTGTATAAAACATTGAGTATTTACCTTCCCCTCACTTCACAGTTTGCGTAAATCCGAGCAACTTTTTGTTTCTTTCGCCCCTGGAAACCAGGGCATCAGTATTTCTAAGTAGTGCTTGTCCACATGGTTGGCCAACTGCATTATGTTTATTTATGCTAAGTACAACGTACCTCTTGTAGGTGTTGTCAAACCATACTCTACCAGAGACATGGCCGCCTCTTTGGCTTGTTTCTGGGGCATTTTGGCCTTGGATATTTGCGAAGCCGCCACGTAGTCTACTGTACATACCTTCTCTAACATTACAGTCTAGACATTGCTTCTAAGAGATGAGCCATTTTTGGATGGGCCATCCTACATGGCCTCCTGTTCTGAACATTCATGATTTGCTGCCTCCTGCCAACTGCTTGGGAATCTTCTCACTGGTTATGGCCTGCTGCAAGAGATTGCCTCAAAGAAGACAGTACACTTGTGTAAGAACTTACCGTAACAGTAGATCTTTGAGAGTATCTCTTGCAGCAGGTCATGCAGCCCCACCCTCCTTCCCCCTTGCTGTTGCTCCAAAAGGGTTCCTTGCTCCTGTCTCTAGTACTCCGTGAGCTGCTGCCTTAATTTCCCTCCTCTGTTCCCATCGGAGGCCCTAAGATATGGTTACACATATGGTCGCTGGGATGGTAAAATAACTGAGGAGTGACTGGGACCTCCCCTTTTTATACCTGCCAGGTGTATACCACATGGTGGTGCTAGGGTGAGGTCCCAGAGCTGACTGCTGTGAAAAACATCGGAAGGAGATGACGCCTGCGGCTGAATCCCACTATTTATGACCTGCTGCAAGAGATACTCTCAAAGATCTGCTGTTACGGTAAGTTCTTACACAACTGTACTTTGTCAGTTTCTTTCCTGTGACCAGTTTGAAGACTACATTAGTCTACTTAATAGGTGCAACCAATTAAGAAATCCCAGCACAGGGCTGATATCCTGCTGATAATTCCGCAAACAAGCTTGTGTAGGTCACAATACAGCTCATGTTTTACCCCGTGTTCCAAATAAACCCAAATAGCTATCTGCAAATATTTCAATAATATTTTTATTTATTTATTGAATTTTGGTAACCGGGTAGGCCCACTGAGACAAGACAGTCCCTTTTTCAGGGGCGACCTGGAAAGTGCATTACATTGATTGTGCAGTCAGCAGTACAAATAAATGTACAATTATTTAAGGATAATAGACAAACAGAGATTGAACAAACAGAAGAGTATAATATTTTCTTTCTGTGAAACAACAAGTAGTAAAAATAGCATTCTCCAAACTTTAGCAAACAGACATCATTAGCGGTATTTTTTTTTTTTTTGGAAGGAAGGAAGGAAGACGAGAGAGTAGAAAGTTTAGGTTAGCAGAGGCAAGGTAGTTGTAGACAGAAAGACAGCGGTTGTCAATGGATATGTAGAGACACGGTGGTGGTGGTCAGGAAGACCAGGGGTGGGAGTCAGCAGAAGCAGGAGCAAGGTGGTGCAGTTGGGTGTGAAGACTGTGATCTTTCAAATTGGGAGAATGAGGTGCAGGCTAGTGTAGGAGGAGTTAGGGAATTCCAACAGAATACAGCCGAGGAAGCAAAGGATCACCGCAACATGGAGAGCCGTAGGTTTGGTACTGATAGGAGGGGAATAAAGGCGGATCTGAGGGCACGCTGAGGGAGACAACGTTGAACGATGCCAGCAAGGCATGGAGGAGTGAAGCAGTGGACAAGCTTGTGTATGAAGCTTAGCATGACATAGCATAACTTTGATTCATAAGATAGCCAACCCAAGGCAGATAGGACACTACAGTGATGATGCCGTGCAATTGAACTGAGAGCAAACCTACCAATTCTGTTGTAAGCCTGAGACAGGTGAGAGAGTACAAATTCGTTAGTGAGTGGAGTAACGGTGCCCCATACATAAGGAGGGGCAGGAGTGTGGCCTCAGCAATCTTGCAGCAGGAGGTTGTAGTAAGGAAGGAATGGATACGGTAGAGGACACCTGTTTTTGTGGTTTATAGTTTTGGTGAGGGCAGTAGCATGCTCGTTCAGGGTCAGTGAGGTATCTAGGGTAACACCTAGGTATTTGAATGACCTGACAGATTCTAGAGCTTCCCCGTCGTGTGAGAGTACAGCCAGAGGGGTGAGAGTTTGTGTCTTCAAATGGGAGAACAACATGCATTTTGTTTTTTTAATATTGAGGACAAGCTGCCTCTGAGTGAACCAGCCCTCAAGGGTGTGGAAGTCAAAGGATAGCATGGAATTAAGCCACCTTACGTCGGTAGAAGATCGATAGATTATGGCATCATCTGCATACAGATGAACTGAGGCCCCCACACAATTATTAGGGAGGTCGTTAATTTATAAAGAAAAAAGTAGTGGGCCAAGTATGGAGCCCTGGGGGACACCATAGGTGATGGTCCTTGGGATGGACTGGATGCCAGCCCATTTAACTTTCTAGGTACGGTTGTGAAGGTAGCTTTTGGTCCAGACCAGGGCATTGGTATCCAGGCCAAGGGCTTGCAACTGTTGCCACAGAAGGCCATGGTTGACCAGGTCAAAAGCCTTGGTCAGGTCTGCGAAAATTGCTCCAGAGGCTTGGCCATGGTCCATTTCATGGAAGATGTCAGTGGTGACTTTAATCAGAGACGTTTGTGTACTATGGTTTTTCCTAAACCCATGCTGAGAGCAGATGGTGAAGGTTAAGAGAGTCCTGCAAGTGGTCATAAATTATCCTCTCTTGTATTTTAGCTAGGGGAGCGAAGCAAAGAGATTGACCAGAAGTTTTCCACTGTAGAGTAGGTACCTCCCTTGTGGACAGGTACCACTATCGCAACTTTCCATAATTCAGGGACAGTGTCAGTGAGAAAAGATTGATTAAATAAATCATGCACCGGTTGGGCAAGAGCATCAGCCCCCATCTTTAAGAACTTAGGTTCTAGAGTATCATGGCCGGGTGAGCTGTCAGCTTTCAGGTTCTTGAGAAGACGGTGGACCTCATTAATGGTAGCAAGCTTTAGGTGTAAAGCAGGGCAGACCATGGTGTCATTAGATGGCTCAGGGTAGGGTTGGGGGGTGAGACTGAGCAAGAGAATAGCGATGTGTACCCATCTAGATTGGTGAAGAACTTATTAAAGCCAGAGGCGATGGGGGGGGGGTCAGTAAGAGTGATCCCCTGGGCCTCAAGAGAACTGGGAGTCTCAGATGTATTGCCCTTTAAGAGGGGAGTTAACCTGCCTCCAGAATTCTTTTGGGTTACTGAGATGCTTAGTCTGGAGTCTCTTGAAGACGTGGTGTCGTTTTGCCTTTTGGACAGAGTTCTTGCAGTAGTTCCTAAGCTGCCTGTAAGTCTGCCAGTCTGTTTGGAACCCGCTATACTTATAGGTCTTCCGAGTCTTATCCCAAGGACATGAGCTGCCTTAGTTCCATGGTAATCCAGAGAGCTTTTATACCTTTTGCCCTATACCTCTTTAGTGCAGTGTGCTGGTCAATGATATTGGTGAAATTCACCACAAAATAGTCTAGTGCTGAGTTTACATCTGGCAGGGTGTTTTTTGGATCCTAGTCCATTTCCCTGATTGTATTCACAAAGTTGTTGATGTCAAACCTGGTCATATCCCATGCAGTGATGATTTTAGGAGGGGGATTGGGGCAATTATTACACCACACACAGAGAGCTGGCAAGTGGTTCACTTATGCTGTCAGATAGTCCCCTCATTGATTTTATTTTTGGGGCACAGTTTGTGACCACCCAGTCTAATAAAGTGTGGTTGCCCATCTTTGTGTTAGATCAAGTAGGATCACCTGTCAGTTGAACCAGATTTGAATCTACCAGAACAATGACTAGTTTGGAAGAGCTGGTATGCAGCCAATCAACATTGAAATCACCCCAGAGAATGAGGTTGTGGTGTGGGAGATTGGCAAGGTAGGATATGAAAGAAGGGAGACCAGAAGCTGCCTCCTTTGGGGGCATGTACACACACCCAGCTAGGAGTTTGTTTTACCTTGCCAAGGGTGAGTACGAGGAAAATCGATTCGGCAGTCAAGGGTCCAGATTCAAGCATAGGGAGTTCAGTCGTATCGAGGTGATCCCTGACACATATTAGAATGCCACCTCCCCTTTTCCCTAGATGGTCCTTCCTGAAGCATTTATAGCCAGGGAGGGCAACTTCATGTTGTTTGATGCACGGTTTCAGCCAAGTCTCAGAGATGCCCGGATATCTGGTGAGTATTGATTAATCCAGGCTTCTAGTTCAGTCATCTTAGGTCTAAGACTGCGTATATTTAAGAGGGCAATTTTTAGCCCTTTTGGCAGCAGATGAGCTGATACCACAGAGTTGGTGACAGGAAGGGGCATGGCAGGACCAGGGTTTGGCTCAGCATCACCTGCAAGGGTTAATAGCAGGAGATGTAGCAGGGATGGCTTGATTGATGAAGTAAATGGCTGCTTCAAAGTTTTAGAGATGAGTGACGACAAATACAAACTTCAGCTGAACCAACTACCAAGGTAAACCACTTCACGTTTTGGGAGGCAAGGGATAGTGAGGAATACTGACCTGGATTCGGGGATGAGGCAGTTTGGAGGGAACACCCCACTGTGCAGTGGGGGGGTGAGTAAGGGACACGGCTATGAAGTAGTCAGCCACATATAGTGTTAATAGGCAGGTCAAAGTGCAGAGAGCTGTAGACTTGGCCATGGTATACTGTCTTGTCAGTTCAGAACACAGTACTAACCATTTATTATCCTCACAGAGCAAGTGTAGTTGGCAGGACAATGGGATTAATACAGAATTATGGGCAACATGGTAGTACAAGTTACTGGGGATAGTCTTACTCTTGATTGGCTGGGAGAACACTGGAGTTAGAAGCCAGTGACAGGGCTGTTAGGGTTTAGGGGTGGAGCACTACTGTATTTAATTAAGGTAGGAGGTGGGGGTGAGTGGGAGGGAGAAAATACAGTGATAGGGCAAGATCAGGGTAAAAGTACAGCTAACAAAATTTTATTGAACAAGTTCTTGCTGGCTTATCTGCGCTCTAGACTCCCGAATCACAGCTAGAGCCTGGAAAGATAGGTCACAGTGTTACTTCAGGGCTGGCGGCTAATTCAGCTTAAAAGGAAAAAAGTTTGCAGTTTAAATTTGGCACCAGGGAGACTTCCAGTGATGTCACCAACTTCATGGCTGCCTAGATGGAAAGCTCTCCCTCTAACCACACCAGAAATTTGCCTCATACACAAAGAAAACAGTAAATGGCTTCCAAAACCCATTCATCGACCAGCAGAGACAACATTTGTAAAATATTCCATTCAAAACAGGGGAAATAAAGCCAGGATTGTCATGGATTAAGCCCTGCAAGTTCTATGACAAGTGACGAGACTCACCCTCGAGCATGGCGGACAAAGATAGAGACTTGGAAGCTGAGTTTGAATCCCTGTCTTGTTCCTGTTTTGAGACTTTACTATCAGAAATAAAGCAGTTCCATTCCGAAACAAAACAGGAATTTTCTAAACTTCACCTAGGTCTCAGGATCCTGGAGAAAAAAGTAAGCACTGCGGAGGGAGGAATCTTGACCACGGAGGACGACTTGGTCCATATATCCCAAGTGGTCAATTTCCTTGTCCAACACCAGGAACACCTGGCAGCAAAATGTCTGGACCTAGAAGTGCGCTCACTCAGAGAAAATTTGAGGATCCACGGCCTCCCTGAAGGAGCCGAGACAGGGGAAATGCCTAATTTTATTTCGGACCTGCTCAAACATGACTTGGATCTGCCACAAGCCTTTTCTTTCAAGATTGAATGAGCTCATCGAGCTCTTGCACCTAAGTCAACCTAAGAAAATGCCAGACCTCACTCAGTGATAATTAAATTCTCTAGCTTCAATGATAAATAAGTTCTCCTATGAACAGCATGGCAGCAGAAAAAAGTTGAGTACAATGGTACGAGACTCCTTTTCAACCAGGACTACCCACCACCAATACAGCAACAGCACCTAGCCTACGCCCCTCTCCTACATGTACTAAAAGCTCTGGGGGTGAAGTTTTAAACACCGTACCCCTCCCACCTGAGAGTGCACTGGAGATCAGGCACAAAAACTTACTCCACTTTAGAGGAAGTGACGAGGGCATTCACAAAGAGGGGCCACAGCATATCAGATGGCGAGCAGGGAAACCAGCAGGCCCACGCCCCACAATCAACAGGTTTGCAGTGCAGCTCCAGAACAGCAAGGAAGCATTCAGCTCCGGCAACCCTGCCAGAGGTAAAAGGTCTCCTCCATAAGCTGACACACACGACCCAAAAAGAGAGCCAAATGATCCCCAAGTTGGAGAACACATGAAGGAACTGGTTCTTAAAAATGATATCTTTTAGATGACACTTTCGCCCTCGAGGGAGATTGTGATTGCTAGGCTTGGGTAAACATTGCAAGAGGCTGGGGGATCAGGGAACTATAATCAGTGATCCCAGTGCGCTATGACTTGCAGATACATGATGTACTTAAAGCGCACCAATTGATTTCTGACTTACTCATTGATGCCTTATAATGAGGACTTTACTAGTAAGACTAATTTTGAATATGACATTTGTTAAAATTCATGCTAGAGTATCTTAATCACTTGCCTCGACATATGGGAGCATTCAGTTGTTGCTTTTCTTCGTGCTATCTCCTGCACTTCTCCCTAACTTAATAGGAAATTTCTGACTAATAATTCTATGTGCAATGTCAATGGGGGGGGGAAGGCGGGGCAACAATTACCTCTGTGACCCAAAACCAAAAGGAGTTCAATATAAACAGAGACTTTATATTGAAAACAAGACTTGTACCTTGTGGTTTCAGGGTCACAACACAAGAGCTGATTGCAGGGAGGATAACATGAGGTATCTATTAGTTTAAGTATAACAGATTGGTGTGGTGGGTAAGGGGGTTTTAAGAATCTGAACGACCGCTCTGGTGACAGCCATTGAGCAAGGTGTATGGGCAAGGGTTGAACTAATAATTCTGATCACTTTGTTAGCTTGCCAAGTGGCACAGGAAGGGATTTTTTAACCCGGTCCTTGCTGACACCAGCACAGAATCTTATTGCATGCACTTGACATGGACCCTCCATTCACTTCTAGTGATGTTTCCAGCCCATGACACCTGGCTGGGACCTGCCTGTTTAGAGGTCTGGGAGGACCAGACCACAAGACAGGTCTTTTCTCCTCCCACCTGCGTGAAGCGAAATTCTCCTCAGCTCCCCCAGGACATGAGGGATTACCTAAGGTTATTCCCCCACCCTGGAGGTCACGATGTATACAGTTTTAGTTACAGGGTGAGGTATTTTTTTGTTGAACCTCCCCAACACGTTCAATTTTCTAAATATTTTCAGGTTATATTTATGTTACTGTTATTTGTTTTATGTATGTTTAGTGCCACTTTAATGCATATAAAGCAAACATGCTATGATCTTTGGAATCTTTTGACAGTCATAATAATGAAAATAATACTTTCTAGAGGCAGAAACTATAGAGGGGCTCTCCCTTTCCACCACAAAATAACTACAAACTAAGTTGCAGAAATTATCAGATTAGTTGGGTTAATGAATAGAGACACACCACCAATGGAGCCAAATGGCTAGCATGTGTATTTCTATAATATCTCATAATATTAACGGCTTGAACAATCCTATTAAGAGATATAGGGTTCTCTTTGCTATTAAAAAGCAGAAGCCCACTTTTGTTCTCCTGCAGGAGATGCATCTCAGTAAGGCACAACACCTAAAATTTAAAGGATTTGGATATTCCAGGGTAATAGCTTCATCAAATAGAGGGGGTAAGAGAAGAGGCATGGCTATACTGGTGCCCTGGGGCGCTCAAGTTCATCAATCTACTTCCTACATAGATCCCGATGGCCACCTAGCAATTGTCACAGGGCACCTGGAAGGTGCCCAGATCACTTTAGCCTCCATCTATATCCCACCAGGTTCTACTGCCCCAATAGTTTGCTCCCTACTTCAAATAATTGCGTAACATCAGGTGGGAACACTAATGGTGGGGAAGGGACCTTAATCCAGTATTAGAGCCAGCGGATACTACCAGCTCTAAATCTATGAGGCAAACTGCAGCAAATAAGGCCATTAGAGAGTACCTTAAAGGTGCTTTTTGGGTAGATGCACGGAGAATGCAACATCCGGGAAAGAGAAAGAATATACCCATTTCTCCCCACCTAATGGCTCATATAGATTATATTTTTATATCAAAGGAGCATCACTATCAGATCAAAGAGCGCAGTTATGCCCCATCGGTTTTATCTGACCATTCCCAGGTAACACTCAAGTTGATTTGGGGGGAAAAGAGGGACCAAACACTTTGGAGGTTTAACAATTATTTGCTAAATCAGAAAGATTTCATGGATATGATTCAATCCAGAATTCTTCAGATTCTAAGAGAAAATGATTCCCCAGAAATTTCCAGGGCAACCTTTTGGGTTACTATGAAAGCGGTATTGAGGGGAGTCATTAAATAAGCCACACACTATAAAAAAACAGCAGGGCATGCAATTGGAAAAATTACAACAACAGCTGTGTGAACTCCAAACACAGCATACAAATGGGGATGTAGGAGTGTACCCCCTATTACTAGCCACTAAACGACAAATTCAAAAGATTATCGACATAAAAACTGAGCAGGCTGTCCAATGCCTACACCAAAGATATCATGAAACTGGGCCGAGAGCAACTCGTCTGTTGGCTCACAGACTTGGACAGCAAACTTCCCAGTCCATCATAACGAAGATTAGGAACCCGACAGATGAGCAAATGATGAGCTCACCTAAACAAATCATGACAATTTTCAGGAACTTTTATCAGAAGTAATATGCTCCAGAGCAGGAATATGATAAAACTAGAACAGAGGCCTATCTATCCAAACTAAAGCTACTGAGGCTCTCACAGGAACTCAGTCAGGCCTTAGACAAGCCTGATTCTGCAACCAAACTATAAACAGCAATTCAAAACCTGAAAACCAATAAATCACCTGGTCCAGGTGACTATACAGCCAAATTTTTTAAGTCCTTTAAAGGGGACCAAGCTGAGACTCTGCTAACAGTATGCAGGATGGCACAGGAGGGAGATGCAGTGCCTAATTCTTGGGATTATGCTGTTATCTCTAGCATTCCAAAGCCAGGCAAGGACCCCACCCATTGTACAGCATATCATCCTATATCTGTACTCAATATTGACTATAAGCTATATGCAACTATACTAGCTAAGCACTTGGAGACGGTCCTTCCAGGACTGATTGGTCATGATCAGACAGGCTTTGTCCCTGGGAGACAGACCCAGGACAATATTAAAAGATCCCTACACCTTCTATAACATGCTGCCCAGTCGGGGTTCCCCTTCCTGCTATTGAGTTTGGATGCGGAGAAGGCCTTCAACCGGGTAGCATGGTCCTTTCTGAGCTCCACTCTTAAAACATTTGTATTTTCCAACCCTTTTATTAAAATAATAAGTAACATTTACTTCACTTCCAAAGCTTATGTTAAAATCAGTGGGAGAATCACCACCCCGGTTCCACTACTCCAGGGTATGCGACCAGGCTGTCCCTTGTCCCCCTTCCTCTTCGCTCTATGCTAAGAGCCGTTAGCACAGGCCCTGAGGCAGGAAAAAGAGTTTGGGGGTCTAGAGGTGGGAGGAGAAGTTCACAAACTCGCCCTTTATGTGGACAATCTCCTAATATACTTCAGAGAACCAGAACATTCCTTTATTCCCCTTTGGAAATGCTTGGAGGAATTTAGTGCCTTAGCAGGCTGCAAAATAATCACAACTAAAACGGAAGTGTTACGTTTGCAATATAACCCCACCAATAAAATTAGGGAATATTTTCCCTGTAAATGGAACCTTAAATATCTAAAATATTTGGGAGTACACCTGGGCCTGGACAGTAATATGTTGTTCTCTCTTAATTTTTTGCCATTTCTAGAAAAGCTTAAAAAAGCCTTGGAAAGATGGGCATTGATCCCGCTCTCCCTGCTTCAACGAGTGGAGGCTGTAAGAATAATTCTGCTCCCCCAATTTTTATGTCTATCACAAGCCATCCTTATTCTCATTCCTGACAAATATTTTGTTGGGTTAAACAGAAAGATAACACGTTTTATTTGGGGCTCGCATAGTCCAAGGGTGAGATTATCAGTACTCCAGATGCCTAAACGAGAGCGGTGACTCTCACTCCCCAACCTGAGATTATAACATCAGGCAGCACAATTAAGAACTGCTTTCTACTGGCTAGATGAAAGCTACTCCGTGAAATGGAAAACGCTGGAGAAGAGGGAGGAGAACCTCCTTAATCTGCATAAAATGTTATTAACAAAAAAGGAAACTTATTCCTTGCAGGGAAGAGATAACCCATATACCAATCCTACTCTACAGACCTGGTATAGTATCCTAGATGACAAATGCTCTAGGGAATGGAGGCCGCTTTTGTCCTCGATCCCATACCTGACTTCATTCTTACTAGCAACATTAGATGCAGGTTTTAAAAGATGGGAGGAAGGGGGCCTGCATCTGCTTTGGCACTTCATGGAGAGTGGAGGAGTGTGTACCTTCACAAAACTAGTAAACAGATATGGAATAGCATGGAAGGACAGGTTTAGATATTTTCAAATCAGAGACTACATCAAATCCCTCTGCCTAACTCACAAAAAACAATCTTCCCCCTAGAGTTGCCAAACTGATGAAGTTGGCAATAGAGGGAAGGGCCCCTCCAACACATATAATATCATACCTTTATAAGGCTCTCCTGTCATGGAAAGGGGACTCACCTCAATCAATTAGAAAAGCTTGGGGGCAGCCGGCCCAGTGGCACTGAGGGTTGAGGTATTGAATACCACACTTCGCACCACACCGGCAACCCATGTTCAGGAACAAGCACGGGTTGCCGTGGGTCGGCTGGGAAGAAATGGATTGACCATCCACTGGACTGCTCTCCATCTCTGGGGAGGGGGGATTACAGCGGCTGGTGCTTGCCTGACTCCAAGCGGAGGCTGGGGCTCGATGGCACGGAGCTGCATCACAGGGGGCCGGGGTGCAGAAGACGCTTGACTGGGGTGGCACAGGAGCATGCGTGAACCAAGTTGCTGGCTTAATTGTATGTCGCACACCTGCAAAGAGGGAGTAAAAAGGAAAAAAGGCTCCCAGAGGATGATGAGGGGGAGCTCACAGGCCCCCACACCTGGCTAGCAAAATGCACAATCCGGATCCTGTCTCAGTGGGTGAAGGGCCCCCTCTGCCGACCCCGCTGTGGGGGGTAATCCCTGGGGTACTCGTGCCAGCTGGTGGATGCCAGGGGCGATGGGGCTGGGGTTCCCTCCCAGATTGAGAGGGCAGAGGAGCAAGAGGAGAATAAAATAATAGAAAAAAAAAGAAAAGCATGGAGGTGATTAAAATAATAAAAAAAAAAAAAAAGAAAAGCTTGGAGGTGAGATCTGGAGATTTATGTCCTGGAGGAGGTTTGGACGAGGGCTGTGAAAGGGATGCACTGGGGAGTGACAGCAATAAGCTGGAAAGAGTTCTCATGGAAAGTAGTCATTAGATTTTTCAGAACCCCGGCGGTCCAGGCAAAATTCCAGAGGGAAGGTTCTTCAGCTTGCTGGAGGGGATGTGGGTATACACCTGCGTCCTTAACACACATAATGTGGGGATGTCCAGTCCTGTCCTCATTTTTTCAGTCATTACAACAGGCCCTTCATACCATAGTTGGCCCCGATCTCATGTTGACTCCCACCCTGTATTTTTTCTTAGATCTTCCAGTAGGGCATCACAACCCTCCCATGAGCAAACTGGTTAAGATCATACTTGTGGCTGCCCAGAAAGCGATAACCAAAAATTGGCTTTCAAAACAAAACATAAAGTTCCATCAATAACCTGAAATTATGATTTCAGTAAATAGGATGGAAACATTAACAGCCACCATTAACAAAAGACAGCAGTGACAAGGGGGCGCTAATGAGCAATTAGCGAGACAGACGTGCCATAACGCCACTCCACGCTGTCAGCTGATTAAAATCAAAATTAGAGAGGAAAAAAGTTGGCTTTGCAATTTTATGGTGACACGAACTTGTCTGGGAAAGTGTTATGGAGGAATATTTGGTGTCTACTGCTGGGAAGAGTCAGCGCATTACTGGAAAAGCGGGGAAGAAAGTAGCTGTCCCTATGGTCTCCACGTCTGGTGAAAGCGTGGGCAAAATCTCCCTGTCAGCAGCTGAAATAGGGGCACTAGGTCGAGAAGTACAGGCCAGGTGATTGCTGAAACTGGAGGAAAAAATCGATTTAAAACTCCATTAAGTGCTTGAGCAACAGGCTGTGCATTCAAGTAGAATAGAGGAGGCTGAGGAAAGGATTTCATGGTTGGAAGATGAAAATGCTGAGATGCCAAGGCAGATCGTACAACTACAGAAGGAACTGGAGGAGTTAAAGGAAGCAATGGACTATCAGGAAAATTATTATTGACAACTCAATCTTAGGTTGAGAGGCTTACCTTAAGGTGCGGAGGAAGGAGATGTGATGAACTTCTGTGCCAGAACACTCCCGGAGCTGCTAGGAGTTCAGCCTAAATGTGGTAGCATCAAGCTGGAACGGGCCCATCAAGCTGTAATGCCACGACCCTCAGGAGACCAACCCCCTCGACAGATAATCATCTGTTTTCATGCCTTTCAGGATAGAGAGAGGCGATTTTGAGACCCTACAGAGGGAAGGGCAAGCTGGAATATGAAGGGGCACATATATTTATATCCTAAGATTATTCCTTGAGACTTCTTCAAAAATGAAAGGTGTTTAACCTGCTAATGGCCCAACTAAGAAATCTCAAGGTTGAAAATTTCATGGTCTACCCTGCAGTGTTAAAAATAAAATATGAGGGTGCGACATACTCCTTCTGGGAGCTCAACAAGGCAGACATATTCGTGGCAGATCTGCAGAAGAAGTTGGGTAAATGATGATCTGGACAAGGCCTACCAGAAGTTGAACGCTGAATTCGTTGCCATTGCAACACCCGAGTTAGAAATGATTTTCTTTCTGATTATGTAATTGGAGCAGCTGGGATGGGAATTTGGGGACAGCCTGTCACTCACCCGGAATTTGGATGACTTGCCTGGAGACCCCTATGACGAGAGACTGGGACAGGTTGTTGGCCTGAAATGAAAAAGGTCGGCTACTCTGATTGTTTTCCTCTTTCGGACATCCTGATAGACAGATGGTGAATAACTGGGATGGCCCTCGGTGCTGGTGAAAGGAACGCTCCTAGAAGTACAAGAAGGTCGGAGGGTCGCAGAGAAGAACTGGATGGCTTGCTTGTGAGTTCAGGGAGAAGGTAAGGCCTAGCGCGTTTGTTTGAGGTGCAGCCTACCCCCTTTTCCTCACAACATTAGGCTTGCCTGAGCGAGATGCCATCGTGGGGAGAGAGAGGAAAAATACCATCTGGGAACAGGGAGAGGAAGGGCCTACTGGGACGGGAAGATGGGATTGGAATGGGGAAGCCGGTTAGGGGATATCCTAATGCACCTCCCTAAGGGACTCGGGATGAGGTAAAGTCTGACAGGGCTGTGCACATCCGAGCGTAGTCATGGGGTGAATGAAGGGCAAGGCTGCACAGGGAAATATGGTAACGGATGGTGGGGGGCTGAACTCTCTCCTGCTTACATTATATAATAAATGCCAATATGTTCTCTCTGTATTATATTGTTCAGTATAGCGTGGAGGCTGTGGTGGGAGTGCGGGGCACTGACATCACTGGACGGGGTTTCTAGGCACTTATGCAGGAAATGCATTTGGTGTCATCTGGGGTGGGGGGGCAAGGTTGGAGGAAAAGACAAAGTGGCAAAAGGCAATATGGGGGGTTATTTCATTGGGGGGATCAATCGGAGGAGGGAATTAGAAGGAAACTAGGAAGAAATTATTGTACTCGATACATGGGGGGATTCAATGTTGTTGTTACTTTGTTATCTTGTAATTTCAACTGTTTGTTGTTATATACATCTCATGCTGAATATGAAGGATAGTACTGGGGTGGGGTGTTGGAGGTTATGGGGGGTCACTTGGTAGGCTTCTGTGCAGAGAAAAAAACAGGGAAAAGAATATGGATAGCAACCATGACTTAACAGTGGTTTCCTGGAATGTGCGAGGGATCACGAATCCGATCAAACGCACAATGCTTTTAACAGTGCTCAGAAAAAGGGGTACACAAGTAGCACTACTACAGGAGACCAACCTATCAGATGTTGAGCACGCAAAATTGGCTAGGCAGTGGGTAGGAAAATATTTTGCAGCTTCCTACTCCTCACGGAAACGTGGGGTGGCTGTTCTGCTGTACAGGAGCCTGCCATTTGAAGTCCAAAGAGTGGTGAAAGATCATAAAGAAGGCAGATATGTCTTTGTGGTGGGGCAATTGTATGGGGAACAAATCACATTTGGCAATGTGTATGCACCTGCTGCGTATAGAAACATAGAAACATAGAAACATAGAATTTGACGGCAGATAAGGACCGCTTGGCCCACCCAGTCTGCCCATTTCCCTACCTACTGGATAAGCTGCAGATCCTAGTTAACCAGCAGCCTACTTCTTCCTACCCCCCAACCCCCAGAATTGCCTTATGACTATCCCATGCATGCTTGAATTCCACCACTGATTTTGACTCCACAACCTCCTCCGGAAGGCCATTCCATGCATCCACAACCCTCTGTGAAAAAATACTTCCTTAAATTACCTCTGAGCCGCCCCCCCTCTATCTTCAAATTGTGCCCTCTTGTTCTTGCACACCTCTTTTTTTGAAAGATGCTACCCTCTTGGACTTTGTTGATTCCCTTGAGGTACTTGAAAGTTTCTATCATGTCCCCCTCTCCCTCCTTTCCTCGAGGCTATACATATTAAGCTCCTTAAGTCTCTCTTCATATGTCCTCCGGTGCAGACCCTGCACCATTTTAGTTGCCCTCCTCTGGACAGCTTCCATCCTGTCTATGTCTTTGCAGAGATTGGGTCTCCAGAACTGCACACCGTACTCCAGATGGGGTCTCACCAGCTGTCTGTACAGAGGGATAATAACTTCCTGTTTTCTACTGGTGATGCCTCTCCCTATGCATCCCAGTATCCCCCCAGCCCTCCTTGCTGCCTTCTCACATTGCTTGCCCACCTTTAGGTCATCTGATATTACTACCCCCAGGTCCCTTTCCATTTTTGTTGTTGTCAGTATCTCACCCCCCATTGTGTACTCTTCCCCTGGGTTTTTGTTTCCCAGGTGCATTACCTTGCACTTCTTAGCATTGAATCTAAGCTGCCATACATTTGACCATTCCTCTAACCTTGCCAAGTCCCTTCTCATCCTTTCCACCCCACCCTGTGCATCAACTCTGTTGCAGATCTTAGTGTCATCTGCAAAGAGACATACTTTTCCTTCCAGTCCTTCTGCAATGTCTCTTATAAAGACATTGAAGAGGACTAGTCCTAATACTGAACCCTCACGGTACACGCTAGTAACCCTCCTTTCTTCTGAGTGGACTCCATTTACTATTACTCTCTGTGTCCTATTCTCCAGCCAATTCTTTACCCAGGCTGTCATCTTGGGACCCACTCCCAGGCTGGCTAACTTATATATTAATCTTTTGTGTGGGACTGTGTCAAATGCCTTGCTAAAGTCTAGGTAGGCCATGTCCACAGCCCCTCCCTGATCTACTACTTTGGTCACCCAGTCAAAGAAATCTATCAGATTCGTCTGGCATGACCTTCCCGCTGTGAATCCATGCTGCCTAGGGTCACCTGAGATTTTTTCCTGAGCTGTTGGCTCTTCTAGTTAAGGAACAGTTCCCGGGCCTGGTATTAGGGGAGACCTCAATGGTGTGTCAGACCCAATTGTGGATCATTCGGGAAGGAAAGGGAGAAGGCCAGAGACATTAAACCAATAGTGGCTGGGTACATTAGACGTTGCATTAATAGATAGCTGGATAGCAGTAAATCCAGGGGCCAGAGAATGTACATTTTTCTCGAACCCACATGGGACCTGGACACGGATTGATTTTATTCTGGTCCCTCGGGAATGGAAAGATAGATTAATTGATGTCTCGCATAGCCCGATCCACATCTCGGACCACACGATGGTGATTGGGAAGATTAGGATGCAAGGGATAAGAGAAGCACCCCCGCAATGGAAATTCCCTACATATGTGCTTCCCAATAAGGAATTCAAGGAGTACCTGTTGAAACAATGGTGTTTCTATAAAGGGACTAACCAGGGTTCGGAAGTACCCAGGTCTGTGTTTTGGGATGCGGGGAAGACCTTCTTGCGAGGCTCCATAATTGCATACATGGCTAGGGTTAAAAAAGAGAAGCAAGAAAAGAGACAGAAACTAGAGAAGCAGCTTAAGGAATTGGAAAAACGAATGGCTCAGGGTGCGGGAAGCGCAGTAGGCCGCCTGTTAACATCTATGAGGGAGGCATTGAATTCTCTGGTGCGTGGAGAAGCTTGGAGATCATGGTTCTTCGCTAAACGCCAGATGTTTGAGTGGTCCAATAAACCGGGCCCACTGATGGTTTGGCATATGAGGGGGGGCAAGTGTCCTACTAGGATAATAGGGATAAGAGACAGGGAGGGCAGGGTGCATAGGGAGACAGGGGCGATGAGGGATTGTTTCCAAAGATTTTATGCCCAGTTATATAAAGCAGAATGTAAGGAAGGGAAGTGGGGGATGCAGGAATTCCTGGACAGGATAGAGTTACCAAGGCTAACAGTGAGTCAGAGGGATCACCTAAACCAGCTGATCACAAAGGAAGAAGTTATAAAAGCTATTGGCAGAATGCAAAAAGGGAAAGCGGGTGGCCCAGGTGGATTTCCACTGGAATTTTATAGAGCGCTAGGGGGCCAGTTAGCGAATACATTAAGTGAGGTCTTTCAGGAAGATAAGGGGGAGGGACAGCCTCAGATACCGGACACCTGTTATGATGCCATACCTAAGCCGGGTAAGGAGTTATTGGAATATGCCTCATACAGACCGATTTTGTTACTAAATTGTGACCGTAAGATCTTGCCCAAGATTTTGGCGATGAGGCTGGAGGATTATCTGCCTGCATTGATACACCCAGACCAGACTGGGTTCATGGAGGGGAGGTTATCCTATCATAATATGCGTAGATTGCTCAATGTGGTTTTGAGGGCAGGGCAAGAGACAGAGAAAACATACATTATATCTATGGATGCATAAAAAGCTTTTGATAGAGTAGAGTGGGAATATCTCTTTGAGGTGTTGGCCTGGTTTGGTCTGGGGTGGGTCATACGTTGGGTGGATCAAAGCTATGTATCAGGCCCCTAGAGCAAGAGTCTTGGTTAATGGGATACTCTCAGCACCGCTTAATATGGAGAGGGACACGCGACAGGGGTGTCCGTTATCACCGCTGTTATTTGCTCTGGCATTAGAGCCTTTGGCGGCAGCAATAAGGCAGTGTCAGGGGATCCAGGGTATTAAAGGGGAGGGGGGGTATGCATAAGGTCACTTTATATGCAGACGATATGTTGCTAGTTGTTAGAGACCCGCAGAAATCTATGCCGGTGTTACTGGAACTGATAGAGAAATTTGCCACATTTTCAGGGTATAAAATTAACCTAAGTAAATCTGAAATGCTTTGTTTCCCTAAGATGGAGGCTGTGGATATGCAATGGGGAATACAGGGTCGAGAATCGTGTATTACTTATCTGGGCATTAAAGTGGGTAGGATAATTCGGTCCTTGTATGAGTTAAACTATACACCGCTCCTTAAGGTGATAGAAGTGGACTTGAAGAGATAGATGCAACTGCCTATAGCCTGGTTAAGGTGAATTAATTTATTAAAAATGAATATCCTGCCCAGGATCCTGTATCCTATACAAATGATCCCTATGCACCTAGTTAAAGGGGACATTACGAGGGTAGAGAAGCTAGCTGCACAATTTATTTGGAAGGGACACAAACCGAGAATGTGTCTGCAGAGTCTAAAGGCTGAGACGACTAGGGGAGGTTTGAATTTCCCAGAGATAACAAATTATTACTTAGCTATCCAACAATGCTATGTTGCTGACTAGGTATATTGCCTGGCAGTGGCAAGCTGGGTTATGATGGAACAATGGGGGTGCCATGGACGTTTATCTGCATACCTACACTCTAAGGGTAGATAGGCTTACGCTGCCCAAGGAGGTTGTAATCCTTTAATAAGGACGGTATTGGAGGCATGAAACCTTCTAAGGAAATCTAGGGGGATTAATAAAGAGGAAATATTATTATTACCACTAGAGGGGAACCCTTTTTTCTTGCTAGGGCTTGAGGACAGAGGGTTCAAGGAATGGGAAAGGAAAGGAGTTAAATGCGTGGGTAATGTGGTCGGTAAGGACACATTGTGTGCCCTGGAAGATATTGTAAGAGAGAGGGGCCTACAAGGACAACAAACCCTGTGGTACCTTCAATTGCGGGTGTTTTTATCAAAGATAGAGAGGGGTGGGGGGGGACCACATGGGTGGGGGATAGTGGAGACAATGATACATAGGACGCAAGTGGATCCTAAAGGGTATATAGGTAAGATGGTAAAGGTAGGAAGGGAAATGTTCCCAGACTGTACGCAGAAAATTAAGCAACTGTGGGAAAAAGATCTGGGTATCCAGATTTCTGAGAATAATTGGAGACAAATGTTGGTGGGTCATGTGGGTCTTTCTGTCTGCAATAAGTTTAAGGAAGCTTTTTACAAGTTTTTGCATAGGGCATATTACCCGCTGACAGTAGTGCATGGGGCACACCCATCTATTTCTCCTCTCTCATTCCTTCTGGAGTTGTGGGGTATTAAAGAGTTTTTTGAACTAAAATATGCGCAGAAATAACATAAGTGGTGGAGATCCCCATACCAGTGGACCCTGTAGTGGGATTATTTGGTATGTCCCCAGGGGAGGCGGAGGAATTGGAGCATTTCCCATGGTGGATCAGGGTGATGCTGCTAATGGCCAGACATTGTATCCAAAACACCTGGGTTAGCCATGTGGTGCCTACCAGCCTCCAATGGCACCAGTTAATTTTACAGAACTTGGCCATGGAAAAACTGACACTGGCATTAAGAGATAGGCAGAATTCATTCTATAGGGAATGGGCCCCTTATTTGGCAACATTAAATAATGAAGAGTTGATTATCTTGCATTGTGGGGTGGAGCAGGAGTAGGATGGGATATCTCTTGTATGTGTTTGCCCCCCCCATGCCTGCTTTACTGTATTATCACCTGGTTTGAAGATATGAAAAAGATAAGGGTTTAGTAAAGATAACTGTGAATACATAGAAGTAAATTAAATGAGAAGAGGGAGAGACTATGATGAGAAACCCCAGAATGTATTAATAATGAACTATGAGATGCATTTGTTTATGTGTATGTCTGTATGTCATTGTGCACTGTAGTTGTTGATCTTACCATAAAATCAATAAACAAATTATACAAAAAAAAAGACAGCCACAATATGAAATATTATGGAGGAGATGGGTGCTTTATATGGTCACACAGGATCCAGATTTTATTCCATGAAGGGGCAGCCTGAAGAAATGAGAACCGCATCTACACATAGCCCCCTCGGGTTTATAGATGGAAGATAACTGAGCAAAATTTACCAGTCAGTTCTCAAAGGATTATCTAATCTGGAGCCTCTCCGTCATGCTATATTATAAGAATGATTAACTGTTGCTACTGACTTTATATTTATTGTTTATAAAGATTGGAAGTGAATATGTAGAATGTATTTTAATGTTGCTAGAATAATCTGTCCTGCTTAACTTAATTTATTTAGTCTGTCCAGTAAGAAATACCCCTATCAATACTCTTTAAACAAAAGTACTCATCTGCCTAAACTACAAAGTGACTGTATCATGTGGCTTACCCATTTTGCTTGTGTTCTGTCTATATTGTGTGTATTTCTTAATGTTAAAACATTTTTTTAAATAAATAAAGTAAAAAAAAAAAAAATTTCGGCACCAGAGGAGCAGCTGAAAATCCGTAGGCAGCAGCAGCTGCGAGTAGCAGCCAGTAGGCAGCTAGTAGCTATTCCTGTGTACCAATAGAATCCTAGGCCTTCAAGCCAGAGAGCTGTACCTTAACCCTAGTCTGGCAAGCGGTCCATATGGCGAGAGCGCTTGGCTGGCTGCAGACCAAGCCGGGGCACTGATCCAGGGGGCAACCCAGAGGGGCGGTTCCCCTTAATCCTAGTCTGGCAAGCAGTCCATATGGCAAGAGCACTCGGTTGGCTGCAGACCAAGCTGGGGCACTGATCCAGGGGGCAGCCCCGGGGGGCAGTTCACCTTAATCGTAGTCTGGCAAGCGGTCCGTATGGTGAGAGCGCTCGGCTGGCTACAGACCAAGCCAGGGTGCTGATCCAGGGGGCATTTGCAAACCAAGAGATCCCAATTAGACACACAGATTTGTGTATATATATATATATATATATATATTTAACCACAGAAGCAAGGGTGCAGAGAAGGAACAGAAACAGCAAGTGGAGGAAGGGAAGAAACAAGGAAATTGTGGGACAGTTGGAATGGCCAATTCCTAGGTGCCACAAGGAAAATTTGATTGCACAATCAGACAGGCAAGAGACAGACAAGTGACAGAATAGGAGAGGACAGAATAGATCCTTGCTTTTAACTCTCTCTGCATAACAAATGGGACAGGGTCTTGCCCAACCCTGTCACACACCCCTGCTCTTTAAGAGGGAACTTATTTTGTTTCTTTTTTTAGAACGGGTTTCCAAAACCTTTTTTTTTTTCCGCTTTTAACATCACCTTATAATATTTACAGTTCTTTGCATATGGGGTATCCCTTTTTCATGACATCTGTTACAGTAAACACTGCAGTTAAGCACACACATTTTTTTAACCTTTTGAATTCCTGAACCATATCTTGTCAGAAAATCAGCATTGACATTTTGTTTTCTGGATTTGTGCATCACTTTGAATTTAAATGGCTGTAGTGCCAGTTACTACATTATGATGCTGGGATTTTTATCCTTCATTTGATCAAGCCAACAGAGAAGATTGTGATCTGTTGCACGTACAAAGTCAGCTCCTCTCAAATAAAACTTAAAGGGGAGGTGCCATTTCTGTGGGTCTAGTGTCGCTGTTTGATGGCTCCCTAAGTCAAACATCTTCGTTTTGACGTAATTGTACTCGCCTTAGTTAAAACATAAACTTTTAACATTAAACTTATGTTGTTTTTTTGTTGTTGTGTTATTTTTTTACCCGCAATGCCTGAGCTACCCAGAGTTCTGTTCTCCCGGTGATATGAAGAGATAAGTGGAGAATAGAGCTCAAGGCAACCAGGACTGCTCGCAGCGCAGGATATGCACGCTAGTGGGATGCTGTGAGAGACAAAATACAAAGTCTGTCACATCGTCCATATGCATTTATAGTCACATTTTGAGGTTTTCTGTTTGCCATGGGCAATCACTGTGCAGTCACTAAGCCAGAAAACGGATACATTATTTGTTGTCCACGTCGCTTGCTTCCAAAGTTGAACTCTGAAACCTGAGAGTGAGCAGCATGTAAACTGACAGACAGCAATGGCACCTACTGGAAGAAACGCTGCTGAATGGACAGTTCAACTTTGGAGGCAAGAAAACATGGAAAATAAGCCTTTCCGGCCATTAGAGTGCCGGCACTAGTGTGCCGGCACATCAGGGCGCTGATTTTGGGATTCGTGCCCCCCCTTGGAGTTAGAATAATAATAAAGGGGTGGAGGGCAAGGGAGGTGCAGCCTCCTGCAAAAACAGGGGTCAGTGGAATCCCGACTTGGCACAATGATGACCGGGCACACTAACGCTGGTGCTCTGAATGGGTGGAACCGAAACTAAGTAATGGATCACTTTTTTGGCTCAGTGACTGCACACTGATTGTCCTTGCCAAATAGAAAACCCCAAAATTTGAGTTCATAAATACATGGGCCCCCATGAAAAATGAAATCCAATCCTACTCCTGAGGTTTTTTTCCAGGTCAACCCCTGCATTACACACCCTTTCATTACACATTCATTATTTGTATCTGTAGAAGTGTGTGAGAGTCTGACATGCTGGGCCACCTTGAAGTTCCTTCTGTCATCACTGCAGTGTAACCGGAAATCCCTCAGCAGTCACTGAGTCACTGTCTTCCAGTCAGTGTGAGATGAGGAAGGGGAGGCATAAAGGTGGGAGTCCGTGGGGGAGGAGGAGGAGCAGAGTTCAAGTTTGGAGGCAAGTGTTATTACTACAATAATTTGGTAATAGCGAAATATGTATCTTGACAGTTAATATTCTTTTGTATCTGAGACAATTGGAAATCTAAATGTATTTTAATGCTTACCTGGTTCTGTATGCTTACACTTGCCAAATAAAAATTAAATAAAAAAAAAAAAAAAGACTAGTCTATCTGTAACAGAAATAATTTCTCAAAGTCTGTACTTCTTAAAACAGGGGCTGAACATAATGCAGCCTTGATGACCCAAAAAGGTTCGTCACACTCTGGGGACCATTTCACATTTTTTGGGTACTGTTTTTTTCATGAGTTCAGTGATGGGAGCAGCTAACTGGGCAAAGATGGAAACAAATTTCCTATAGTAGCCAGCCAGACCTAAAAATGACCTGATATGTTTATTTTTTTAGGGACAGGACTGTTGGCTACAGCTTCTGTCTTGGAAATCTCTGGCTTTACTTCTTCATTTCCCAAAATATATCTGAAATATCAAGTTTCCTGCATGCCTAATGCACACTTGGTAGGATTAATGGTCAGGCCTGCATTTTTGATAGATTGGATAACTGCTCATAGGTGTTCCAGGTGGCTTTTCGACTCTGGACTGTATACCACAACATAATCCAGGTAAGCAACACAATAACCAGTGCGAGGGGCTAGAATTACATCCATGTACCACTGGAATCAATGTAGCGGGTGCACCTTGTAAGCCAAATGGCATGGTGGTGAACTGATAGAATCCAACTGGAGTGGAAAATGCAGTTGTGTCTCTGGATTCTTAGCTAGTTGAATTTGCCAGTAACCCTTGGTGAGATCGAGAGTACTGGTGTACTTGGCACTTCCCATTCTGTCCATCAAATCATCTGTCCTGGGCATAAGATAGCTGTCAGATATGGACACTTGATTAAGTTTGCTAAAATCAAGGCAAATTCTTACACCCCTCCTTTTATATTTACAGTCACCACTGGTGATGACCAAGCACTTTTCGATCCTTCAGTGATAACCAACTCTTATATTTTTTTGTATTTCCTTAACCACATCTGCTCTTAACTGCTCTGGTAATCTGCCTTTTGGCTGATAGGGTGAGCATTCTGTGTCACTATTACGTGCTCAGGCCCTTTTGCTCAACCTGGCACTGTGGTAAAAGTACTTATAAATGTCTTTACCAAGTTACAAATGTCTGTGTTTTTTTCCTGTGGGTAAGGAAACATTCACCTTTATGGTTTCAGAAGTTACAGTTTGTTCCAGTCTGTCATAAGCTATATCAATATCTTTTTTAGTGGTTTCTGGTAATACTAGCAAAGCAACCTTTGATGTTTTTCCAAACCATTTTTTCAAGAGGTTAGCATGGTATATCTTAATGGGATTTTTGCCTGTCAGGGGTCTCAGTTTTATAGTTAACTGTACTGGTACAGCTAACCACTTTATAAGGCCCTTGCCACTTCATTACCAGTTTGTTTTCTGTAGTAGGTAACAGTAACAAGACCTTTTCACCTGCCTGAAAAACTTTCTCTTTTGCCCTGTGGCCATAATGTACCTTCTGCTGTTTTGGGGCTTGTACCTGATTTCTATGGGCAGATTCAATATATTTTGTCAGTTTCTTTCTCTGTGCACACATATAAGATCTAATAAATTATTTCTGAGTGGGATTATCTTCCCATGTTTCTTTTATTACATCTGGTGGCTCTCTAGGTTGTTTGTCATACAACATTTAAAAGCGTGAAAAACCTGTTGATGCTTGTGGCATTTCTCTGTAAGCAAAAAGCAGGTAAGGTAAATATTGGTCCCAATCTTTCCTTTCACAAGTCTTTTTAACATGCATTTTAGAGTTTGATTAAAACGCTCAGCAAGACCATCTGTCTAAAGGTGATAAGGGGAGGTTCTTAAAGCAGTGATACCTAGTAGTCAGTACAGCTCTTTTAGCAATACATCACCAGAATTACTACCCTGAGCAGTAATAATCTCTTCAGGTATGTCCACCCTGCTGAAAAGTTTGGCAAGCTCTGCTGCCACTTTTGGGGCTGTGACAGTAGACATTGGAATTACCTCTGGGTATCAAGTAGCATAGTCACATACTACCAAAATGAATCAGTTGCCCTTTTTTTACTTTTGCCTAAGGAGCCAACTACATCCATTGCAATTCTCTGAAAAGGCATGTCTGTCAAAGGTAGGGGCACTGGAGCACTTTGTCTTTTTTAGTTATTGGGGCATCTTTCTGACAGTCAGCACAATAACTGCAGTAGGTAGCAACATCCTCCTGAATCCCAGGCCAGTAAAATCTGTACAGCAATCTGGCAAGGGTGCGGTCTCTCCCAGAGTGACCAGCCATAGAACTATCATGTGCTATCTGTAACAACTCAGTTTTACACTTCTTTGGTATGACCAAGTGTTCTGTTTGTGCATCTAAGGGTTAACCCAAACTCTGTACAGTAGCCCATTACATTTTTGAAACATTAGTTCACCCTGTTTCTGTTTCACCCCCAGCAGCTTAAAATAACCTTGGAGGGAAACACCATTAGTTTGCTGAGAAAATCACAATCAGTTATCGGACTAATTTCAGCATTTTTATATATCAACCACTTATGTCCATCAGCCTTTTGTTGCCACTGTTCTTTCAGGTGTCTTCTTTCTTTCCTGGACTTCCAGATCTTGGAGCTGGCCTAAAAAACAAGTCCAAATCAAAGACATCAAAAGGAAAAGAGTCCACAACATCTGAGATTTTCTTTGTCTGTGCTCTTATTATTCCAGCTGTTGACACAGCAAGATTTACTCCCTCTGTGATTAACTTCACAAATCCTTGGAAGTCATTTCCAGTAATCACAGATACAGGTAACTTAGGTATTACCCCCACTTTTATTTGGTGCGACACCCCATTAATGTTCAGAGTCACATGGGTGGTGGGATAGTATCAAGTGTCCCTGTGGATGCATATGAAACATTTACTCACCTTAGTAATTGTGTTTCTTCTAATGGAGCCATGCTGTATTCTGACATATGCAGTTAGCCCCAGCACTTCAACTGCTCCAGAGAGGAAAGAGTTAATTCTGTGCAGGAAGCATAGAATGTTGAGCTCAAGCTCAGTTTCAAACCTCTGTCTGCAACACTTCAAAGTGTAACCATCAGATTCTTATGAGATATTACTAGCTAACTACACTTCTTGAAGTGGAAATTGTACAAGAACATAGCCAACAGGCAACACATTTTTGGTTCCCCCAAAAGACTTAAGTCAAGAACCCAAAATAATAACCAGGTATTGAACCAACTTATAGCTACCAAAACAACATAACAATAACCCACTCCCCCTTCTAGAAAAGAGGAGTGCCATGTATACCCCTGAAGTGCAACACTGTGCCTGCCAGCCCACTTCCCAAAAACAGGTTCTGAGTGAGGAGGCAGGGAGGGAGGGAGGTTAGAATACAGCAAGACTCCATTAGAAGAAACACAGTTACTAAAGTGAGTAATTTTTTCTTCAAACATGAAGTCTTGCTGTATTCTGACATATGCAGACTACCAAGCAGTACCGCCATGGAGGGGGGTACCAAATCTATTTTGGGAATATGCTCTGCAGTACTGCTGTTCCAAACTGAGCATCACTCCTAGCCTGGATATCCAGAGAGTAATGCTTGGTGAAAGTATGGACTGTTTTCCAGGTGGCTGCTTTGCATATCTCTAGTAAAGGTATATCTCTGGCAGCAGCCAGAGAAGCAGCTTTACACCTAGTCGAATGAGCCCTGAGGCCTGAGGGGGTATTTTGCCTAGCTTTTCATAGCAGCATTGGATACAAGAGACAATCCACCTGGCAATAGTTCTCTTAGTAGCAGGTTTACCTTTTCCAACTTCACCATAAGTGAGAAACGATTGAGGACATTCAAACCTAAGTGCCTTAGTCTGCTCAATGTAGTAGCGAAGTGCCCTCTTAACATCCAAACTGTGTAACCTTCTTTCTCCTGAAGAAGAAGAATGATCAGTGAAGAACGCAGGAAGAGACATGGACTTGTTCAGATGAAAATTCGAAACAACTTTGGGTAAGAACCTCCTATTGGTTCTGAGGACCACCTTATCTCTGTGGAATGAGATAAAATCTGGCTCTACTGACAGAGCTTGTAATTCACTAATATGCCCGGCAGAAGTGATAGCTATCAGGAACACAGTTTTCCAAGTCAAATATTTGAGTTTTGCTGAAGCCAATGGCTCAAAAGGGGGTTGCATAAGCTGAGCAATGCAAACATTAAGATCCCAACCAGCCGGCCCGCCGGCACAGTGGTTGGATTTCCGCTTGCGACGCCAGCGAGCCGGGTTCGAGAACGAGCCGGGAGCTGGAGGAGTCGACGGGAGGAGGACTTGAGCATCCCAAGGACTGCTCGGTCCTCTCCGGGAGGGGGTACCTGAGCTCGGTGCTTGTCTGACCCCAGGTGGAGACCTGAGGTACAGCAAGCCCGATGCTCCAACAGAGGGGCGATGTGTGCCAGGCGCTCGGCGCTTGACGCTCATCAGACCTGACGCCGAGAACACCAGGAAAAACCCTTGCAGCCTCCTGGTAGATGGAGCACCAGGGGCCCGACCTTCAATGCCGCTCTGCCGAGGACAGCATGCGGCGAAGATTAGCGGAGTCAGGTGGAAGGGGTCCCGCCCCGTACCCGCCTGGGAGGTATAGCCACGGCTCCATGGGGCATGGACTGCACCGGCCCCAGGTAGGTGAGAGAAGGCTGATAAGCCCATAGGTGTCTCCCGAAGAGGAGGGGGCTGCAAGTAGGGAGGAGGATAAAGAGAAAATTAAAAAAAAAAAAAAAAAAAAGATCCCAACCAGGGGTAGGGTCCCTAAAGGGAGGGTTGGTATGAACCAAACCTTTAAAGAATTTACAGAAGACTGGATGAGATGCCAGAGAGGGAACCTTCCCCGCTGACAGGAATGCAGAGACAACTGCTAAATGAACTTTCAAAGTGGCTGGCCTGAGGCCTAGGCCATTGAGATGCATCACGTAATCCAGAACTGTAGCCAGATCAGCAGTATCCGGTAAGACATCCTTACTGGAACACCAAATGCTGAATCTCTTCCATTTGGAATTATAAGTTTTTCTGGTGGCAGGTTTTCGAGAGGCTTTGAGAATATTCAGAACCTCCTGAGACAGGTGCAGACCTGCATACTCTAACTCTTCAAGAGCCAAGCCTTGAGGTTGAGAGACCAAAGGTTGGGGTACCAGATTCTTCCCTGAGAGGAGGTTAACAGATTGTGCTTCTTAGGAAGAGATAGGGGAAGATGGACTGCTAGAGACTTCAGTAGGGGATACCAAGGCTGTCTGGCCCAGTCTAGTGCAATCAGGATCACCTTGCATGGTTGTGACCTGATCTTGAGCAGTACCTTGAATAACAGAGGAAAAGGAGGAAAGGCATACAGGAACCCCCCCCAATCCAGAACCAGAGCATCCAGGGGAACTGCACCCATGACTGGAGGTCTACAACAGAAGAGTGGAAGTTGATGATTGTCTGGAGCGGCAAAGAGATTTATCTCTGGAGTGCCCCACCTGGAGAAAATTACTTTCAATATGAAGGGGTCCAGGGTCCATTCATGATGGCCCTGAGAGATCCTGCTTAGGGCATCTGCTAGCACATTGTCATTCCCTGGAAGATAGATTGCTACCAGAGATGCCTGCAGGGCATAAGTCAGAGACCATATTTTCATGGCTTCCGTGCACAAGTCCATAGACCGAATGCCTCCCTGCTTGTTGATGTACCACATGGAGGTGGTGTTGTCTGTTCTGACCTGAACCACTTTGTTCCTCACCAAGTCCGAGAAAGCTTGGAGAGCCAGGAATACTGCCCTGAGTTCCAGAAGATTGATATGAAGTAGAGACTCCTGAGGGGACCACACCCCTTGTGCTGTGAGGGCTCCTAAGTGAGCTCCCCAGCCCAGGAGAGAGGCATCTGTGGTTAGCACAACTGAATGAGTCTGACTGATGAATGGGACTCCTTGTCTGAGATTGTCCTGATCCAACCACCATTGGAGAGCTTGGATCAGAGTCTGAGTCACTGGAATCAATTTGGTTAGAGGATCTTTTTTCTGAGACCAAAAAGACCTCAGATGGAACTGAATGTCCCTCATTTGAAATCTGGCTCCCTGTACCACTGCAGTGGAAGCTGCCATGTGGCCCAGGAGCTGAAGAAAATGTCTTGCTGGTCGAGACACCAGAAGACGGAAAGAAGAAGCAAGATCTGTAAGGGCCTTCACCCTTACCAAGGGAAGAAAAGCCTTTGCTTGGACAGTATCCAGCTCCACCCCTATGAAGGTAAGGAGTTGTACTGGTTCAAGAACTGACTTTGGCAGATTGAGAAGGAAACCTAGGGAAGTGAGCAACTGTTGTGTCACTTGTGGGTCTGACTTGACTTGGCTTGGCAACTGTCCCACAATGAGCCAGTCATCCAGGTATGGAAAAATGGAGATATTCTGTCTCCTGAGAAAGGCCACTACTACTGCTATGTATTTTGTGAACACCCTTGGAGCTTATGTTAGGCCGAAGGGCATTGCTCTGAACTCATATTGGCCTGAAGGCAATTCGAACCTGAGGTACTTTCTGAGGGAGCACCTGATTGGGATGTGAAAATAGGCATCCTTGAGGTCCAGGGAAGCTAACCAATCCCCTGGCCTTAGAGAGGGAAGAATTACTCCTAGAGTCACCATTTTGAATCTTGGCTTTAAAAGGTGCTTTTTAGGTATCTTAGGTCTAGGATGGGCTGCCACACCCCTATCTTTTTTGGGGTTTGGAAGTATCTGGAATACAGACCCTTGCCCCTGTGCTGAGTAGGAACTATCTCTACAGCCCTGAGGGTTAGTAGAGAAGAAACCTCTGCTTCTAGAGCAGTGGTCTCGTAAAGGTTTGCAGGTGGAAAGGACTTGACCCTCAATTTTGGAAACTTTGCAAAACTGAGAGCCAGTCCCTGACTTACTACCTCCAGGACCCACCTGTCTGAGGTAGCAGACTTCCAGGCCTGGAAGTATTAGGCCAGCCTGCTTCCTACTTAGATTGGGGAGTCGACCCGGGCTGACACATCAGGGTGTCTGCTTGGCAGGAGCCTTGGACTGAGAGGAGGATGCAGCCCTGCTCATCCCCCTTCGGCCTCTCCCTTTGAAGAACCCCCTCTGAGGAAAAGGAGAGGAGGCCTGTGCCTGGTAGAAAGGCCTGTGAAAAGGCCTGCCCCTGCTCCTAGACTGCTGCCTCCGAGGAGTTGCCTGCTTTTCCTTAGCCTGTGTGCTCCTGTAGGTGGTCCGGTACTCATCCATTTTCTTCATGTAATTCTCTGTCTGCTCCCCAAACAGAGAATTGCCCACCACAGGGAAATCCATGGCCTTAGCCTGAGTGTCCTGTGAGAGGCTAGTACATCTGAGCCAAGCAAACCTCCGAAGAGACACAGATGTAGCCATGACTCGTGATGCCACATCATTTGAGTCCACAGCAGCATGAAATTGAATCTTGGATGCCTCAATCCCATCAGCAGCCACCTCCTCCAGCTCTTTGGCTAGTTGGGGGGAGGCTTGTTTAGCCAGCTCCAGAATAGTCCCATCGGGACTTCTGATATCTGGCTGTGTATGCCATATAATTTGCCTGCATGAGTCCCAAGGAGGATGCCAAGTACTGCTTTTTGGCCATAGCATCCACCTTCCTAGAGTCTTTATCTGGGGTGTGTGAAGCCAAAGATATGTTAGCCTTGTCACAGGCTGCAGCCTGCACTACCCCAACATGGCTGCATTGGTGGAACAGGAACTCTGTACCTGAGCCTAAAAACATATACCTCCTATCCATTCTTTTATCTACAGGAGGTAAAGGATTTGGGGTTTGGAGAACTTCCTGTGTCTGTTTCCCAAAAGATTTATGGAGGGGAATAGACAACCTTTTGGATTCTGGGATGTCCATCATTTCCATGAAATCAGGCTCCTCTTGTTCCTCAACAGCTTCAACCAAGGGAAGCTGGAGGGTCTCAGCCACTTTCTTGTAGAACAAATAGTGGGATGGGGACTCAGAAAGCCTGGGAAGGGAAACATTAGAAGGCCTGTCTGGGGAGATGTCTGGTTTAATGGGCTCATCCAGACTCTCATCATCATCATCCTGTTCTTCCTCCCCCTCTCACTCCGGTTCATAAAATTCATCCAGAACATATTCTGGAACCAGGGGAACCGACTGAACCGAACACCTACTGAGAGGCGCCGGATCAGACGGAGCGATTCTACAATACTTAACGCCCTGGCTATTTCTTCGGTGGTTGGATGCAGCAGTTCTGGATCTGAACCGGACGACTTCCTTTTTTGCTTTCATGGAACCGACCCCTCAGGATCAGATCTCCTCTTGCCCGATGGAGTATCGCCCAGGTCAGTGGGCACTCCCTCGGGTTCGGTAGGAACCAAACTGAACTGGCCATCCGGATTAGCGGACTTCTCTACCTCCTTTTCCCTGAGCCTACCCAACCTCTTTTTCTAGGGTGGCCTTCATGAAATTTTTACGGATTTGGCAGTCTGACCCCAGACAATAAACACAAGTGGTGTGAGGGTCTGCCTTAGCAAAAGCATCCCCACACTCACCACAGTGTTGAAACCCAGTGGGCCCATTTTTTTTTCTTGGGTTTCTCAGACATAGCCAGGCTACAAACTTACCCTTTACAGCTTAATAGCCAGGTGAGACCCTCCTATTGGTTACCAACCATGTTACAGGTTGTGGAAAGATAACATATAAAATCATGTTTTTTTGTAAACCAATAGAACCGGTACCTCACACTACAGAAAGAAAATAGATAAAACCCTAACACAATCAGTTCCTAACTGGACCAATCGACAGGTTTTTACAATTTACACACAGAAAAAATATAAAATACACAAATCAACCTATAGTCCAATACCTACAACACTTACTGTACCGCAGACAGGGTTCTGAAGCCGAAAAAACAACAAAATCGGAATTTAAACCAACGGATTCTAAACTGAATCGACTGTAGCAAAGGAGCAATGTCCGGAGCAACTGTTCAGTTAGGCGGAGTAAAGAATCTGATGGTTACACTTTGAAGTGCTGCAGACAGATGTTTGAAACCGACCTCGAGTGCAACATTCTATGCTTCCTGCATAGCGTTAGCTCTTTCCTCTCCGGAGCGGTTCAAGTGCTGGGGCTAACTGTATATGTCAGAATATAGCAAGACTTCATGTTGTTTGAAGACCCCATTACCTGGTCCTTTTGCACAGTCCTTTTCTCAGAACATCAGCACGCACCAGGGTCTGTCGGCTTCCCAAATCTATATGTCCCTTCAGTTGTATCCCCTACCTTGACATCTGTTAAATACTGCCCCAATTTCCTAAGTCCAAATGTTCTCCAGTGTTACCTTCCTTATTTTTATGGCAGTTTCTTGCAATCTGGCCTGGCTAGCAAATTAAGTCTTTGGATGCAGATTTGTTACCTCCATCAGAGTTCTTATTTGACCTGGAGTTAAATCGAGAAAAAAAGGGCCATACCATACCTTGTCTGCTACTTTGCTCTTGTGGTGTTTGTCTGGGCATCTGATAGTTCTCTTCCAAAGAAACGGCCTTTCACCCACTTTCTGGTTGGCATTTTTTTACCCAAAGCTGCACATCTGTGGGAGGGATGTTGATGAATTGCTCAACTGCAAATATGTTGATGATCTTGGGACTGTTTTGCCCTCTGGTAGGAACCATTTAATGAGGAGTTCTCTGAATTGAGTGAAGGCTTCTCGAGAACTGTTGACTGAGTTGTACTTCAAGGACCGTAATCTCTGCCTATACATCTCTCCTGAGATGTCATATCTTTTAAGGATTTCTCTTGGCACAGTGTCACAGTTTTCTGACTGCGCAGTGTCCATATTGCTGCAGGAAAGTTGGACTTTACTTGTCAGATAAGGTACCAGCCTAACTGCCCCTTGCTGTTTTGGCCATTGGCAGGCTTTGGTGACCATTTCAAAAGTTGTCAGGTATGCTTTGATGAGGGACACAGCTTTGTAAATTTAATGTATTTTAAGTTGTTTGTGTTTTCTTGATCTGCTGGACCTGTACCAGATCCTCCAGCTGAGAAAGCTTGCAAGGCATCCAGCCATCACTGTTCCTGTTGCTGCATCTCTTGTCTTGTCTGTTTCTCTAGATGCTGTATCTCTTTTTTCTGTGCCCCTAGACGATACATCTCTTTTTGTCTCTGTTTCTCAGTTTATTTTTGTTGTATAGCACACCATTTGCAGAAGACAGACTTGCTTTCAGGTTCTGTCCCTGCATGTTGTTCTTCTTCCATCCCTGGTGCCAGCTGTACAGTCTCAGTATGGACTTTTGTATCTGCTTCTAGTTTGGCTGCCATTCTTCTGGTAATCACTCCTGGGCTTGCTGTTGCAGGATCCATACCTTTCTTCTGTGCTTCCCTGGTACCAGGTCTAGTACCCATATACAAAGCTCCTGGCTTAGAGTATGCACTGCGTAAATCCCACTGCTACCACCAACTGTTGTAGAGACATAGGTTAGGAAGCATAGGCAAACCAGGAGAAGTTATACAAGTAGTGTTTTATTATTATAAGTAACAATAAAAAAATGAAGTTGTGCAGGATAGCTCTTGATCAAGGCAGTTCAAACAAACAAGCCCTCCATGTGAGAGTCTCTTTTTTAAAAATCTCCAGCTCTGTCTCTAACCAAAACATTGCTCTCTTTTTTTTAACTTTATTTTTATCCATTTACCATAGGCATGATATCAGATCAAAACACATACAGCAAACAGATCGATAGAATAATCCACTATTGGGAAACATTTCCCAATAGGAGGCAGTATAGCGCAGTGGTTTAAGGCTCTGAGTTGTAAATCTGGTGACATCCAGCAGACCAGACCAGCATTTGAATCCCACAGCTTCCACTTGCAGACTGTGTGACCCTGAGCAAGTCACTTAACTTCCCTGTGCTCCCAGGTCGCACCTGTAAAAAAGCTTTCAGCTTGGTGTGCTAGTCCTGGTTAAACAACTAACAAAAAAAAAAAACATTTCCCTTAATCAAAGAAGTTTTAAGCATTTGCTATATAGTGGTACATCATTAGGGGGTAACTATAATAAATTTCTTCAAGATTAAGTCCCACTATTGCTGTGTAAAGAGCCCATAAGCTACGTGGCTGTAGCAAATGAAAAAGGATTGTCCAGCAATTTCAGTCCAAATAAACAATTATATCCCAGAAAGGGATTAATGTTGCCATGTATTAGACCTAAATGAGAATTAAAACATACCAGCATAGTATGTATGTATGCAACAGAGAACATTCCAACCCTTATATAGTACCAATCTGCCCACCTCCTCCTCCTCCTCCTCTTCATTTCAGTTAGGTTAGGAGTCCAGTATGTGTAATAGGTTAATTCTCAAGTCCTAACAAGCAGTTCAGGTAGAACTGAACATCTCTTCGCCATCAGAATCGTTTTGCTCAGATACACGATTCAGCCACCTTGTGATCTGCCCACTTGCTTGCTTCAATGGTTATCCATAAATATGTATGTTTTGCTTTGGTAAACAATCTAAAGCCAGGCTGGGAAAATCACCGTGAGTGGTATGCAAATCTCTCATAGTACACGACCAACTCCATCAAACTTTTTCTTGCGCTGTCTCGTGGCGTAACTAATGGGGAATATGTGAACCTGGCAGTCATCCTAGAACAGTGGAGCCACTTGTCTGGCATAATGGAGGATTTTGTCTCAGGCCCTGACTCCCATAGTGATCAGCATTAAGGTACGTGGCTCCTTGGAATTCTGTGAGTGGCCGCGGGGGGTGACCAGATATACCTTCTGAATCTCCCATATTTCTTCTACACTTTCCAGTAACAGTTTATTGGTGAGCCATTCCTTGATGAACATTAATGGGTGATCTTCTTCACAACCTTTGGGTAAACCCCCTATGCGGACATTTGCAGCTCTAGTTTGGTTTTCGAACATTTCTAGTCTTGCCCACAAATGTTGATTTTTCATTTGCCATTAAGGCGGCAGCACCCATTGAGGCATCAGCCAATTTTTGAACCTCTCTCATGTCCCCTTTCAAACCATTGACTGCATTCTCTAGGAGCACAACTCTACCATTGAAATCATCCACTTTTTGGTTGAGGGCTGACTTTGAGTGAATTAACGTTCGAAGTTTATGTCCCAGAGTAATAATTGTCTCCCTGGAGCCTGATGCTTCTTCGGCCTGTAAAGTTTCCTCCAGTCTCAAGGTCCCTCCAGTTCTTTTACTTTTACCATCTCCTCCTGCCATTTTTTCTCTCTTGGGGTTACCCATTTTGGATAATTTGAAGATGCTCTTTCCACTGGTGTGGTCAGAATTCAGATCTGAAGCTTCAAAAAGGGCGATTAGGACAGATTTCAACAAATATCATGAAGAACTTTCAAAAGCTGCATTTCACTGCTCGGGCTCCACAGCACCCCCCATTACTCTCTTTCTATAAGATGATTTTTCCAGGCAATGACATTTTGCATTCTGTTCTTGTATATTACACCACCTGTGCTCCAAAAATTTATTCAAACTTTGTCAATTTCTTTCCTGTGACCAGCATGAAGAGTACATTAATCTTTTTAACAGGTGCAACCAATTAAGACATCCCAGCACAGGGCTGATTTCCTGGTGATAATTCTGCAAACAAGGTTGTGTAGGTCAAAATATAGCTCAAGGTTAACCCCTTATAAACCCAAATAGCTATCTGCAAATATTTCAATAATATTGAAATTTGTTAACCGGGTAAGCCCACTGAGCTGAATTGTCACTTCAATTTAGTTATATACATTTGCAAACCAAGTGATTCAGTTTCACATACAGATTCATATATCTTTTTTTAACCACAGAGAAGTAAGAGAACAAAGAAAGAATAGAAGCAGCATGAGAAGGAAGGGAGAAAAATGTGAAATTGTGGGACTGTCGGAGTGGCCCATTCCTAGATGCCACAAGGGAAATTTGATTGCACAATCATACAGGCAAGTGACAGAATAGGACAGGACAGAATAGATCCTTGCTTTTAATTTTCTCTGCATAACAAATGGGACTGGGTCTTATCCCACCCTGTCACAACCAGTTTGATACCCAGCTTGTCATCTTGTCCCCACCCCAGACTGCTTAATTTCTTAACTAGCCTCCTATGTGGCACAGTGTCGAAAGCCTTACTGAAGTCCATATAGGTCACGCCCACTGCTTTCCCTTGATCCACCTCCCTGGTAAGCCATTCAAAGAAATCTATGAAATCAGTTTGACATGACCACCCCCTTGTGAAACCATGCTGCCAGTGGTCCTGCAGCTGTTTTACCACTAGGTGCTCCACAAGTTTCTCCTTCAGTAGTGTATCCATTAACCTCCCTACCACTGATGTTAGACTGACTGGCCTGTAGTTTCTAGCATCCTCCCCACTGCCACTTTTGTGCAGAGAGACCACATTGGCCCTCCTCCTGTCCTCTGGAACTTCCCCCATCAGTAGTGTAGCAAATACCCAGAAGGCCTGGGTGCAAGGTGACATTACAGGGCCCATCCCCAGTTTTAAATAAACATCAAAATTATGATTTGGGCCCCTCAAACCTCGTGGGCCTGGGTGCCACTGTACCCCTTGCACCCTTGTAGCTACGCCCCTGTTCCCCATCTCCAGTGAGGAGCGAAGCACTGCAGTAGGGGTGGTCACCACCATGCTCAGTTCCTTAGGATCCTTGGATGAAAAGGTAAAAAAAAAAAAATTTAATAATAAGATCAACAGACAGGTCTATGAGAATTTATGGTAGAAAGTATCAGTGTGGATAGAAAAGAGAGCGCCCTGTTATAAAGATGTAGTGATGCCTACATTATTGTGGAATGCTGTCAGTTTGGGAAACAAAAAAACTGTGAGCCCCATATTAATAGAGCATTGCTAGTGCAGTTAGTTTGGTTGTTTAAGATTTAGGGAGAAATTATTAATAGGCAGGAATCTTTATTATATAGAAAGCTTTTTATATTATATGGAAAGTTTTTACAATTGAGTATAATTGTATAATTGCCCCCCCCTTCAACTCAACCCACATGTGACTCTCTTGCTGACTCGCACAGCTCCCTCTCTCCCTGAGCAAAATCTAATCATGACTCATACTGTCTTGCACAGCCAGCCAGCCTAGCTTCTAAATCCCAACCAGTTGTGACTACCTGCCAGGACAGGTGTGCTTACCAAGACTAAATGTCAACAGTCTGCTGCCGTTCAAAGAGGCACCTTGCTAGGTTGTGTAAACACTAACCCACTTTCCTCTCTACTGGTAACTATATTTCTCTGATATACCTTTATTTTACCACATCTGTACACAAATGTAAATAATGTCTATTCTGTCTTCAGTGTGTACTTGCAATTCTACAAACCAAATATAAATATCTGCATACCAATTCCACAAACCAAATGTATATGTCTGTGTACCAAACTGTAAATGTGTCCACTGCATGTGTTGATGTTTCACCACCTTGAGGCCCAGGTCGTGACTGAAAATTGTCCCCTGGATCAGTGCACTTACCTGGTTACCAAAAACATTAATAAATAAATAAATAATTTTCAGAAGCACGAATGAGTCAGAAATAAATAAAGTGTGTGGAAGTGGAGATTAATTTTGTGCAGACTCCGGCTCTATAAATAGATGTTAGGTGTTGAAACTGACCAGAGCCTGCGGATGAGATTATTGAATGTAAAGTCTAGCAGTTAATAAATTGACCACGCTGAGGATTTTGGCACCATTTCCTTTGGTTGCCATGGTGATCTGACAGTATAAAAGGGAAATGGTGCAAGCAGCAAAGTCCCCAATTGAGGAAGGCAGAGGCAAAACACAATGGTCAGCTGGAATCTGTTTCTGAATGTTTTAGTTTTTAATAAGTGGTATGTTAAGTGAGTATGGAGACAGGGTCTCGTACTTTGGAACGATTCGTTTTGTGAATACTATATGGAGAGTTTAGCCTTGTGGATTTAAGGGATTGGTATTTGGGTGAAAAGTGAGGTGGAGATTCACAATAAGAAAAAAATACTTGCCATAATAATCTTGTTTCTTCCCAGTGATGCTCAGATATTCATAACTTTATGCAGTAAGCCTGATGGGTTGGACTGCCTGGAGAGATGGAACACATACAAATGATGGAACATTTTGCATGTGAACATCTTTCAAACACTGCCTCTACTAACTGCCTGTGTTCTAACCTCCAGATTTTACAAAGGAGCCTGAAAAAGTAGGCCCAGAATAATGTAGTACTAACATTTTTTATCATTAAAATTGGGGTTACCCAACAATATGGATTTACAAAAAATAAACCTCCAACTGGAGGAACAAACAATTAAATAAAGTTAGAACAACATGCCAGAAAAAATACCAAAAAGATTAACACAATGAACTCTGTTCACCTAACTAATACAGGTGCAGAGGAAGAATTTTACTCCAAGGGTGTATTGTGACATGGTGGCACCAGCATGAAGAGTGCAGAGGCTAAAGTTCTGGAAGGGGAGGTAGGGAGGGAAGAAACAAGATTACTATGGTAAGTAATTTTTTCTTCTAACCCCAGTAATGCTCAGTATATTCATAACTTTATGCAGACTACCAAGCAGTACCCCTGGAGGTGGGCACAGGACTCTGTTTTGGAAACAGACTTTGCAGGACTGCTGTGCCAAACCTAGTATCACTCCTTGATAAAATATCCGGGTTGTAATGTTTTGTAAAGGTGTGTACTGTTTTCCAGGTAGCTGCTTTACATATATCCACCAATGGGACAGCCCTGGCAGCTGCTAAAGTAGCAGCTGTCTGTCTTGTAGAATGAGCCCTCAATCCTGATGGGGGCTCCCTACCAGCATGAGTGCAACTTAATTGGATACACTGGACTATCCATCAAGAAATTGACTTTTTTGAGGCTGGATTACCTATTCCTACATCTCCATATGTCAGGAACAATTGCTTTTTAGCCTGTCTAAGGTCTTTAGTGGCTGTCATGTAATAACTGAGTGCCCTTTTATATCCAAACTATGAAGCCTCCTTTCACCAGAAGTGGCATGATTGGTGAAAAAGACAGGGAGAGTGATGGATTGATTTAAGTGAAAATCAGAGACCACCTTGGGGAGAAATTTTCTATTTGTTCTAAGGACAACTTTATCCCTATGAAAAGAGATATAGTCTTGATCTATATAGAGATCCTGAAGCTCACTGATTCTTCTTGCAGAAGTCATTGCCACTAGAAAAACTGTTTTCCAAGTGACATATTTTAGATGAGCTGTAGCCATGTGCTCAAATGGAGCAGACATGAGCTTAGCTATACACACATTCAGGTCCCAAACTGGCCAGGGTTTTAAATAATTGATTAGCAGTTTTTTTTTCTTGGGACTATACTAACTGTACAGAAAGTATTTATATAGATTTTCTAGAAGTGCTGTGTTTGTTAAACACAGTGAGGCAAGAGCTATGCATTTTCACAAAGATTTAGTACTTTTATGAGCAAAACACTAATTAATTTTTAGAGTTAAATAAATCCCTGCTGGCACTGGTGGCCTGTGAGGGGGATGCAAATGATTCAGGCCCTTAAAGAACTTTCTAAAAATAGGGTCTGAAGCTAATGTTACCTTTTTCCAAGTAGAAAGGTAAGCAGACACTGCTGCAAGGTGAACCCTCAAAGAACTGGGCTGTAGACCCAGAGAATTTAAATGGGTGAGATAATCCAATACCACTGGCAATCCAGTCTAGGCTAGTACCAGAGTCTTGCCCAAATACCAGATAGAAAATCTCTTCCATTTGGAAGAACAGATTTTTGTAGTATAAGTTTTTCTGTAACCTTTTAGAATATCTAAGACAGGTTCAAACCGTTTTAAATTACCATATTCTAAGTCCTCAAGAGCCAAGCTTTGAGATTGAGAGACTTGAGATTCAGGTACAACAGAGTTCCCTGGTTGGAGGTCAGTAAGTTGTGCCTCCAAGGGAGATGTATTGGGTTCACAACAGACAGTAAGAGTGGAAGAGAGTGTACCATGGCTGCCTCAGCCAGTCTGGAGCTATCAAGATCAGTGGTGCTGCATGGGATCTGAGCTTGATCAGTACTCTGTAGATCAGAGGGAAAGGAGAGAAAGCATAAAGGAACCATCCTGACCAATCCAGATTCAGAACATCCAGAGGAAGCATTCCCTGATCTGGTGGTCTGCAACAATACTGTGGCAGATGGTGGTTCTGGTTTGATGCAAACATGTCTATCTCTGGAGTGCCCCACCTTTGGAAAATAACTTGTACCACCTGTCTGTTTACGGTCCATTTGTGATGGGCCTGATTAATTTGACTCAATGCATCTGCCAGAGTATTGTCCTTCCTTGACAAATGAATTGCCTGCAGAGATACTCCCAATGGGTATGCCAGAGTCCAAATCGTTATGGCTTCTATGCAGAGAAGGCCTGACTTTGTGCCTCCCTGCTTGTTTATGTAATACATTGTGGTGGTATTGTCTGTTCTAACCTGTGCCACCCTGCCCTGGACTAGGGAAGAAAACGTTTTTAGAGCTAGCAAAACTGCTCTGAGTTCCAGTAGATTTATGTGCGTAAGGGACTCTGCTGCTGACCAAATGTCCTGGGTTGTGTTTTCCCCTGTATGGGCGCCCCAGCCCAAAAGGGATGCATCTGTTGTGAGAACCACTGAAGGATTATTTTTCTGAAAAGGAACTCCTTGCCTTAAATTGGATTCCTCCTTCCACCACAGGAGGGCCTATAGCAGTGCCCTTGTTAATGGAATAAGCTTTGAAAAAGGATCTTTTCTCTGACACCAGTGAGACTTGAGGTGGAACTGGATGTCTCTCATGTGGAATCTGGACCCCAGCACTGTGCCTGTGGAAGCAGCCATGTGGCCCAGTAGCTGGAGAAACTGTCTTGCAGTTTTTAAGTTGTGCAGCCTGAAAGAGCTTGCTATTAGCTGAATACGCTTTATCCTCTCCAGAGGCAGATATGCTCTGGCTTGTAAAGTATTGAGCTCTGCTCCTATGAACTACAATACCTGTGCAGGAGTGAAGAATGACTTTTTGTAATTGATCAGGAATCCTAGAGACTCCAAGGGGTCCTGTGTGACCTTCAAATCTTGCTGCACTTGCAGGGGAGATTTTCCCACGACCAACCAGTCATTCAGGTAAGGAAAGACAGATATTTCCTGTCTGCGAAGATGTGCCACTACAGCTGCCAGGCACTTTGTAAACACCTTTGGTGCTGAAGAAAGGCCAAAAGGCAGAGTTGAAAACTGGTAGTGACCTAAAGGAAGTCTGAATGTGAGATATTTTCAGTAATACTCCTTTATGGGTATGTAGAAATGGGCATCTTTCAAGTCCAGTGATGCCAACCAGTCTCCTTTTTGAAGTGTTAGCAGAATCAGAGCCAAAGTTACCATTTTGAACTTTGTTTTTTTTCAGGAGCTTGTTTAGAGCTCTGAGATCTAATATAGGCTGCCACTCCCCACTTTTCTTTGTGGTTAGGAAGTATCTGGAATAGAAGCCCTTTCCCCTCAGAGATTTTGGAACTGGTTCCACTGCTCTCAGCTGTAGCAGGTTTCTAACTTCTGCCTCCAAGAGCATCTTTTCTGCTAGGGAGGGAGAACTGAAAGGTCTGGACTTTTGACGTGAAAGGGACTTGAATTCCAGAGACAGACCTTGACCCACCACCTCCAGAACCTACTTGTCTGTGGTGATGTTCAGCCAAACCTGGAGGAAGTGGGACAGTCTGCCTCCGACAGGTAGGGAGGAGGTGGCCTGTGGTTCAGAGGTTCTGTTTGGTCCATGACTGAAGCTAAGTATGGATCCTCGCCTCGAGTCCCTTCTTCCCCCGCCCCTGCAGTATCCCTGCTGTGGATACTGCTGGTACTGGGGTAAGGCCACTGGTTGGAAGAAGGGCCTGGTGTAAAAGGACCTGCCCCGGCCTCCCCTTCCATAAGGCCTGGTGGATGGAAAAGCTCTCTCTTTGGCAAGTTGCTTCTATAAGTGGCCTTATACTCATCCATCTTCTTCAAGTATGTACAGTGGACTCCCCAAAGAGGGAATTTCCCTCTATGGGAAAATCCAAAGCCTTTGATTGTGTATCTTGAGTGAGGTTTGTAGCTCTGAGCCAAGCAAACCTCCTCTGTGCCACCGTATTCACCATCCATCTGGCTGCAGTGTTGTTAGTGTCAGTAGCCATCTGGAATTGGTACTTGGCTGCGTCCAACCCAAACCTGGCAGTTTCAGCTAAGCCATCTGACAAGGGCGAGGGAGCTTTCTGAGACATGGCCAGGACTGACTGCCACAGGGATTTTTGATGCATAGCCAGATAGGCTGACAGGTACCCTTTTTTGGCCATACTTTCAATTTTTCTAGAGTCCTTGTCCAAAGGATGTGAGGACAGAGGGACCCTAGCCTAGTCACAGGCAGCTTGCTGTATGACCCCCTGGTGGTCGGGGTGGGAGAAGAGAAAAATCAGATCCTTCCCTTTCTAGCTGATACTTTTTGTCCATCCTCCTATCTATGGGAGGAGTGTAATTTGGTGCCTGTAAAATCTTTAATGCACCTTTTTTAAAGAATTTATAGACAGGGAGGAGGAGGAGAGCATTTGTGGGTGTTAACACCATCATCTCTAGGTACTCCACCACCTCCTCATCTTTGATTTGTCAAGTGGTGTCCAGTGCATCTGCCATCCTACTGACAAAGGTAAAATGGGATGAAAAATCCTCAGACACCCTTGGAGGAGAACCATAGTCCTGTTCAGGGGACACTTCTGGTTCTGTTGGTCCTTCCTCCTCATCATAATCATCATTATCATCATCACCGAAAGTATCCACTCCTTCTTGAGGGAGAGGATGCACATTACTGCCAACCTGGAGACCGGGGGGGGGGGCAGGAGGCTGTTGAAGAGGAACTATTGCCTTTAGAGACTGTATTATTTTAAAGGCCTGAGCAATCTCTTGGGCCTTAGGTACAGGCAAAGCAGTCACAGAAGTCCCCGGTTTAGCAGGCGAGGGTTCCGTACGCTTCAATTTTTTTGCTTCTTTTAGCAGAAACAGAGAAGTTAGCCAGTTCAGTAACTATTTTTGTTCCCATCTTAGAGGCAGGAACAGATAAAACTGTGGGTTCAGCGACAATGTCTTGTGGTATCTGCTGGTCAGAGCCAGAGGGACCCTTGGAATTTTCTTTTTAAGCCTTTCAAGGCATTTCTCAATGGTCTTCTCAGGGAATGTTTTACATACATCACATTCCTCTTTTAAATGATGAAAACCCAGGCCAACTACACAAAGTGTGTGTTTGTCTGCTTTTGCAAACACCTCTCCACATTGAGTACAGTTTTTGAAACTGGGTTCACCAGTTTTCTTTTTGGGTTTCTCCAACATAATTCAGAAAACAAGTAACCGCTAAGGAAACCCCACCCCCTTTTTTTTTCAATTGGTTCCGGAACTGAAGAGGAACAGCTGGAACTGGACTATCTGCAAAATAGGGAACCAGGTTAGCGGTTCAGTAACCGAGGTTTATCGGTTACAAAAAAATAAGTAAAATTAAATTTTTAAAGTATAAATAAGACAGTTCTTTAGTCAGGGAACCCCAATTTCAACTAAAACTATCCCGGTTCCCCCACGGTTATCCCAAACTGAGAGGAACCGAGAAAAACAATCATTTTAAACCTAAATAAGATTAGCTATACAAACAACTAGTAGAGGAAGTAAATGAAAACAAAATATACTTAAGGTCAGTATTTGTCGTTTTCTTCATGCAGAAGAAAATGGATGAATGGCACTCTGAGCAACTAGACTTTTCAGACGGAGAGAAAAATCTGAAGAGGTTAGAACACAGGCAGTTAGTAGATGCAGTGTTTGAAAGATGCTGACATGCAAAGTGTTCCATCATTTACATGTGTTCCAATCCCTCAGGCTTACTGCATAAAGTTATGAATATACTGAGCATTACTGGGGTTAGAATGAAAGTTTAGCTTTGCGAGTATTAAAGTACAGAGTGTTATATTATGAATTTAGCCTTAGACTTGGAGAATTAAATATTAGATTTTTGGGTGAGATTGCAAGGAGTCACAGAAGGTTAAGTCCAAAGTTTTAAACACTGGGCATGCACAGAGGTTTGGCACCATATAAAAGGTTGCCATGGGTACCAACTAGTAACAGAAATGATGGGTGAGAAATAGAAATGTCTTGAAGGGAGAGAGATATAGAGGATTGTGTATGAGCAGTCATACACAACCGGGTTATTCTTGAATCGAGCCGTTTCCCTGGTAACAGTAGACCTTGAGAGCGAAGCTTGAGAGGTCTCCTGTTAACAGGGAAATGGCTCGATTCAAGAAGAACCTGATATGTGTATGACTGCTCATACACAATCTTTTATAGTGTATGGGCAGTCATGGTTACGATTCAGCTGAAAAAATTTTTTCCAGAATGAAAGAAATAAAGAGTTTCCTTATCTGCCACTATCCTGCTGTGTGACTTTCCCCTTCATGGATCTCACTACAGTCAAATCAAGGCTGATTGGTGGATGCGGATGACATTTTTTATTTGTCGCTTTGCGGATTTAGTTTACTGCTGCTTTTTTGGGGGGGGCATACTGCTGTTGACCGCTGCTGCTGTCTCTGTCATATACCAACTCAAAACCATGAGGTGTCAAGGCAAACAACGGCAACCGCTACTCGAGGGCTTTGAGGCGCGAGACAGCATTCCATTTTGTTGTGCTGCACTACTGACGTACTGAGTGCAGCACAACAGCCAGTATGACGGAGTGAGTGCAGCACAACAGCCAGTATGACGGAGTGAGTGAAGCACAACAACACTATTGCAGGCATGGATTTTCATGCTGAATAACGTTCCACCATACACTATAGAAATATGATGCATATGTTAGTGGGAAGGTGTTTATATACCTAAAGACTTACGGAGTGATCTCCTTGCCAAACTGTTCTAATTATTAGTAGATAATCTTAATAACTGTTATTCTGATTCTTATATTTATTCTGGAAATTTTATTGTGTTTTTATCTGTTGTTTTTATCTTTGTCATACTTTGTTAGGCGTCCAGAGCCTCAGGGAATGGGTGCCCTAAAAATAAAATTTGCCTTGCCTTGTTCTTGTTTAACAGGTTTTAAAAATAATAAAAAGTGGTGACAGAGAGAGAGAGAGAGATTTAAAATAGGGAAAGCTTAAATGGAAATTAACAGAAAATTGTTTAGCAGTGCTATTAACACTTTTTCCAGTTCCAGGGCATGCAAATTTAGCAATTAAAGTTTTAAGTTATTGTTTGTTTAATGTGTAGGAGAAATCTAAGGGCCATTTAGAAGCTGCAGACTTCAATAAGTCAATTGATATTTATGAAAAGAAATGAGAGAAAAAATTAATCGTGGGAAATATTGTGTGAAGTACACATTAAGCATGGGGCGTAATGCTAGCTGCCGCCCCTTTAAGAGCATTTAGAACTTGCATGTAACCATTTGATGCCTGGCAGTGCCATGTAATGCCTGTCAGTCAGAGAATTATTCAGTCTAGGGCTAGACCTCATGAGAAGAACATCCTGCTGTACAGAATAAACAACCTTTATTCATTTATTTTATGTGTCCGTCAGTTTGTTCGCATGGTCCAGCAAAGTGTCTACATCCGCAGCAACAAATAGGCCTGGCAGTACAGAAAGAAAGTAAGGGTCTTTAGTGGCTGGCCAACACCAAAACGCCACACATGGTGGAGGATGCGGCCCTTCTTCTGCCCAGACCCCCATCTCGCTTGTCTGCTTCGTTTGATACCCCCAAATTCATCACCCCAGTATGCTTGCACAGTCTGAATGCTGATTCAACCAAAGCCATGACTGCAGAGAGAGAGAGAAAAAAATGAACTGTCTCCTGCCTACCAGTAGCTCCCCTGCAACACAGAGACTGTATAATGACAGTGTGGGGGCATTGGTACACCAGTTTCATAAATGCAAACAAATTATTCCAAGCCTAAGCACCATGGAGCAAGAAAACTGCAAACCCCCAGTTCCCACCTCATGGCAGGGCTCCTCTCAAACTGTTCCATTTTGCCAGGCTAGCACCTCCTACAATTTTCAGTTGCAGCCACAGAACTAGATACACTAAATAAATGTGGGACACTGCTAATCTAGCCTTGTATTGAATGTACAGCCAGCAATGTTGTCCGGGCCTCAAATGCCTCAGAAGCTCCAGGACAGAAATAGCAAACCCACGACTTGGTGCCTCTTTCAGAGAGGATCGCAGCTACAGGGACTCAGCCCAGCCCAGTTTTGAATGCGGCTCCCCATCATTCCCTGCAGCCAAGCCACGGTTCAGTAAGCCGCTCCAAAAGGCCTGCTGCAACACACACACACACACACACACATTCACACACACACAAATAGTTAACGTATCTGCAGCCAAATGCTCTAGTCCTTACCACGGTTCAACTCCTAGCCTGCAGCCGCTCTGTCCTTCAGCGAATCCCTCCCTCCCTCGAACCGCTGTGCACTACAGAGGGTTGCCTCCTTCATTCAGCCCAGAGCTTCCAGCCACTGCCCGGCCTCCTTACAACCACGGCTCCACTCTCCCGACCCGCTGCTCTGCACTCCATCAAAGCCGCAAGGGACTGTGGCTCAACTGAGTACCTCCCGAACTGCCGCAGCTCTCATCTTGCCCCAACAGCCGCAACGCAGCCTCTGCTCCAACCCCAGCCACACTACACAGTAAGGGCCATTCTGGCTATAAACAAACGGGGGCAGAAAAAGAAAATATATAAATAAATAAAACGGGTAACCCAAACAGACAGAGCTGGCAGAAAACAAACAAAAACTACCTAAAATAAATGGAGGACAGCTGGGGGGCCCAAAACACAGGAACATGAAATAAATAATTACAAAGGGACAGCAAAATAAAATGGAAAAAAAAAAGAGCACAACTGCAAACATCAGCAGGGCACATAATCAAATCAATGGGGCAACATATATGCAAACAACCATGAATAAATGGAGGACAGTAAAATAAAGTACAAAAGCACAACAAACTAAACAGAAAGTGATCCAGGAGTTCTGCGCACTGTCAAGCCTACAAAGTGGGACGCAAACAGAAACAAGTCTGGGATGACATAATCAAAGACATGCTGAAACAAGACATTGTTGAAGAGTCTACAAGTCCCTTGGGTGCACCTCTCCTGCTGGTGGTAAAGAAGGACAAAGGGTTTCACTTTGTGGTAGACTACGGAAAACTCAACGCCTACACGGTGCAGGATGCTCATCCCTTACCTACAACTGAAGATGCCTTAGGGAGTCTTGATGCGACCAGCCCTGCTTACTTCACCACTCTAGACCTTCAGAGTGGGCTCTACCAAGTTTCCTTTGATTCAGTTTCTCATCCATATACAGCATGGCACTGCCACTTGGGACTTTTTCTATTCAAACGCCTGCCTATGGTACTTTGGTATACTCCAGCCACATTCCAACGTGTTATACAAGCCATACTATGTGGGTTGTCTTGGAAATCTTGCCTAGTCTACCTGGACAATATTATTGTCTTCAGCAGAACCTTGTCAGAGCAACTGGTGCGGCGGTAGCGCTACCACTCTCGACGCTGGAGACCTGGGTTTGGGAACGAGCCCGTGTAGCTGGAAGGTCAGCCGGGGGGAGAAGGTTTGAGCGCCTGCAGGGCTGCTTGTCTTCTTGGGTGGCAGAGAGGCTTGGTGATGGACTGGACTCTGGTGGAAGCCAGAGGGACAGCAGTATGCACCAGCTGTAACAAGAGAGGGAGGAGCGTGATGGACATCAGCGCTTGTGCCTTGCCATCCGGGTGCGAGTTATACTCCATGGAAAAATGAGAAAATGGCCCACTGTGCGACAGGGAGAAGGAGTGCTGGCATTGATCCTCTGCCTCTGCAGTAGCCCGACGAGATATATATGTACAAGATTCGGGGTGTCCACGCCCCACCTCGTTCCCACCTGGGATGAACAACCACGGCATGATGGGGCGAACCAGAGGTAAGGAGGAGGGACAAGATGCCATTGCGCTCCTGAGGAAGTGGAGCACAGGGAGACTGGGAAGCAGGGAAAAACAGAAATATATATACTGTATATATATATATAAAAAAAAAAAAGAACCTTGCCAGAGCACCTCTAACATCTCAAAGAAGTGTTTGAACATCTCAGGCAAGCCAGTCTTAAGCTTCGCCCAGAGAAGAGTTGTTTTGCACAGCATCAAATTGATTACCCTGGAACATTTTGTTAGTTCTCAAGGCATCTCTCCAGACCCAGACAAGCTCTCTTCAGTCAAAGACTATTCAGAACCTAACAATCTCAAAGACCTTCGAGCTTTCCAGGGCTTGTCTGGCTACTTCCGAAAGTTCATTTGCAACTATTCCAAGATTGTAGCTCCATTGTACGCCCTCATCAAAAAGGGATGTAACTATACATGGACTTCTGAATGCAAAGAGGCCTTTGAAACCTTGAAAGAAAACCTAATACCTTCTCCAGTATTGGCCTAACCAAGGTTCGACCAACCCTTCAAGCTCTACTCAGATGCTAGTTCCTTTGCAGTGGGCGCTGTGCTACTGTATATCAGATTCAAGATGGAACAGAACGAGTTGTTTCCTATGCCAGGCACTCCCGTTCCTCAGCTGGGCAGAACTATGGCATCACAGAAAAAGAACGTCTAGCCATGGTATTTGCTGTAAAGAAATTTGACTGTTACCTTTGCTACTCCTTCTTTACCACTATCGTTGATCACTCTGCCCTCAGATGGTTATTCGAAATGAAAGAGCCAGTAGGCAGGTTCACCCAATGAATTGCCATGCTACAATCCTACAACTCTGAAATTCAGTATAGACCAGGTCGAGTTCACCCTGATGCCGATGGTGTAAGCCAGAGACAATATCCCTCCGTCCACATCATCCTCAACAGATGAAGAATCCTGCTTACAAGCTGTTCCCTTCCATGCCATGGATGTGCTTCCTGTGGACACTCCTACAGCACCTCAAGTTGCTTTGCTGCTACCAACTGCTTCTACAGAAAGACACACAAATCCTCACTTACTGCAAGCAGCTGAAGAACTTCTCACCTCCTCTACAGACATAATCACATACATTAGAGTCTGGAACCTTACCGCAACAAAAGAAGCACCACCAAGATCTACTTTTCTTTGCTTCGAAACACTTCCTCAATGACGGCGTGCTTTTCCACATTTGGACAAAGGAAGGCAAGGGCCATCGCACGGATAGAACTCGTGTACAGTTAGTTGTGCCAGCCTCTCTAATCAATCAAGTTTTTCTCTCCACTCATGCCTCTCCACTTTCCGGAGGTCATATGGGGATCCACAGAACTCTTGAAAAGACAAAGTTTCACTTCTTCTGGCCTCATATGAACAAGGACATTGCCCAATTTGTCAGATCCTGCCAGCCCTACTCCCAAAGAAATCCTCCTGCCAAACCGACAAAGGCACACATCATTCCAATGCCCTAGCCACTGAACCATTCCAAAGAGTCAGCACAGACGTTCTTGGGCCTTTACCTACATGCTCTGACTCTGGCAACAAATACATCCTTGTTTTTGTGGACTACTTAACAAAATATTTGGAACTAATCCCACTAAAAGACATTAAAGATGCCACAGTGGCAAGTGCCTTCCTCAACACAGTCATTTGTCGTCACGGTACCCCATCGTACCTGCATTCAGACAGAGGCACTAACTACCTTTCAACTATTGCGTGAGAAACATGTAAACCTCTCGACATAAAAAAGACTCACACAACCAGTTATCATCCACAGCGCAATGGACAAAGGGAAAGAATGATGTCTACCATTCTCAACACATTTTCCAAGTTCCTGGGTGAGACTCATGACACTTGGGAGCGTTTTGTTCCATTTGTGCAATTTGCTTACAACACAAGCTGTTGTGTCGACAGTACAGAGTATACGCCATTTTTTTTAGTCCGTGGATGCCTCTCAAGAACTCCACTGGACAGGGATCTCGCGCTGCTAGAAATGACAAAATCAGCATCTTCCTTCATCGTTCCAATGCTGGAACAACTTGAACTTGCCAGACGTGTTGCCATCACCACGTTGGACAAGAGAAAATCTGCAATGCAGAAAATGTCAGCAGCCAAGTTGCATGAGCCTTCATTCTCCGTTGGAGACATTGTGTACTTGTACCGACCTGTCCTAGTTCTGGGTGCCACCAAGAAACTGCTTCACCCTGGATTGGTCCCCTTCTACATTGTAGAAAAGCTTCCTCCTGTGCATGTTTGTCTATATCACAAGTCTGATGGAAAGCTGGTACACAACCAAGTCCACATCAGTCACTTAAAACATGGGTACCTGAGTAACACCACTCCAGATGATCCCAGTCCACCTGACAATGGAGCTGCACTTGAGCCTGCCATCTTCTCTGAAGCTGAAGTCCCTTCAGACAACTTGCAACCAGTTTCTACAGATCTTCCCACTTCTGACACTGTCCAGCCGGATCCCGTTTTGCCTGATCAACCAGATGAACTCCCTGGGACTTCTTCTCAGCCTTCTTCTTTATCTTCTCAGGACTATCTCATACACACACCAGTGTACCAGATCAAGAAGATATTATGTAAGAAGTTTGTCAATGGATCCTGGACGTACCGAGTGAAGTGGTGTGGATTTGACAATGCACAGAACTCCTGGGTCGCTTTTAACGACCTGACCCCATCCTGTCAGGAACTGGTGCAATCCTCTCATGCTTCCATTCTCACTGACCAGAAAAGTCGACAGAGGTCTTGAACCTTTGATAACTGGACTTAGTGTGTTTTGGGACCAATTTCTCTGGTGGTAGCCTCTGTCTTTAAGTGTTGCAGTAAATGTTTCTTGTACCTCCAGCAACTGTTGTTATGGTACTGCATACCTGCGTTAATGTTTTTTTTTTCTGTCTAGGAATGTCTCCTCAAATGGACACTCCAACTGTTACTATTACTGTTTTGAAATTTTTATTGAAATGTATCTTGGAGTTGGGTGTCCTTCAGCTGCTACCTTTTCCCTCCTTTTTCTTCTCCCTTCCCTGTACTGTGGCACTTGTCACCCTGACCAAGCTTCAAGTTGCTATGGTGTTTTCCTTCCCCCTGGTGCTGCTCTGACTGGTCCCCAGTGTAGTCCAGATCCTTTCCCCCCCCTTCCCTGCAGCGGAGTACTGTTTTGCTTTAAATGTGCCATGCCTTGAAATGCTTTAATTTTTTTTTTAAACCTGCTATAGTGTTATTGCTTGTTCAAGTGGTACTCACTTTCATGACCCCAGGAGTGATGTGAAATACACATTAAGCATGGGGCTTAATGCTAGCTGCCACTCCTTTAAGAGCATTTAGAACTTGCATGTAACCATTTGTTGCACTGCCTGGCAGTGCCATGTAATGCCTGTCAGTCAGAAAATTATTCAGTCTGGGGCTAGACCTCAGGAGAAGAATATCCTGCTATACAGATCAAACAACCTTTATTCATTTATTTTATGCATCCGTCAGTTTGTTCGCATGATCCAGCAAGGTGTCTACATACATAGCAACAGATGGGCCTGGCAGTACAGAAAGAAGGTAAGGGTCTTTAGTGGCTGGCCAACACCAAAATGCTACAATTGTACAGTAAAAAAGGTGTGGGTTCAATTTTTAATTTTTAAATTTCAAATATCTAGCAATATCAAAATGAAATATTAAATTGAATTAAAATTAAAACCTGTTGGGTTTATTGTTTGAAGGTTTCTGGGGAGACTGAAAAGCAAATTTACAAAAGGGTGCACAAAAAATACCAGGAGACGAAATATATTGCTCAAGGCTGGCCCAGTGGCACTGAGGGTTGAGGCGCTGGATGCCACACCTCGTGCCACGCCGGCGACCCGAGTTCAGGTGTGAGCCCGGGTTGTCGGGTGTGGGCAGGGGAGGGAAGAGATTGAGCATTCGGAGGACTGCTCTCTCTCTTCCTGGGGAGGGCTTGGGAGAACGCTTGCTCAGGGAGCGACCTCTGGCAGTGGCTGGAGGTAGCTGAACGTAGCGGAATGGCATATGCCTGGGGGTGGAGCCATGACAGTACATTGCCTTGCTGGCCGGGCTCCACAGGGGTTCTAAAAATATAAATACCCTCCTCCCACTGATAGGCGAAGGCGCCTCCCACTCACGGTCCACAGTCCCATAGTCAGGCTTGGCTCTCCGTAGCCTCCCCCCTTCCCGGCCTGGAACTCAGTACTGTAGAAAGAGTGCCCTGGATGGGGGCAACTCTTCCCCGGAGGGCAGACCCGGGGGATGTGCCAGGTTGGGGCAGAGTGGAGATAGGTCGGGTCATGAAGGGAGGTAGAGACTGAGGACCTGGGAGTATGCCAAAGAGAGTTCGGTAGGGCTAGGAGGAGCAAAAATACAGTTAAAAAAAAAAAAAAAGAAATATACCGCTCAGTGCTTTAATGTGGAAGGCGGTACTGGACAATAGCAGAGTAAAAAGTCCCAGTGCTGTAAACCCCTGTGGTTTCTTCATCGGGGAAGGGCGAGTCAAGCCACATCATACACATTTATGGATCAGTTCATAAAGGCATAAATATACTGTATGTATGTGTATATATATATATATTGTTTCAACTTTCTTCATGCCCCCTCAGTGCCGGCTTACCTGAACTCTCGCAAGCTAGGACACTCGGTTCGGTCTGTTCCCAACCGCCTGAAGCCCCCAGACTTCGCTCTGGTATGGACCCATCCTCCTCCGCATCGCCCAGTCACCTGACCCCCCCAACTCTGAGCCCCCTGGGGTGGGGCCACTGGCTCCACCTGGCACTCTATCTATAATCCAGTTGAACAACCAGGGAGTTGGAGGAAGTGCCAGAAACAGAGCTGGAAGGCCCAGCATTGGGCATGGGGGCCGACCACTGGTCCTGCCATTGCCTATCAGGTGACAATAGTACATGACGTGACCATGCAAACATAAACGCAATGACTGCATGAGAAAGCACCACAAAATCAGTTTGTCATGATTGCCCCCTCTTGCTCCCTAGAGAAAACAGCCCGCACTGCAAAAACAAAGTAAGTTCTACAGTACTTTCTTTTACCAACTGCTCATTAGTGTAACTCCATCAGATGAGGACAGGTCAGGTCAGGTTAGATGGGGAGGACACAGAGTTATACAAAGTTGGGAATAAAACAGCAGGCAGCTGCATCTGCAATATTTAAATTTGAAAAAAAAAAATCCTTCTGTTGCTGTACCTGACTCAAGGCTAACTTATATGAGGCAATTTCTCAAGTGGGGGCTTCAGCCCCTTAGCCCCCCCAAATGTACACCACTGCTAGAACCTCCATCTATGGGCCACCAACATGCTTCCTGTGCTCATCCACCCGGTAGGAAGCAGTGGCATCCAATTACTCTCCCACCCCCCCGTCCTGTGACAGACAGTAACAGTGTCAACCCTCACCTGGCTTCAGTTCAGTTTCAGGCTCCTGTCTGAGTCGAGACTCTCTGAAGACTTCAGATTGGGGGGGAACACGATCGTCAGAAGGGGGGACCGAAAGGTTTAGGCAGCGACAGACTGCAAGGCAAGGTGGCGGGCTCAATGGATGCTCTCTCTTCTCTCTCTCTCTCTCTCTCTCCTCATCTCCTAGCTGTGACAGGCCTGTCTGGCTCCTACTCGTGACTACACACACCCGCGCCAACTGCTATGTTACCCCAGGCTCCGCTCCACACAGCTACTGGCAGCGATGACGAGCGGCTGAGTATCCTAATATAAATATTACAGTCCCGCGACTCCCATTTCTTGCTTCAAGTTCAATAAGTGAGTCCCGAATCACTTGCTTCCTCTCTCTCGTATCCTCTCTCTTTCTCTGAGGAAAAAATACCACAGCAGTGCGTGCAGCGGTACGCCAAGCCGACAAATACACGTTGGCCAGTTTAATTGGCTGATGATATGTTGAGAGGATGAGCCAAGGAGGAGGAGGAGAAGCATGAGGGTGGCTAACCCAGGCTGCACACAGCACACTGAACAGTATTACAGCAACAGGCGCCGAAGTGCAAATTTAAAGGGCCAGCGCGCTCTGTAAAATTAATTTTTTAAATATATTTCGCAGGTCATTTCGGGAGGCGGTTGAACACCCTAAACACCCCCCTACCTATGCCCCTGCTATCAATAGAGTGCACCCTCACACTCTACAAACTATTACATAACAAAATGTCATCAGAGCATAGGTGTGGCATGGGGTGGAACTTTTATTTACTGGGACTAGAAAGAGGAAAGAATCTGGTGACTGGCTCTGAGCCAGGAATTAGGATCGCTTCCCCTTAAAAAACTGCAACTTGGAAAATTACAAGACAGGGACTGAGTCCCAGTGTGGTAAGGAACCAATGGGGAAATTGGTAAAAGCACAGAAACTGGTGCTGTTTAAGAGGATTTCAGAAATGGGAGAGGTGGTAATCATGGAGAAATGACCAGAAAAGGACTCAGGGCCCTGAAAGTAGATAAAACCCCATGGCTGGATGGATTGCACCTGCCAGTGTTCAGGAGCTAGCACTGGAAGTGGATGAACCCCTGGCAGGTCTATTCACTAACCCACTTCAGTCAGGGGTAGTTCAGACAGATTGTTGGGTAATAAGTGTAGCGGAGCTTCACAAGGGAGGTGACAAGGAGCAACCAGGTAGCTACAGGCCATCAGCCTAACCTCCATTGTGGGTAAACTGATGGAGACACTAGTCAAGGAGGACCTAGTGGACTATCTGCAGAAAAATGGTCTTCAGAATAATAAGCAGCACGGGTCTGTGGCAGGTAGGCATTGTCAAAACAACCTGATTGTATTCTTTGACTGGCTAAGTAGGGCAGTAGATAAGGGACAGTCAGTGGGTTTATTATACTTTGAGTTCAGCAAGGCATTTAACTTGGTGCCACGTAGAAGGTTGCTGAAGAAATTAGACAATGAAGAACCTAGTAAGATGATGGCAAGTTAGTTAAGGAGGAGACAGCAGAAGGTGATGTTAAACAGGATCAAATCAGGGAAGAGGGAGGTCACAAGTGGGGTGCTGCAAGGGTCAGTCCTGGGACCAGTCCTTTCCAATGTGTTTATTAGTGGCATAGGAGGAGGAATACAGGACAGAATATGTCTCTTTGCAGATGACACTAAGCTCTGTGGCAGGGTAGACAGTGAGGAGGGAGTAAGGGAGGTGCAGAGGGACCTGTAAAAGTTAGAAAGGTGTTCCAAAATGTGGCAGTTTAAACTCAGTGTGTATGGAGATGCACATAGGGAACAACAACCCCAGGATGGAATATTGGATGGGGGGATTAAGCAGGATGCTACGTCAGAGGAAAGGGACCTGGGACATAATATATGCAGCTCTTTAAAACAATCCAGCCAATGCAACAAGGCCCATAGCAAAGCAATCAGAATGTTATTATGTATCGGGAGGTGTTGCGATAGCAGGAGGAAAGAGGTAATACTACCACTCTATAGGGCACTGGTGAGGCCACATTTGGAATACTTTGTCCAGTTCTGGAGTTTCCAGCTAAGGAAAAACAAATGCAGGTTGGAGACAGTGCAGCATGGGTAACCAAAAGGATTTGGGTCCAGCAGGGCAGATCCTGCGAGGAACATTTCAACTTTTCAAGGCACTGAACATGTACTCACTGAAGGTCAGAAGGGAGAGGGAAGACATGACAGAGGCTTTCAAGTTCTTGAAAGAATGAATAAAGTAAACAATGAGGAACTACAGTATTCCGTAGGAGTGGCTAGTCAAAAACACGGGGACAGAAGTGGAAGTTTATGGGGGTAATTCAGGAGGGACATGAGACCGTTTTACTTTACAGAAAGAGTGGTTGAGCCGTGGAACAGCCTACCAGCTGATGTGGTGGGCGCAAAAACCATTAATGGTTTCTAATAGTTACTCAGAGGGGCTGCAATAAGGCGAAGGGTAAAGGGGGAAGTGATGGCATAAACCCTGTCTAGGCATTAGATCCCAGGGCAGCATGGGGAATAGCAGGGCAGACTGGATGGGTCGATGATCTTTTTCTGCTGACATTGTCAGTGTTTCATCCAGCAAAATATCCATCTTCATGTTAAATATGGTTGTATGTTTATGTTCAATGAATTGATCAGATCACTAATGTCAACACCATGGGTCCAGCTGGGGCTTGCTTTCCTGCTGATTCCCACAGCCTTACTTTTCTCTGCCTGCTGCTTCCTGGACAAACTTGTTGCATTAGCCTCATACTTTGACCACAAACCGTAAAAGCTTCACATTTTTGAGGTACAAACTGGTAAACCTTGGGCTGGCTTTTGTTTGTTTTCAGGAGGTTCCTAAGTGTTAAACAGGCTTTTTTTTTTGGTTTTGTTTTTTTGGGTGAGGGTGAGTCAGCAGCCTGTTTTGAATACGTCTTTCAACATCAGCCTGGGCGAGGGTGATTCATCAACCTCTTCTGAATACGTCTTTCAGCATCAGCTCTTAGCTTTGCACCACCCATACGCTGAGTCATTTTTTACTTTGTCCCATCATTGGTGTTTTAAATACTGTCTCTGTGGAAACTTCAGGAAAAAATGTAGTTGTCAGAGTTTTTTCTGTTTATGTTTAGTTTCCCTGCTGGCTATTTGCCTACACCTGTCATAAACTGTTGCTGTGGAAATGATTGCAGTGTTATAAACATATAATTCAATTGTGCTTATGTAACTGGATGAGATGTATGCTTACATTACTTCGATAGATTGTGGCTCTTCATGCTGTCCCAGTGGTGCTAAGGGTTGAGGCACCGGATGCAACACCTCATGCCACACCGGCAACCCAGGTTCGGAAGTGAGCCCGGGTTGTCAGGGGTCAGCAGGGGAGGGAAGAGATTGAGCATCTGGTGGACTGCTCTCTCTTCCTGGGGAGGGTTCAGGGGAGCGTCCACTCTTTGTGTGACCTCTGGCGGTGGCTGAGGGAGTGCCAACATAGTGACATGCCATATGCCTGGAGGTGGAGCTATGGCACCATGTTGCCTTGCTGGCTATGCTCTGCAGGGGGGGATGGATAAAGTAGAAAAACCCTGCCACACAACGCGGAGATGATGGGGATATGAGGGATGTGGCCCACATCCCAACGGTCGGCCCTGTGACCGGAGAACTCCATGGCCGACCCACCACTCAAGGTAGGACCTCTCTAATCCCAGAAAGGCCATCACAGGAGGATGGGCCCACCCCAGGGGGTGATTTGGGGGGCTAGGTCTGCCTGAGTGGTGGGGGAGTCCCTCCGGTCAGTAGCAGGGTTCAGGCAAGAGAGTAGAGGCCGATGTTGGGTGTACACCCTGGAAGGATGTCCAGGTGTGGGAGAGCAAAAAATAGAATTGGGGGAAAGATTGTGGCTGTTTGCCTCTCTATCCATGGGATATACCACCCTGTAGGGACATGACGCAAGGAACCCTAGAGGAGGGTTCTCCCCCGTAGGTGCCGTGGGAATAATTCCCCTTGGCTAAAGGTAGCTTGGGAAGAAGCCCACAGGAAAGATAGATGAGCTGCTGGAGGAGGAGGGGTGGATGGTGGGGCAATGAAGAATGAATCCTGGAACAGTCCAGGAGGAGTGGCCTTTAAGGCCTGATGGGGGAGTGATGTAGTTGCTCCACCCATTGAACCTCAGGCTTAAAGCCTTCCCATTCAATTGTACTTATGCAACTGGATGAGATGTATGCTCATGTGACTTCAATACATTGTGGTTGTTCTCCTCTCTATCCATGGGATATACCACCCTGTAGGGGAATGATGCAAGGAACCCTAGAGGAGGGTCCCCCCCCATAGGTGCTGCAGAAATAATTCCATTGGCTAAAGGTAGCTTAGGAAGAAGCCCAAAAAGAATACCCAAAAGGGTATCAAGAATCAAAGAGGTGAGAAATCAAAATATATCAAAACTGGAAAGTAAAGAGAGAGACATAGATGGGAAGGACAAGAGAAGAATGAGATAAGATGAGGACAATGAATGAAATGAAAGCTGACAAGATGCAGAAGGGTGGACTTCCTAAGGAGAGAGGGAACAGCTGAGGCCACCATCTGACTCCATCCAACAGCGGAACCTAACTACAGAACCTATGAAAGCACAGATCCTGACTAATATTATGACCATTGGCACAGAGGAGAGGAAAAAAACCCTTTGAGGAGGAAACCTCTGGGGATCCAAGGCCTAGGTCACCTTCCCTCCAGGCTGAGGGATGTTTTGATTAGTGACGGCTCAGCTACTGCAATTTAGAGTTGAGATCGAGGGAGGAAGAAAATATTCCAATTTAGAGGAAGCCCTCACTCTGTCCTTCTAAATGGACAGCTGTTGAGGGTTGGGAGCGATGTCTCTGCAACTAGATGCCCAAAAGCAAGACACTAGAGAGATGACTACTAAGGCACTCACCTGGCCTATGCGAGCCTACGAAACAGACCAGGTGAACCAGAGGCGGTCTTGATGGAGAATAATGGAGAGGGTGCTTCCGAACCCGCTTGGGCAGCCAAAGGGGCTCTGATGATGATAACCCCACTCCTCGCAGCTGGAAGTCATAAATTCTACATTCAGAGGTGTCGCTGAGATGAGGGATGACTGAAGGTCCATCTGCAGTGAAGACATTCCTGCTAAGGGCCAGGGAGAAGGATCCCGCTCCGAGCTTCCCATGTTCTAGATGCAGACTTCATGGGTGCTGAGTGAGACCATCAGCTACAGGCTATCCCTGAGCCAAGGAGCAATGGACATGGAAGGCATGTCTTAGAGTGGAGATCAGTTCGATGAGGTAGCATAAGACCCAATGAGAGGTATGCTCGATTGATCAATGTGAATAAGCAGACCCTGGGGTTGGACTGAGCGAAGGAGAACCAGACTCATGTCATGAGGAAGCTACCATTATTGGTAACTATGGGAGTGCATGCCAACTGTGTCCATTGAGAGGCAAATTAGGAATGGATAGAATTGCATGATGGTAGGAGTGAGAGCGGCCAGGTGAAGCCAGCAGCTGATGGTGAGGTAGGCAGTACCAGGAGGACATCTGAATAGGTTTGACTAGAACAAGGGAATAGGGCCAGAGGAGGAGATGTGTAGGCAGGACGATATGCAGGAGGGAATATTAGGTGATGAGAATGAGTTGGGTATGGTGGTATAGCAGGATGTCAGGATAGGGAAGCCCTCAAAAGAAAGCAGAGGTCAGAGAAGAAGAGGAATGGAGAGCAGAGGGGACCCTGAGGGCTAGGAAGATGGTGTAGGCGAGTGAGGACTGTCGGTCCCTTGGCCATAATGAAGGAAAGTAGACAGAGGTGAGAGGGGCTGAACCAAAACCAGAGACCCAACGGCCACAATAAAATGATCCCTGGGAGTGAGTGAAGTAATGCAAAAGTGATTTACCAGTTGGAAGCTGGTGGGCCAAGTGAGGGAAGAAAGAGGGCAGCAGAGTCCAGCAATAGCCCCAGTCGAAAGGGTATTAGAATGCTGAGTGGCCACTGGGAACAGCTAGCAGGTGAAAGGAAACAAGGACATCAAACGGCAAAAGCAAGTGAAAGATAAAATAATATAAGTTAATGCTAACAGGGATAGCTAGCTGACACAAAGTGAGTCAGCATAAATTAAGGTAAAAGGATAGTGAATGGGGACAGCTGACCTACCGTGGATAGTAGGAAAACAGCCATGAAGAGCAAAGGAAAGAGACTGATGCATGGGTACCAAGGAAGCGTGTCCTGTATGGAGTTTGACAAGGAAATACAAGGGCAAGGAGGTGCAGATGATAGGGCAGGAAACCCCCAAAAGTATACACAGTAAGTGAAAGCTCGGGAAGGAAGGAAAGAATGGTGGTGGTATTCATACCAAAGGAAAAACAGAAACATTGGTCCCAAGCAGGTGAAGCAGCACCAGGAAGGAGGCAACCTGCACCACCATGGAGGGAATAAAATATGACCTACATGGAACAAATTCAAATATACATGCAAGGGAAGAGCAAAGCCATATAGCAAACCATGGCTGCAGTGCAGGCAACTGGGGCAGTGGAGACAGGTATACTAGAGACGAAGCACCAGAGGAGTACAAAGGATGGGTATAGCTTTAAGGCAGAGCACAATGAAGGACGCCCAACCCGGAAGCCCTGGAGCAGAGATGAGCAGTGACAGCAAGAGGAGCAAGGAGAGAGTGCGAGGCAGAAGACCGCCAACCCAGAGAGCACTGCAGGGGCTAAGGTCAGCAACCAGGAAGCACGGGGAGGAAGGGAGAAAGCTAGCAGAAGATAAACTACAATGCGGAGGAGGCAAGCCAGGAGCAGAAGGAAGAAGGGGAGGACTGCCAGGAGAACAAAACCCGCAAGAGGTATGGGGGGAGGGGAGAGAACGAAGACAAAAGGCAAATGACAGCCACATAGTGAGCGGCAGAGAAAAAGGGGAATGAGCGGGCAGCCAGAGGCAGGACAAGGCAAAATGCTGATCGCCAGCAGGAACAACTGGGAGTGAGGGCAGAGCCTCCAACCACAACAAAGAATGAATCCTGGAACAGTCCAGGAGGAGTGGCCTTTTAAGCACTGATGGGGGAATGACGTAGTTGCTCCGCCCATTGAACCTCCGGCTTAAAGCCTTCCCATTATGATGTCATGTATAGGTAAGCAAACACCTGGCTGATAATTAATTTATTAATTTAAAATGATTCCAACAAGGATGACCCTATGAGATGTAACATCTTGTTTTCATGGCGATCACTAGGAAGATAGCAGCAGTCAACAGATTAACATAATCCAGCAGAAATAATTACATACATGTTAAAATATACACAGGAAAGAAAAAGTGTAAAGGTATATCCAAACAGTAATCAAAGCAAGCTAAGAAAGAGAGGTTACAGCAAACAAAGTGCACGAGCAGTGTTATGCAACATGGTAATGGAGATTCTGGATGAACACAAAAACAAGGAGTTGATACTATTATATTAGGGGATGGGCTTGGGGGGAATGCTGACTGTTTGTCCCTACTTATATGCTTGAGGGTTGAGAGCATGCTACAGTTCCTCTAAGGGTGACATTAGTGTACTAAACAGAGCCTATATTATATAAGGCAAGTATATATGCCCTATGGAATGCTTGGTTTTCCCTTCATTAGCCGCGGGATGTTATGTTGGCTCCCCTCTCCTTCTCCCCCTAAGGCCTTACTCACAGATCTGGGTCCCTTCTCCGTGTGGTTTCTTCCCACTCCCTTTTCTTCTTACCCAGAAGATTGCTTCGACACCAGGAATTAGTTGGGCTAAAAATGGATTAAATTCAAGAAAGGATATATATATATATATATATAATATTTTCTTTTATTTCATCCACAGCTCCTTATGTTGCAATGAATCAACATAAGAGCTTGTAGAAACTGCATATAAGAAGATAGGACTGGAACTTTGGTTATAAGGCATTGCAGTTAATTATGAATTGAGCCTTATTGTTTGGAGCCAAGGACTGTTTCTAAACAACTTAAGTTCCATAGCTAATAAATAGACTGTAGGATGAATTTAGCCCTACGCCTCTAGATCCCTGAACAACGTTCAACTGACTATGCCTTTAGTTAAATACCCTAGTTCCCCCCCAGTTTATTTTAGTTACACACTGAGAAGTTGTATTATCGAGTTTTAATAATAATTTTTTGTTACATCCCATCCCTTCCTTGCGATTATCCCTGTAGATAATTAAGTTTTAGAGTTTGGCCAGGTTTTGTATATCAACACTAGAAGGCACTGTGTGCAGTTCCTATAGATGTATAGAATTACATCTAAGGCCTATAAATAATCATTCCCCTTAATTTAGAATTGATGGGTTTTTCCTTTTCTCTTAATGAGGCTAGATTCATTAGCTTGATGCACGGGGAGCACTCCTTTGTAAATCTGGAGAGTTACCTTATGGTTTGATGACATTCTAGAGGTTGTGTTCCACCAATCCAGGAATAGGCTCCCATAGGACCTAATTCCTTGAGAGGGAATTCCCTCTCGAGTGGGCAGAGACCCACATTTTGTGGATCGTTTCCCACTCACCTGGGAGGAAGTTTTCTTCTCCCCAGGACACGGGATGGAGATGGACAAATCTCCCCCTACTATGGAAGACCACTTCTATGTAGTTTTTCCCTTGGGGAAGTTGTTGACTTTAAAGGTTGTTGTTTCTGAGTTAGTTTGCCTGTATTATTTAGTCCAGTTTTTATTGTTGATTTTAAAAATGGATGATGACAGTCTTTTTTGTAGTGCTGTTGGTTCCCCGGTTCTGGATGGATGGGTTGCTCCTGACAGGGGGAAACTTTTAAGGAAGCCACTCACTCCAGCACTGCTAGGTTAGGTCTTATAGGACTGCTGGAGTGTGAGTGGAATACAGTACAAACAATTTTTTTAAGTTCTTCCCTGTACGGGTTTCAACAACTTCATCCCTATAATTATGCCTTTTTCTTTAGGAGATTATGGTTAATGTTCCAGTAAAAATTTTCTCCCAGAATGTGAATAGCTTACACTCACCCATTAAATGCTACAGGATCATGCAACACTTAGGAAAACAGAGGGCAGACTTATATTTTTTACAGGAGTCTCACCTCTCAGTATTGGAACATTCCAAATTACATTGGGGAGGTAGATACTCAGTATTTGCATCCTCCTACCCAAGGGGCCGTAAAAGGGGCACTGTAATGTTAGTTCCATCTTCTACTTCTCTTGAGATACAGGATTCTTATTTAGATTCTCAGGGAAGATATGTGATTCTAGTAGGCTCGCTTTATTCTCAAACAGTGACTCTGGTTAATACCTATCTTCCTCTCCAGACGTCACTCCCAGTGGTACGAATGTTTGTACAGAAGGTGATGGAGAGGCTCAAGGGAATACTGATTATGGGTGGGGACTTTAATACCCCATTTCATCCACATCTTGATTCCTCTAATCACAACCTAACCAGACTTTCTGGAACGGCCAAGTATTTAAAGGGGAATTTTGCCCATTTGGGTATTGAAGACGCCTGGCGGAGATTATTTCCATCTGATCCAGGCTATACACATTTTTTGGCCAGACACGGCACCTATTCCAGGCTGGATTATTTTTTTATAACAGTAGAACATCTCACACTAATTCAAGACATAATACTGGAGCCCAGGGTACTTTCAGATCACAACCCCCTAATTTTTTCTTTTTGCATAATATGTTTATTACATTTTCCACCATAAAACAGAGGTACAATCCCATATACTCCATACACATCAGAACCATATTAATTCAACATGTACCTATACCCCCCAATATTTCCTTCTTACATCAATTTATTAGTTTATTCATTCTCCCTCCAAGGAAAAGAAGAAAAAAAAAAAGCCCCACACACACCTAATTTATTTTTAATACCATACTCATCTCATATTCATTAACTCTATACATTGCTAGTTTGTTCGTATTCACTGACACTGTACATTGCTAGATTGTTATAAACCCTTCATCTCTCATTTATTTACCCTCTCCTTATCAACCCCAGGATTCTTTCTCCCTACTCCGGCTCATTTTTAACAACTGTTCCTTCAACCTTTCTACACATTGAGCCACTACCTCCTATTCTTGCAGCCCTTTGCCTAACATTTCCCTCTCTTCTGGGGATAAAGAAAACATAAATATTCCTCACACTTTCCAAAACTGATCCTCTCTATTTCTTGCTACATAATATAGCTTTTCCAGGCCAAGAGTCTGCAGGCACAGGTTTTTCCATTGCTGCATAGTGGGAGTATCACTTGAAACCCATGTGTTTAGTATGCAGTGCCTGGCCAAAACAACCAGGATCCGCACCCACCTCAGGAGGGTTCTCCAATCCTCTTCCTCTGAGTCATCCACCCCAAACAACATGAACAATGGATTTCTCTCCACCTGCCTGACCCACATCCTTCCCATCTCCGTGGCTACTCCATCCCAAAATTGTTCAAGGTGAGGGCACTCCCAAAAGCAGTGTATATAGGTGCCCTCCTCTTTCTTACATTTCCCTCATAGAGGTGATATCTCAGGTCGAAATCTGTGAACCATACTTGGGGGGCAGTAAAGCCTATGTAGGAACTTATAGTAGGACTCCTGGTATTTATTACACACCAGTAATCCTTTATGCAATTGTAGCAGTAAATCCCATCCCTGGTCAGGTATCTCCCTTTTCAAATCCCTACTCCATAACATCCCAGTTTTACAGGTATAGGCCGGCAGATACTGCCGCCCCATTTTTGCCGCCCTTCCTATTATTCCTCTCGCCTCCTTCTGGGTACTGAGTGCCAGATGCTCAATCTCCTCTATGGGAGAGCCCACCACTCGATCCCTTTCAATTGTTTTAGCATAATTTCTCGCCTGAAAGATTCGGAACATACCTAACCCCATACAACCCCCTAACTCTTCCCCCGACATTAGTCTCCTTCCCTTCCATAAATCTTTTATGCACTTATCCCCTCTCTCCTCCCAACGTAAAAATCCTGTATCTTCCAACCCTACCACAAAACCCGGATTCCCCCTCAGTGGAAGCAGCAATGTCTCTTCCCCTGACCTCACTCCTACCCACTTCAGTAGCTGTTCCCACCCCTCCAAAACTGAGACCACCAGTGGATTTGTATCTGCCTGATCATTATAGGCCTTTTCCCCTTCCCTTCTCAGGAATGCCGAAAGCCTTACCACCCCCTCCCCTTCCTCTAAGTCTAACCGCCCTGCTTCTGGTGGTCTATTCACCCAATCCCCTAACAGTCTATAGTGCATGGCTAGAGCATAGTTTCTTAAGTCAGGTAGATTTAGGCCACCCCTGTCTCCATCTGCTTGGAGCCTCCGAAGGCTCACTCTGGGCCTCCTCCCCTCCCATAAAAAGCCTGAGAAGGCCTTATCCATCCTCTTCACATCCTTCTTATTTAGGCCCATCGGCAACATTTGCATCAAGTACAGTATCCGTGGCAAGGTATTCATTTTTATAAGGTTTATATGACCTAACCACGATAGAGGTAGGCCTCTCCACCTTCTCAACTCCTCTTCTATATTCTGCACCACCGGCCCATAATTTAACTTATAGAACTGACTCAACTCATGCCCTATACGAATCCCCAGATATGTAAATTCAGTTTTTTTCCTTTTTAAGGCCCAAAGCCGTATTTCCACACACTTTTTCAATTTCTCCCCACAACATAATTTCAAATTTGTGGGTACAGTATTTATTTTATATCCGGAGAACACTGCAAACTGCTCTATCACTGCCAGCAATGGGGGAACAGATCTAGCTGGGTCCCAGACATACAGTAGCATGTCATCTGCGTATAATGTGACCTTATGTTCTTTCCCCAATCTCCCAACTACCCCCCCCAATTTTCATTGAGCTTCTAATGGCAATCACTAGAGGCTCTATAGCCAGTGCAAATAGGAGCGGTGAGAGGAGGCAACCCTGCTGAGTGCCCCTATGGAGGGTAAATTTCCCAATTAAGCCTCCATTCACCAGTACTCTCACCTCCAGGGCTTTATACAAGCTTTCGACCCATCCTATAAATCCTTCTCCCATCCCATACATCCGAAGAACCCCAAATAGGTACTCCCACTCTATACGGTCAAACGCCTTCTCGGTGTCCATTGTTAGAACGACTATATTTTTTTGACCGTGGGAAGCTACAACCCCCTAATTTTAAAAATAGATTTGGGTAAGCAAAAGAGGTTCAGGCTCTGGCAGTTTAATACATTCCTTCTCTGGGACCAAGAATTTCTAGACCACTTTACGAAATGTATCCCTCAAGCAATCCAAGAAAATATATCTCCAGAAATGTCTTGTTCTATACAATGGGATGCATTGAAAGCTGTTCTCCAAGGGGAGCTGCTGGAATATGCCTCCCGTAAACAAAAAAAAAATGAACGCTAGACTTAAATTCTTGACAGATCTTTTAGAGTCATATCAACTCTTACATAGGGAGGGTGACCTGACCCTACAACGTAGAATAAGAGGTCTAAAACAGGAGACTCAACAAATATTAGATTACAGAACTTTCCAGAGCCTGACTTATCTAAAACAATACAACTATGAGGAGGGAGCTAGGGGAGCAAGGGTTTTGGCGAGAAACCTCAAAGCGAACAAACAAGCTTCAACCATTTTAAAAATAAGAACTAGCACCTCTAATAAAAACACTTATAAAGAAAACCAAATCAGACATACTTTCCAACTTTTTTATGAAACTTTATATAAAGGCCCTCACCAGCCCCAAAACCACCCAGAGGCGACAACAGTTTTTCTGGATAAACTTTCATTACCCAAGTTATCTGAACAATATATTAAACAGTTGGAATGCCCAATCAGACCAGATGAAATTTTATTACAGGTTAAAGCGTTGAAACCATTGAAATGTCCAGGCCCTGATGGCTTCAGCGTGGAATGGTATAAGGCCTTTATACCGCAGCTACTTTCTAGCGTTCTTCCAGCATGCCGGGCAGTGACTGAAGGTGAGACCCCGCCACCCTCTTGGAACTATGCGATTTTCTCCCCCTTGCTAAAGCCCGATAAAGACCCTACTCTCCCACAGTCATACCGTCCCATTTCTATTCTAAATGTGGACTATAAAATATTCATGGCCATATGGGCAAGGCGGCTGAAACCTATACTGACACATCTTATACATAAAGATCAATCTGGTTTCATAAAATCAAGGAATACCTTTAATAACTTACACCAAATTATGTTACTAATGGAATTTATACATACTAGGAAGATTCCTGATACAATAATAAGCTTAGACGCGGACAAGTCATTTGACAAGGTTAATTGGGAATACTTATGGGCCACCCTATCTAAATTTTCTTGTCCTAACATTTTTCTTTCCTGTATGAAAAATATTTACTCCCAACCCAAAGCCTATATACGAGTCAATGGCTCTTTATCTCAACCAATCTCGATACAAAGGGGTACGAGACAGGGCTGCTCTTTATCCCCGCTACTTTTTGCCCTTTACATCGAACCTCTGGCTGAAGCAATTCAGAGTAATGCTCGGATAGAGGGTATTCCAGTGGGTCAACGAGAACATAAGGTACTCCTGTTTGCCGACGACACTTTAATTTCTGCCACAGCTCCAGAAACCTCCCTCCTGGCGCTCTGGGAAACCTTTGATCTTTTTGGAGCAATCTCAGGATTTCAACTAAATATAGCCAAAACTGATCTTCTTTCATTATACTTTTCCCCGTCCCTAACCTTTAAAAAGAAATATCCCTTAAAATGGCATCAAACTAAGATTAAATATTTGGGAATCCATATACCAAAAAATTTGGATAACTTGGAATTATTAAACTACGAACCATTATCAATCAAAATTATATCAGAACTGACCAGTTGGGCTAAAATACCACTAAGTTTTTTTCAAAGAATTGAAACAATTCGCATGATTATACTACCCAAACTTCCGTATTTATTCCAGAATGTCCCTACCTTTCCCTCCAAATTCTACTTCCAATCATGGGATAAAATCATTTCTAATTTTGTCTGGAATGGCCAACGCCCCAGAATCAGGATGTAACTACTACAACTCCCACTCTCTCAGGGCGGTGCCAACCTTCCAAACTTGAAATGTTATGCCCTGACAGCTTTTTTCAGAGTATTAGCTTTTTGGGCATCCTCGGCATATGAAGCTCCCTGGAAAGAGCTAGAATTTGCCATTAATGACCTTTATGACATTACCAAGGTAATATTTTCCACAACACCTAGAATAGCGCCTATAAGAGAATACACCCCCTTTATGGCACAGATTTTGAAATTATGGTACAAATTAAAAAAACATAAGGGTTTCAGAGCATTTTTCTTCTATTACATGCAAATTTTGGGAGATGATAGGTTTCTCCCATCTACATTTTAGTGTAATGTGAACAATTGTGGTGTGGAGAGGCTCAAGAGACAAAGCTTGGGTCTCGGCTGGACAAATGCAACACCCATGGTCTCCAAAGGGTTTTGAATGCCTGATATTTATTATGGAGTTTGGCTGTAAGAGATTCCATATAGTAAATGTCTAATACCCCCCCAATCCCTCACAGACAGAATAGCAGCGGTTCTCCATCATCTGGTAATAGCTTTTTTCGCTGCTAAAATATATTTGGGTAGCAAGATACGGTGCCATGAGGGTCTGTGAGTGGGAAATATAGATAAAAGAGTCAGTTCGGCCGTAAATTCAACTGATTCACCCAGACATTCTGAAACCTCCTGTTGGAGTGCGCACCAAAATGGAGTCAATTGAGGACATGCCCAGAAAATATGACTCTGGTCAGCATGCATACAAGCACAATTCCTCCAGCATCTGCCGTAACTTGGTGGTAGATATTTCGCTAGGATAGCCGGTGAATGAAAAAAACTACTACGACATTTCCAGGCAAACTCTCGCCATTTCATGGAGTGTGTTACTTTACATGCTAAAGGAGATGCCTACAACCAATCCTGGTCTGATATATCTTCGGCCAAGTCCCTACAACAACTATTTAAAATAGTAAGTAAGGAATCACCCATTCCCTCCCTGAGAATTTTATATAAATGTCCAACTTGATGTCCCCATAAATGTCCATTTATATGATCTTCCATATAAGTCCATGCCATGGGGATGAGGTCAGGCAATTTTGTTACCACCTCTCTCTGTCTTAAAATATAATTTTTAACCTGGGTATACCTGTAGATATCAGTGTTGGTTAGGCCATACGTAGCTTTTAGAGTTTCAAAGGGGATGATGCCCGTATGACATAGGAATTGTCTAAAAAATTGAAGACTCATTCTGGTTGCCCTCTTCTGTACCGCCTCCACCCTATCTATGTACTTCCAGAGATGGAGCCTCCAGAGCCAGACACAGTACTTGAAGTGAGGCCTCACCATCAATCTGTACAGGGGTAACACTACCTCCCTCTTTCTACTGGTGATACTCCTCCCTTTGCACCCGGGCATCCTGCTAGCTTTCCCCCACTGCCTTATCACACTGCTTTGCTACCTTCAGGTCATCAGGAATGATTGCCCCAGGTCCCTTTCCTGTTTTGTGGTTGCCAACACCTCCCCACTCAACTGGTACATTGCTCCCAGGTATCTGTGCCCCAGGTGAATAATTTTGCACTGTTTTGCATTGAAATCCAGGTGCCAAACCTTGACACATCTTCCAGCTTTTTTAGATCATCCCTCATTCCCCCCTCTCTCCCCTGGTGTGTCCACTCAATATTTGAACACCTTGATAAGCCACCTATAGGCTGGGAGGGGAGTTGCTGACAGTCACAAAGGAAGAAAGAGACTTGGGCATCATCATCACCGATGACCTGAAATCATCCAAGCAGACCTCTAAAGCAGTAGGGAAGGCTAGGGGGATGTCAGAGTATATTAGTAGAGGTATTACAAGTCATAAGAGGGAGGTAATAATCCCTCTTTACAAGACACTGGTTAGGCCCCATCTGGAGTACTGCATGCAGTACTGGAGGCCACACCTTCACAAGGACATTAACCAAATTGAGGCAGTCCAGAGAAGGGCAACCAAAATGGTGTAGGGACTGCATCAGAAGACATATGAGGACAGATTAACAGAGCTCAATATGTATACCCTTGAGCAAAGGAGGGAGAGAGGTGATATGATTGAAACATTCCAACACCTTAAGGGCATTAACAAGGTGAAAGAGTCTAACATGTTTAAATATGAGAAAAATAGTAGGACAAGAGGACACAGCATGAGACTAGAAGGAGGCCAATTAAGGGGGAATGTGAGGAAATTCTTTTTTACAGAAAGGGTGGTGGATGCATGGAACGGCCTACCTCAGGAAGTGGTGGCTATGAATACAGTGCAGGGCTTCAAACAGGCATGGGATAGGCATAAGGGAGCAATACAGATGAGTATGAATAGGTAGGCCACTGACAGAACAAAGGCCGATGGCACATTTATAAGGTAGAAAAAGAAATGGGCAGACTGGATGGGCCTTGTGGTCCTTATCTGCAGTCAACTTCTATGTTTCTATTGATTTGCTCAGTAGTTATGCCATATGATGCTATGACTGCAGGTGAATCAACTGAATGAGTTAGCAAGTTCTGGTATCCAAACAGCACAGGCCTAGTTTTAGTTGCATTAAGGATCAGGCAGTTGTTGAACCAGGAGAAAACTGTTGAAATCAGCTTGGAGTACAGACTTATCTTGGACATTGTCAAGGTTGGATGTGTGTCCTTACTCAAACTGAGTATTGCCAGTACTGTATGGCATGAGGGGTGGACAACATGGACCATAAGTCCATGCTGTCATCACAATACTATTTCAGTTTTTATTTGTCCCAACAGTGAGCTGCATACCTCAGCCTTCTAGTCCAGTTCTCATACAGTGACCACAGCTGCCAGCTCTGGTCACTGTTCTGATACCAAAACATATTCTTTCTTTTCCCCTTCCCTTCACATGGATCCAATGTGGGTGCAGAAACTCTCAGAGCAGTTGGGGGTCACTGGGATGCGAATGACTGTGAGGTGTCCAGCCCTACCCTTTCTTACCCACTACTAAATGTCTTCTCATGCAAGGCTGCCTTGGCTCTCCCTGGCCTTCAGTGGGGGGGGGCATTGTGTGGTTACCAACATAACTGCACATCTGTAATGCACTGCATGAGGTGCACAAGCAGCAGAAAGAGTGGTACCCCCACCTCTGCAGTTTTAGTGGTCTGCATCAATGGGTGGTAGAGCCAAGGTGTCTGGAGACCCCTCTCATTTGTAACTGGGAGGTCAACCAGTGCATTGTGACCCCCCCTCCGCCTCTCCATATTTCAGTCAGTGGAACTGTATTAATTTGAAAGAAATGTTAGTTTTGGTTTGTTTATATTTTTTTGGACCAGGGAAGGAAGGCTAGGAAATACTGCCTGTTCAGCCTCATCCTGGGGAAGGGAGAATACAGATACAAACCAACTGATATTGAGCCAGGTTACTCTGTTGGTGGGTTACTGAATGTAGAAGATTTGGGCAGAACATTAGCGAAATTAAAAACAGGCAAACAAGTGGAGCTGCTATCATCCTGGAGGACGCATAAACACTCTCCAACACCTTGATGTCTATTTTCTTTTTTTACTTTATTGAATTTTCATCAGCTTTACAAACAAAATTCTGCCCAAGAATAGGTGGAATCACAATGTAACAATACAGCATTCATACTGTTTGTAGTTCTGGCGCCCTTACTTAAAGAAAGAAATTATGCTCCAGAGGAGGGCATCAAAGATGATACTTGGAATGGGGGATAAGCCCTATGTGGAGAGACTTAAGGAGCTAAACATGTACTCCCTGGAAGACAGAGGGGACATGATCGAGACCTTTAAGTACTTGAAAGGTATTAATAGAGTAAACACAGAGGGGGTGCTCAGACTGAAGGGGGAAGGGACCACAAGGGATCATAGCCTGAAATTGGTTGGTGGGAAGAAACAATTGCTTACCATAGTAATGTTGTTTCTTCTAATGGAGTCTTGCTGTATTCTGACAATATGCAGTTAGACTGACCGGTTCAACTGCCCTGGAGAACAAAGAGTTAAACTCTATGCAAATACATAGAAAGTTGAGCTCAAGCTCGGTTTTCAAACCACTGACCTTGGTACATTCTAGAAACTGATCAGATTCTATGAAGCGAAAATATCTATATATTTATAGGCAAAAAACTAAGCCTAATCAGGGGGTCCCCAACAGGGGCAACATAAGCAAAAGACAAAAAGGCATGTAGAAGACTCAAGTCACAGATGCCCAAAGAAAACCAATACCCACTACTGGGTTAAGTCATATAGGTGCTGCAGAAGAGCCACCCTTCCCCAGGTTCTGAAGGGGAGGTAGGGTGGGAGGTCAGAATACAGAAAGACTCTATTAGAAGAAACAACATTACTATGGTAAGTAATTTTTTCTTCAAACAATATTAAGTCTTGCTGTATTCTGACAATATGCAGACTACAAAGCAATGCCCTCTGGAGGTGGGCACAGAACCTATTTGGGGAATAGGCTCTGAAGTACTGCTGTGACAAACCTGGCATCACTCCTAGCCTGAATATCCAGGCTGTGGTGCTTAGTGAATGTATGGACAGATTTCCAGGTGGCAGCCTTACATATTTTAAGCAAAGGGACTTCCCTGGCAGCCGCCAAGGAAGCAGCAGTCCCTCTAGTAGAATGGGCCCTAAGGCCTGATGGTGGGTCCTTACCTAGCTTACCATAGCAAAACTGGATATAGGCCACAATCCATCTGGCTATAGTCCTTTTTGCAGCTGGCCTGCCTTGACCAACCTCACCATAGGTAAGAAAGAGTTGGGAACAATCCTTCTTTAGCTCCTTTGTGCTGTCCATGTAATAGCTAATAGCTCTTTTTACATCCAGACTGTGGAGCCTGTGTTCACCTGAGCTGGAGTGCTCCGAGAAGATAACAGGCAAGGTAATGGATTGCTTAAGATGGAAATCAGAAACCACGTTAGGGAGGAACTTCCTATTCATTCGGAGCACAATTTTATCCCTGTGGGTTGTGATATAGTTGGGCTCCACTGACAAGGCCTGAAGTTCACTGATTCTTCTAGCGGAAGTGATGGCTGCTAGAAAAACAGTTTTCCAAGTGAGAAACTTGAGCTCTGAAGAAAACATAGGTTTGAAAGGAGGTTGCATAAGCTGGCCTATGCATATTTTCAGGTTCCATGCAGGGGTAGGTTCCCTATGTGGAGGATGAAGATGCAGCAACCCTTTGAAAATCATTTTGAAAATTGGGTGTGCAGCCAGAGAAGAGCCCTTCCCTGCTGAAAGATAGCAGAGACAGCAGAGAGGTGTACCTTCAGAGTAGATGGCTGTAAATGCAGAGACCGAAGGTGGACCAGATAGTCCAGATGTTCTGGTAACCCTGCCTGATGTGGGTCCAGGTCTTTCTGGGAGCACCAAAGAGAAAATCTTTTCCACTTAGAGGAATAGTTCTTCCTAGTAGCAGGTTTTCTGGAACTTTTCAGAATATCCAGGACAGACTGAGACAATTGTAAATCTGCATATTCTAAGTCTTCCAGAGCCAAGCCCTGAGGTGAAGAGACTGAAGACTGGGGTACATTATCCTGCCCTGACAGGATGTCAGCAGGTTGTACCTCCTGGGGACAGAAATTGGCTTGGTCATTGCCAGTGACAGCAGCATCGCGTGCCACGGCTGTCTGGCACAGTCTGGGGCTATGAGAATCATGGTGGCAGATTGAGACGTCAGCTTGACCAAGACTCTGGCTATCAGAGGAAAAGGGGGAAAAACATAAAGGAACCTGTTTGACCAAACCAGAAGGAGAGCATCCAGTGGCACTGGGCCCTGGAGTGGAGTCCTGCAACAATACAGTGGTAACTGGTGATTATCTGGGGCTGCAAAGAGATCTATCCCACCTCCTGAATACTGAGAGAAAGGACCTGCCTGTTCAAGGTCCATCTGTGATTCCCCTGGCTGACCCTGCTGAGAGCATCTGCCAGTACATTGGCCTTGCCTGGCAAGTGAACTGCTAACAGTGACATGTTGAGAGAATATGCCAGGTTCCAAATCTTCATGGATTCTGTGCACAGCAGGGAGGATCTTGTCCAGGGGTGTAGTTTGTTATTTTTACAGGGGGGGCAAAGTAACAAAAAAGTCCTGATTTTCGCTTATCACGACAGTGAAGAGGGCGGGTGGCTTGCGTAATGCGAACAAATCAACCAGCATCAACTAATGCCCAAAAAACATTTAAGACTACAGCTGAATAACTCCTGGGAGGGACCAGCCTAGGCCAAGTCAGAGCACTTCCCCACCCCACCAGTTTTACTGCAGCCTGCTCTCGACCCAACTCCTCCTGAGACCAGAGTCAAAAAACTGACCGAGATCTATTTTGTATTCAGTTTTTCGTTATTCTGCCCTGGGAGTGAGGACTTACTTGTAAAGTTGAAAATATGTAAGGAACTTAACTGCCTTCTCAAGAGGACAGGACCTCCCCTCAGCTTCAATTCAAATCAGTCTTGACCTAATTTTGCCCCCACCTGAACCTCCAGGTGGATAGCTCACTAGTCTCTCACCCCCTTTGCTGCTTACATAACCCTTCCAAGTCCAGCCCTTATAGTGCATCCTGAACTTCTTGAAATGTCTGCTTGAGCTAGCCCTCCCACCCTTGAGGAGTGCAAAATGCATGTTTCAAAGAAGTGCAGCAAATGGCTGTGCCACCTCAGTATACCTATAAACATGGATGGTATGGGAAACATCCCAGCATGTGCATCCTCACAGCATGAGCCCTTGTTTACAAAGATTACATAAAAAAATGCGATTATACAATGACAAGAATGAATGCTGGCCTCTGATTGGTCAGTCTTGGGCTAGACCCATGTTGTTATCCCAGTACATCTGATTCATCACAGGTCTAGTCTCAGCCTCTCTGTGAACCTCTTGATGATTGTTAGCATTAGTGTGGTTTTTTTGTATCTTCTCTTAAAAATGTTTTTCCACACCAAATAAAACATCTTTAAAATGATTTTTTTTAATTCTGTATAACAACTCGCCATTGTATAATAGCAATAATGCCCTCCAGGGTGTGTGTCATGCTAGGATAACGTCATGCCTTATGTATTGGATGCACTCATGCCCAACCACCTGAGGCATGATGTTATCCCAGCATGACACACGCCCTGTCGGGCATTATTGCTTACTTTCACCCAGTGTTAACACTTTTCTTTGTTATAACCAAGTTAATTCATTAGTCTCCCATCCCATCCCATCCCATATTATTCAATGTCACATGCTTGAATCTGGTTAGGTAAGGTAAGCGAAGAGGATAATGCTCTCCTCAAGCAAGCAAGCATTGCATACATAAGCATGGGACTTGCTGATATCCCTCAGGCGGTGCTCTTAACAAGCATGCTGATGTACCTGGGACAGTGCAACAGAACAATGTAAATCCCCTAATTGTTCAAGATGATCATGGGCATGATGTGGTCACACCACAACCCTACCTACTCTCCTCCCCATGGGCGCCTAAGGAATATGCATCTCTGTCACGCCCAGGGTTACACAACCCCATCCAAGCAAACACGGACTGCCCTGGCACAAAAGTGGTCGATCACATAACCTAAGAGAACAGACTACAGGAAGTTTGCTGGAACAACGACTCCAGATACCTGTGCACAGCCTGCAGGACCCACCCTGAAAGGTAAGTACTTGGTTGGTGGTTTTTATTAGCATCGCCTATGACAGTGTGTGGTGGGCCGGTTGTGGTAGCCCAGGTTGCCATGGATGCTCCCCCCCCCCACAGACTACTTCAAAATCGTCTCATCTGATAGTTTTGAAGGGCACAAATGAAACATGGCTGCTTTAGTTTGATGTGGTTTAATACAGTTTTTTTGTCCGAGCATGTGTCTCTGTTCTTCTACACACAGACACAGACACCACCAAAAAATGAACTTTTTTTATACCATGTTTACATTCAGGATAGAGACAGGGTAAAGCAGGTCCAGGCAGTACAACACAGTAAATGAAACAATGCATTTTACAATGCCCAACAAACCACCAAAAGACGACAAAACAACAGACCTTCCCCCTGCCCTGGTGGGGGGATGGCTAGGTCACAGGTCAGGGTGCAAATGAGGAGGAGATCACCGAACATCTTGTCAAACCACACAGTAAGATGAAACTACATGAACATGCACATTTTTTATACTGTAGGATTTCATACTTTCCAATAGTTCCTAATTTTGACACAGAAACTTATCTTTAGTGCTCAGAAGCCCATTGTACGAGGGAGGTAAGCATGGCATGGACCCAGCAGACTGGCATACATGTTGAAAAAAAATTTCTGTGCCAGTATGCCCATCCACCCCTCCCTCCTCCATCACCAGTGGCCAGAACCATTTTTTCAGCATGTGTACCAGTCCGCCCTGGTCAGCACAGCAGCACAAAGCTTGCAGGGCAGCAGAAGGCACAGCAAGCAACAGTGAATTAAATGTACATGCAAAAAGCTACAGCCCACTCTCCCCACCCCAGACCTGCAAGGCCACTATCTCCACCCAGACTGGCCAGCTCAGCTACTCTCTGCACCCTGATGGACTTGCACAGCCCTCCACACTCTGTGTCCACCCCACCAGCACAGCCACTCTCCCCACCACACCAGCACAGCCACTCTCCCACCCTACCCAACCAACACCATTTCCAGCTCCATTTATCTGGTATCCGCTCCAGGCATCCAGGTCTGTGCCTCCCCATCACATGCACACAAAAATAAATTAAACCACATTTTATACTGCATTTTGTTTATGTTTCTTTCTTTTTCTGAAAAGAGAGATGTTGAGCTACCGGTCAGCACAGTTTGCCTGGTATACAATTACAACCCCGCCCCACCGACACAATGCCAGTGCCTCCACCCACCCACACAACAGTGCCCTCACCACACCCACACAATGCCTGTATCCCCAATGCCACTCACACAAATGACCAGTGTCCACAACACCATACACACACATGACCAGCAGTGTCCCCAGCCCCCAACACACACACGACCAGCAGTGTCCCCAACCCCACACACACATGATCAGCAGTGTCCCCAACCACACACACACACACAACCAGCAGTGTCCGCAACCCCAACCAGCAGTGTCCGAAACCCCACCCACACACACAACCAGTGTTCCAACCCCCCAAAAAATAATGGCCAGTCAGTAGTCACTATAACAATAGCCAGGTAGTAGTATAATCATTTCTTTAGGGTGCATGTTTTAGTGCAAAATTTTTTGCTAGTCTTGTAACATTGTATGGGAGAACACAAAAGCTACCTTTGGTTGTGTTTGCCAGGCAATGAAGACAGAGACAGCAAGGCCAAGGAATCTGTCTGTTTCACCCTCCACAGTGGACGATCGGAGAAATCAAAAAGTGAAAGATTACTTTTACAGCCAGGTAAAGGATGAGGGAAATAATGTTTCAACATTTACTAATGTTAGAGTATGCTAGCTGGGCACAGGTCAGTGAGATACATCCCTTGACAGGTAAAGGATGAGGTGGAAATTACATTTTAACATTTACTTATGTTTACATGCCAACACCCAGTCAGCAAGCACAGAATGTCCCCCTCCTAACCAACACGGACAGTCCACCAGAAACCCAGTCAGCAAACATGGACAGTCCCCCCCTTCACCCCACCTACAAGGACAGTCCCCCAGACACCCGAACAGTTCCCCTCCACCAGACACCGGACCAGCGAGCATAGAATGCCCCTCCCAACCGACAGGACAGTCCACCAGACATCCAGGCAGCCAGCAAACATGGATGGTCCCCCATATCCCAGCAAGGACAGTCCCCACCCCGACACACAGTTAGCAAATACAGAATTTCCCCGCCCCACCAGCATGAAGAATCTTCCCAAACACCTGGCTAGCAAACATGGAGAGTTCCCCTCCCCAACAACACTGATAGTCCGTCCTAGACACCTGATCAGCAATCACCGACATTCACCCCCATAAGCCAACATGGAAAGATCCCCCAGACACCTGACCTGCAAATAGTCCCCCAATCCCCAAAAGACACCCGTCAGGCAAACATGGACAGTCCCCTTTTCCACCATCATGGACAGTCCCCCTAGACAAATGGCCAGCCAAGTCCACCAAACAATGGCTAGTGTCACCACCCCACCATCACAGCCAGTGTCCCCACATCACCATGGCCTGTGTCTCCACCCACCAGACCCCAGAATAGAAAACAGACTGTCCCCCCAGCCCCACCAAACACTGACCACCCTCCTAGTCCCAAACACTAACCACCCCAGCCCCAAACACTGATCGTCCCCCCCAGCCCCACCAAATGCAGGCCCTCTCCTAGCACCAAACACTGACCATCCTCTCAGTGAGTCAGCCCTAGAACACACAGACTGTCTTCCCTGACCCCAACCTCACAAAACAGACCATCCCCCAGCCCCACCAAACACAGACCGTCCAGTGAGTTCCCCAACAAACCCCACCACACCAGTAGCACAGTAACTGAGTGTCCCCACCCCACCAACATGACCAGTGTCCACACCATACCAAACAAATAGGCCCCCCACCCACCCCACCAACATGGATAGCCTCAACAGCCAGCAAATCCCCTTCCACCCAAAGAAACACAAGCTGACAGCAAACCTTCCACCCACCCCCCAGACACATGGCCATGGTCAAGACAACCCTCCCAAAAGACACATTTCTGGGATGTGAATTGTATTAATTTCCAACAACCAGCTTGCAGCACAGTTACTCACCAAATCAGTAAGGGCACAGAGAGGGCAGCATGCAGCAGGGCACAGCAAGGCCAAGAAGGCAGGTCAGGTTGCCGAGTCTCTCCCAACAGTCCCGTTCCACTCCCGATTAATCCCCGATGAGACAGTAACTCATTTTTTCTGACACCAGATGAACGTGTCGCATTATGGGTCTGCTATAGCCTGCATGACCGCTGGCTTCTTCACTGTTCTGGGCCTGGCTGTTCACTGACCTGAATAATCCCTCTCGGTAGACCGTGGAACTGGTGGGCAACAGGCGTGGTGTGGGACTCACCGACAACACAGTAAATCTTTTTCTGGCCTGCTGGACATAGGTGCTGGGTGTGCAGGCAAGCCTGGCCGTGCCTCAGACTCACTGTAATTGTACTACTCACTCCTCAGCCTGGTCTGTTTGGTGGTAGAGGCCTTGTGGCCACAGGCCTCCTAGGCTCTCGGGGATGGAAGGCTCAGGTGGCAGCGGGAGAGCCCAGAGCACAGCTGGCTGCACTGAGAAACAGAGAGTAGGTAGTCAGAGGACTCAGGTGAGGCATATTTAAACTGGGCTGTTCAGGACAGGAGGAGAGTGGGAACACTAGACTGACTGAGACACTGGTGACACCTGACAGATAACCAACGACTGCTGCTCGACAGCCTCGAATAGCTATCTCTCCTCAGCCCTACACCATATGGATGCTGCTGCTGCTCCTTCATGGAAGGCACACAGACAACTAAATGGTGCCACTAATGGAGTACTGCTCACGCGATGGCGCCAGCTTGCAGCACTCTCTGATTGGCTGTAACATGCAGGCTACTATGGTTACAGGCTTGCAGCCAATCAGAAAAGGGGATAGTTTTTCTTTAAGAGACATGGTGCCACGCCACCACCCCCCCTCCCCCGGGGAGGTGCAGGCAGTTCAGGCATAGCCCTGAGCCCATTCAATATTAAAAAAAACAAAATGATAACAGGAGAATGGTGGCTGGGCTCCTTAAAAAGTCCTGGTCTAATTTCTCAGGGGGGGCAGCTTGCCCCTCTGCCCCCCCACAATCTACGCCTATGATCTTGTCCCCCTCTGCTTGTTGATGTAGTACATGGTGGTGGTATTGTCTGTCCTCACTTGAACCACCCTGCCCTGTAAGAGACTGGCAAACTCCTGAATAGCCAGGAACACTGCCCTGAGTTCCAGAAGATTGATGTGCAGGAGAGACTCCTGAGGGAGCCAAGTACTGTGTGCTGTGCATTCCCCTAGATGAGCACCCCAGCCCAGAAGAGAAGCATCCATTGTCAGCACCAGAGAGCATACCTGAGGAAGAAAGGGAATCCCCACTCTGAGTTTGTCCATCTCCCACCACCACTGAAGAGCTAACAGAAGGGTGGGAGATACTGGAATCAGTTTGGACAGAGGATCCCTTTTTTGAGACTAAAAGGATCTCAGATGGAACTGAATGTCCCTTAACTGAAACCTGGCCCCCAAGACCACAGCTGTGGTGAAGGCCATGTGTCCTAGGAGCTATAGGAAATACCTTGCTGGCTGAGGAACTCAAAGGTGGAAAGATTTTACCAAATCTAGAAGAGCCTGTGCCCTTGAAGAAGGCAAAAAGGCCCTTGCCTGAATGGTATTCAGCTCTGCTCCTGTGAAGTAAGACAGACTGCTTTTGATTCACCAGAAACCCTAGACTGAAGAGTATCCTGAGTGAGCTTTAGGGTTTCTGTGACCTGCTGAGGGGATTGACCCACCAGCAGCCAGTCATCCAGATAGGGGTAAACTGAAACCCCTTCTCTTCTGAGGAATGCCACTACCACTGCCAGACATTTTGTAAACGCTCTTGGTGCAGATGTCAGCCTGAAAGGAATAGCTCTGAATTGGTAGTGGCCTGAAGGCAGTCGAAATCTGAGATATTTTCTGTGAGACTGTCTGATGGAGATGTGGAAACAAGCATCCTTTATGTCCAGGGATGCCGGCCAGTCCCCTTGCTTGAGAATAGGTAGGATGGTAGACATGATTATCATTTTCAACTTTGGCTTTGTAAGATGCCTGTTTAGGAATCTGAGAACCAGGATGAACTGCCACTCCCCAGTTTTCTTTGGTGCCAGGAAGTACCGTACCTTGAATATAAACCTTTGCCCTGTGCTGATAAGGCACAGGCTCCACTTTTTTTGAGTGTAGAAGCGTGGAAACCTCTGCCTCCAACAGGGCTATTTCTGTAGGGCTGGAAGGTCTGAAAGCTCTTGCTGACAGTTTTGGGAGCAGCTTGAAGCTGAGAGCAAGACCGTGACCTATTATCTCCAGGACCCTTTTGTCTGAAATGATGGATTGCCAAGCCTGGAGATAGTAGGTCAGCCTGCCACCTACAGGGGAAGGGGAGGCGGCCCGGACAGACTTCTCAGGGTGTCTGTTTAGTTGGGGTAGCAGACTGGGGTGTGGAAGTGGCCCTGCCAGCACCCCTCTTGCCCCCTCCCTCTAAAGACCACCGGGTTGCTGGTAAGAGGGAAAAGCTTGGGCCTGATGGAAAGGCCTGGGGTAGGCCTGCTGCTTTTGAGGAGTGGCAGCTTTCTCTTTTGCTGAAGCACTCCTGTATGCCACTCTGTACTCATTCATCTTCTTCATGTATGCCTCAGTCTGTTCCCCAAACAGAGAATTCTGGACAAGGAGAAAGTCCATGGCATTATTTTGCATGTCCTGGGACAGGGTAGTTCACCTGGACTAGGAGAAACACCTGAGGGATACAGCAGAAGCCATAGCCCTAGACGCTGCATCATTAGAGTCCACACCCATGTGGAACTGGGACTTTGATGCTTGTATCCCCTTGTTGACCAACTCCTGGAGATCAGCGAAAGCTCATGAGGGGCCTTTTTGGCAAGTTGTTCCACAGCTTCCCAAAGGGACTTCTGATTCCTGGAGGCATAAGCCATATAGGAGGCTTGCCTAATACCGAAGAAAGATGCCAGGTATGCTTTTTTGCAAGAGAATCCACATTTCTGGAATCCTTGTCAGGGGGGTGAGAGGCCATGGAGATGCCAGCCTTCTCCCAGGCTGTAGTTTGTACCACCCCTGAATGGCTACAATGGCTGGATAAAGTCAGTGTCATTGCCAGCCAGGATATACTTTCTGTCCATTTTCTTATCTACAGGAGGACAGAACTAGGGGTTTGGAGGATCTTCAAAGTCTGCCTTTTAAGGGACTTATGAATGGGAATTGAAAGTCCCTGGGACACAGGATGATCCATCATCTCCTTGTAATTCTCTTCCTCATCATCCTCCTGTCTGGCCTCTTGTATAGAGAGCTGCAGGGTCTCAGTCACCTGCCTCATAAAAACAAAATGGGAGGTGGCCTCAGAGACAAGCCTGGGAGGGGATTCATACTGGGGACGATCAGGGGAGACCTCTGGGTCAATGGGTTCCCTGCCTTTCTGCTCCTCCTCCTCCTCCTCCTCCTCCTCCCCCCATCATAGTCAGAAAAATAATACTCCTCAGGATCAGTGTGTCCTGAAGGAGTTGAATCAGTATCCAGAACCATTGGCTGTCCAGATGGTACCTGCAATGGTTCGCCAAACCCAGATTGCAAAAATTGCACTACCCGAATGGCTTTTGCAATTTTGTTCATAGTTGGAACCGAGACTGAGTTTTTGCACAGTTCCGAACTGGAGCATTTGACTTTCTTTGATGGTGTGGGTTCAGAAACCAACTCCAAACGTCGTTTACCTGTCAACGATTCACCCTGGCTTGAGTGGTCGGTTGTCAGATCCAAGGGATCAGTTAAACTGTAACCTCCCTCAGCAGTCTTTTCCATCCTTTCCTTCAGTTTACTGAGATGCATGTCTAAAGTAAACTGAGGGAAATTCTTACAAATATCACAGTCTGCTTGTAAGTGGTCAAAACCCAAACAGTACAGACAGACCAAGTGCAGATCAGCTTTTGCAAATTGCTCCCTGCACTCGGTACAATGCTGAAACCCAGTGAGACCAGTTTTTCTCTTGGGTTTCCGTGACATTACCCTAAAATTTGGTGCTTAACACAGTGGCTTAGTTAGGCCAGTTAGGCAAAAATCAAATATATACTTTATCCGAATTAGGTTAGTTAGGCCCAGACAAAAAAATGTGAAAATTAAGAAAATTACCCCTGAAGGCTTAGTTAGGCTGGGCAATAGAGAACAAAGTCCAAACCGGCCAACGGTTTAGTGCCAGCCAAAAAGTAACTGAGAGAAACCCCTGGTTCTGGTCAGGACTTTGCGCTGGATCCCAATACAGAAGAAAATTTAAACAGGAAAGGGAAAAAAGAAGTTCAGTCCCCTCACAGTCATGGAACTGATCGGAAACCAAACACTTACCCAACCTAGGAACATACACGATACCGAAGGCAGCGGTTTAAGAAGATTTTTAAAACAAAATAATAAAGCAATAGAAAATGAACTGATGAAACTCAGCTAGACCGAAGGCAGCGAGGAGAAATCTTCGAGGCATCTTCACTGGTGCGCGGAGTAAAGAATCTGATCAGTTACTAGAACGTACCAAGGTCAGTAGTTTGAAAATTGAGCTTGAGCTCAATGTTCTATGCATTTTCATAGAGTTTAACTCTTTGTTCTCTGGGGCAGTTGAACCGGTCAGTCTAACTGCATATTATCAGAATACAACAAGACTTCATGTTGATTGAAGTATAAAAGCGACCTGAGAAATCATTACTTCATGGAAAGGGTGGTGATGCCTTGGAATGCGGTACCTGAGGAATTGGTATTAAGGGAATCAGTGGGAGGGTTTGTAGGAACAAAACCCTTGATGGAAACATTTTATTTTTATTATCAAGAATTGATGTTTAATTATCTTTATTATTATTTTATGATATTAATCATGGGAATGTTTACTCTAATTTCTGGTCAAGATTACTGTTGATTCAATCTTTAAAACATTAAAATGGAGGAACAATGCCATTTAAAATGGAAACAGTTTCAAAGTTCAGAAAAAATGGTCAGGGAGGCTTTTAAAGCTAATTTCCGTGAGACTGGCCTCTATGCTCTGTAAGTAGCCAAGAGAAGCATCCTTGTGATCTAACTTATTTACAGCCATGTTTTTGAATCCAGGCTAGAGTGCACATTTCAGAGCTAGGTAACCATGACTACAATCAGATAAGGAGGTCATGTGACTAGTACAGCATGGATGTGTCTAAAAAAAGTGAGTTTAAAAGTTCCATTATGTTACATTAGAATAAGTAGTTTAAAGATGCAATGTACTGCCACTATGAAAATTGGACACTTATTATACACTAGTATAATAAGTAAGCTTACTAAGTTTCATGATTGCAGGACCAATGATTCAGGAGTTATGTTTAAAACTTATTTTCTATCATTTTCTTATTAGAAAACTAAACAAATCTAGTATCTCGTGATAGCTCACATCCTGAGAAGTCTAAGAAAATGACTCGTAAGTCTGTGTCTTGTTGTTATAGAGAGAAAAACCATCTAAAATAATCTTTGTGACAGTTTAAAGATGTATGTCTTTGAGCAGAACAAATAACGTGTTTCTACAAAAAGTAATGTTTTAAAGACTCTAATAATAGATTTTCCTTACAAATCTTATATCATTCTGTAGCTTAGAATATTTAGAGCAAGATTATCACTTTATTTTAAAAAGTTTTATTAAAATTATGAAGTTATAACCCTTAATAGTGTAACTTAGGAAATATAAATGTCAGAAATATCAAAATCATACCAATATGTTCCCCTTGACGAGAAACATCTGACGATGTAAGTTTAATGTTTAAATTAGGTCAAATGGAAATTTTATTTAAGTAAAATAATTTTGAACCAAAAACAAGTTTGAGGAAAAAGGGGATGTCTTAAAAGGCATGTCTGTATGTCATCATTTATCATCTAAGAAGTCCTACCTTTTTAGTGACTCAGGTCAATCAAAATCTGGTGATGTACTCACCAGGGCAGTTTTATATTAGTGAATTTGTCTGGTCACACCTTAGTCTAAGCCAAAATATCAATGCAGAAGGACCTATGTTAGTCTAGTTAATAATTCTAATGGTGTTATACTATAACTAGGTCAAAAAGCTTCAGGCCACACCTGCATTTGGAATATTGGGCTAGCCTAAGGATAGCCAAAATAGTATGCAGTGCTGCCAGAAGATCCAGGTGTAAAAACCAGATGCAAGGGCATTTTCATTGTGTATGAAGCAAGGTCTGTGTCTTATTTGCTGAGCATTTTGGCTAAAGTAATGTTACCTGCCAATGCCTAGACCAAAGACTTAACCTTAAGTTTCACAGCCAGACACACACTGCAGCACTGTGAAAAGAAAATTTAGTTGTCTTGAGGTTATGGCAGATGAAACATGAACAGTCATTAAAGTTCCAGCTGTTGAAACGACTTGGCTATCCACATAAAGTTATTTGAATCCAGTATTGCTATGGACTGTGCAGATTGAAGCTGTGTTCTACAAATCCAAGAATTGACTTTTGGTAAAGTGACATTCAGCAAGGAAAATTTAACATGCAGTGTTGGTCCATGCCCAAAGAAGTTCCAGGGTCAAGAAAATTAACTAATAAAAAGACTTCTCATCAAGAGCCAGACTCAACCAGAAGTTCTAAGTTGAGAGAAGAAGAACCACTTCTACAACAAGAAATTTAAGTACAGTATGACTTTGATTACTAATTAATTTAAATTATTAGTCTTAATAATTTAAATTAGCTTATCTGGGAAAGTAACAAGAACATTTACTCTTAACTATAGAATCTGGGTATCTAGTTTAAGCTTTAAACTAAGACATTTTGCATAATCTGAACAGTTAAAACTGAGTTTTATGAAAGCATAGTACAAAACACTAATGTATTGAGTTGTTGCCAGTTCTCAAAGAAAATACATTTTGCATGGTATGAAATTTTAAAACAAGTTTTATACAAAAATAATCTGAGATAGTGATCTCATGAGTTGCATGTTCTTATGCCTAAAGGTTATGTTAAATACTAAGTATGATAAAAGTTTAGTATAACTGTTATCATTTGTTATGCTGAATAGTGCTTATTCATTTGCATCGCTTATTTACTAAAATGTGTTTCATTAGTTTGCTGGATTATTTGAAACAGTTCTGTTGATGTTTACAGTTATTAGGCTTGATATTTATGCTAATGAGGAATATTTAGAACTATTGTATAGGTGTTATTAAATCATATATTTTTCATAATTATAAGTGCGGAAAGCAGTGTCATTTCCTGTTATATTTGAATCTGGAGAGCAGAGGATAATATCAGATGTGAATTGTTATTATCTTTGGTAATTTATGAAAATAAATTTTGGGTAAGGCCCGAGGTGAATCCAAGTGCATTATTATAAAAAGTGATATCATAAGCCTTTGTTCTGATTTCTTTGGGGTTCTCATCTAGGATATAATTGTTAGTAAATAACAATTGACATTTACAGTGTATGAAAAATAGATGTTGTCATTATTGTTAGTATTTGCAAGATTTCTAAGTTGCAGAAATAATACTTTTCTGTTTTGTTTTTCTGAGTCTGAAACTACCTTAAGCAAATGAAAAGGGAGCTAAAGCCTAGACGTGAACAGAATAGAATCTCTAACAGTAAAGCAGCAACAAAAAGAAAAAAAACTTTTAAAGCCTCAAGAAAAAAGATTTTGTGTGTTTAAATTGTTACGTAAGATGGTATTGCTATTTTAACTGTTTTTCAAAAGAATACTTAATTGTTGTTGTTAAAGACTGTAATCACTATTGCATAGCTGTGACAACTTTAGCTGTAACTGCAGGTATGCTTAGCACTGAGACAGTAATTTATACCCCAGCACAGCTGACTTTTGCTAAAAGTAAAAATGAAAGAATGCAACAGCTGGAAAAAATGTTGAAAGATAAATGTATTGAGTGTGGTAAATTTGCAGGCCAGGTAGACATTTAAAAAAAACTTTTACAGAAGCATAAAAATGACCTTTCTAATAACTACTGTGACTTAGTCAGGCTAAAGGTTGAAAACACTGTCTTGCAAAGTGAGTTACAACAGTGTCAAGAACAGTGTTTAAATTTCAAAAAAGAAAAATTTGAACTAGCAGATGCTTATGCACAGGTTAACAAAGATTTGACTGCATTAAAAGAAAAGTAGGAAAGTTTACAAAATAAAAGTCAAGTTAAAGGAAAAATGAAAGCATTCAAAAGCTTAGATTGTTTGACTGATTCTGGTATATTATTGGGTGTATCATCTGACTCAGAAAATGAATTACTTCAGAGCAAAAGAAAGATTATCCCTTGACTTAAAAGTAATTTGAATTCTGATTCGGAGTGTTAAACATTGAAGAAATACAAGAAAAAGCACAAGATTAGACAAAAAAGGAATTCCTCTGTAATGCAAGCTAAGGTGTTAAAGGCTACCACCTCTAATACTCCGGCTAAGGGGTGAGAGAATTTATGTATGTCTAACAAAGAAAAACAAGTAAAGCCCATGCTTGGTCCAACTGGGGCTCGGCAGCCTTATCAAGACTCAGACAAATGCTAACACTGGAGACCCTCTGAAAAGATGGGAGGCCCAGATGCATGGTATGACTGTCAGTATGGTGACAAAACTGATGACGGGGGCACCACTATTCTGACTATGGTCAGCAGTGTTACAGTGCAACTCAAAATAGATCTAGACATAGTTCTACAAGGCTAGAGGAGTCACATACTAAGAAAGATATGGAGAAATTGATAAAGGAACTGCAGGAAATACGAGCTTTTATTCAAAGCTATGTACTCCAAGTTTCTCAGTCATCTCCTGACTTTCTCTTTTCTGTGAAAAATGCATCCTCAACTGTACCCTGCACAGATGTGATTAGTAGTGCTATTTGACTTGTAGATCCTATTCACTTTATTGCTGACATGGTTACATAAACTACTATTGTCAAAAAAGATAATGAGATTGGAATGAATTTTAAAAATGAGATGGCAAGTGAAGTTAAAAATATTATCTCTGTGATTATCTTTTCTCAAAACGGTTCCCGAGCTAGTACCAACCACAGTATAAAATGTCATTGTAAAACTGTTGTATTGCCAGGAAAGAAAGACAAATTCTACCTGGGCAGCTTAATTCGCAAAGGAAAAGCAGAAAAATGTACTGTGACATAAACAGTGAAAACAGTCTGAATCATAAGACTTTGTTTGATTCTGGGGCTGAAGTAAGTCTCATGTCTAAAAGTCTCTATGAGGAAGTGACTGATGCCTTAGGTGACTCCAAGAAGCTGAACACCCTTCCTGACAGCTTACAAATTGTACGGTATTGCAAAGAAGCTCAGAAGAACTTAGGTAAAGTTTGGCTAAAACTGAGATTTGGTAAAATGGTGATTAAACATCCAGTGTATGTTATAAACAACAGGTAATGGTTTATTGATTGGAAATGACCTTCTAAAGAGGTTTAAACCTATTCTAGACTATGGTCAGAAAATCTTATGGTCACAGGTGAAGAGGTCCATTTAGAAAGAGTTAGTAAAGTTTCTAAACAATGAAATTCATGTTACTGTGAAGAAAAAATAATTTAATGATCAAACTGAATTTTGTAGGTTCTAGTGTAATTGTTGTATTTAGTTTTGGTAATCCTAAAATTTGGTTAAATGGAGAAGTAAAGCTTATGTGGTTTGTGTGTCAAAACAAGACGTGGTAAATCTATAACTAAAGCTTTCTTCACAAAGAAAGGAAGTTCTGTTTTCCCAGTGCCATACTGTTTTTGACAGAAACATTAAACTCTTAAGTACCAGACCCACTGAGGACCGTGGAAAAGAGGTGCCACTCAATAAAAACCAGAGGTAAAACCAAAATGCATGACAACAACAGAGCTGGTAAAGTTCTATATTGTCCAACCAGTGCACAGGTTTACCCAGTTTTAAAATGAATGGTTAAAAATGTTCCAAACCACAAATAAAGTTTGAAAAGTATAGGCACTTGCCTTGAAACTCCAAATAGGAGAAGTATACTATATCATGCAATGTTTGACATCTCCCGTGCCTTGGGATAGATGTACTTGTACAACTGGGTGTGTCTATATAAGCCTAGTCAATAAAATTATGTGGTCACAATTAAGGGAAAACCTTTACCCAATAAAGTGACATCACCAGCCTTGAGATCTGGATAAATTATCCCTCAAGTGTGCCAAATGGTGAGATGTTCACTGCAACAGTTTCAAATAAAGTAAATACATTTTCTGTTAAGGTTAATGGAAAGGTTTTATAAACGGTATTGTTTGTGCCTATCTTGCAGTAGTGATACGGATTTAAAGGATTCATTCCACTCTGTGCCTAGGTATGTACACTAGAATAATGCATGTTTTTTCCTAGTACATAAATCCAAAAACAGAGCCTGTCACTTTTAAAACTAACTGTGGTTAGCAAAGCATGAAAGGTGGGGAATCCTTTACAGTTCAAATATTTGTTGTTCCAGTATTGGGGAGACTAACAGAAGGTATTACCTTAAAAATAGAAAAAAAAAGGTTTTAAGAAGCATATGTAGTTGATGTTAAAACTAAAATGAATAACAATGAGAAGAATAAAATGTTGAGAAATAAGATAAATTCGGGTTAAAACATTTTTATTGATATTATCTTGATTTAAGAAAATGTACAAAGAAATAGTAAAAGTTTTGATTTTGATTAGTTGAAGTATAATAAGGTAACAAAATGGTAAGAAACTTTTGCAATTTCATTTAAGTAATCTCAGTGTAACTATGATTGCTATAAATATAAACTACAAATAGATCTTAAATTTAAATCCGTGTAATACCAAAAAGGTAACTTCCAATCAAGGAATGATATCTTAAGAAACACTAGTAAAAGTTACAAGTGCCAGTTTAGTAGTGCCTTCAGCACATGGAGGGGACAAAACTTGTGACATGTAACAATGAGTAACTACTAGCCTTATTTGTACTGTAATACTAAAGATTTTAAAAGGTACAAGAATTTAAGAAAAATGGAAATAATGAACAAGAATTAAACTAATGTGCAGGACAAAAGGTTTTCTAACCAGTCTTTTAGGACAGGACAGACAAATCTGGAAGGAGAGGCAGGAAGCTTACTCAGTGACCAAGATGCAAACAGTTTATTTAGCAAGGGACAATAAAAATGAGATGACTGGTTTTTACAGCAGTACAGGATAATGAACATAAACAACAAAGCAATGTGACTGAGACCAACAATTGGTCGAACCAAGAACAGGGGCTTAACCTCTTTTAGTCCAAGTCCTGTGTGCACTTGGCCGAGATGACGAAATGACTGATGAACCAAGGTTGGGCTTTTCTCTGCGTCGGCTGATCAGCAGGTGGGCATTGACCCCACAAAGCACTTTTGTAAACAGGCTATAATGGGGCATCCCCCAGATGAACAGAACACAATGAGGAACACTGCTAGCTGGTGAAGGAAAAACTTGATACTCTCCTGCAACTCCGGGCCAGAAGCTAAAGATGTTTGGTCCACAGATGGTTCCCTGGGTGATCCACTGCAATGGCCACTGGCAGGTCCCCAGCCCCAGATGACCTCTCAACAAGATGACTGCTGATGGAAGGATCTTTGGGCTACCTCTGCGGGGCGACACGGGCACGTGCACACTTATGGACAGCTGACAAAATAATAACAGGGCATGCACGACGTCAACTGGGGGTCCCTCAAGCTTGAGCCAGGGCAGCTCCTAAGCTAACTCACTGCTGGATACTTCACTAGCATCTTTCTACCACTTGCCATCGCAGGGCTGATGCTGGAACACTTGTGGTGGGACTTCAGCACAGGCTGGTGTCACTGGAGGCAGTTCTGCTGCAGATGGTGGATGGGCCGGGGACCTCCCTGGGTGGTATTAGGCTCTGGTGAAGCTGCTCCAGGCAACAACGGTGAAGCTGGATGTCAGGTGCACCCGGGTGCAATTAGATAACCATTCAATAGCAAGCAAACAGTTTAGAGTTTTCCAATAGACAGTTCCATTTTTGCAGAAACTACAATTTCTAGGGGGTGCTAGGCAGGCAGCAGTGCAGTTTGGTTTGGGGGTTGGGCCACCTAGTCCACAGGACCATCCCTCCCCCATGGGTGCTGTACCTTTAAGGGTCTTCCCCTTTCCTGGCTATTTTTACAGATCCAACCAACCTTATTAGTGTTAATATTTAACCCTGGCCTTAGGTGGGACTTCAGTTACTAATCCCTGAGCTTGAGGTCCTGGATGTTGAACCCTCACAGCTAGCCCCAGCCTCCAGGCAGCTGGCCAAGTGCCTTTTGAGTTTTGTCCCTGCCCCTCAGTGCAGAATGGTGCCAACACAGACCCCAAGGGCCTTAACCCCACTGCACCCTGGGCTTTTTCCCCTGGGGCTTTTACAATCATGGCACCCCTCTATCTCTCTCTTTATTTAGCTAAAGGCAAGCTATTTTTGGCTTAGTCTGCCTCCTGGTCTCCCCTTTTGCTATAACCAAAAAAGGAAAAAAGAAACAGCTACAATAACTCTGGTGCCTCTGGCCACCCCCTCTGTACCCATGGCAAAGCACACTGCTGTGTCCTCCCTTTGCCCCCCTTTACTTCTCTTTCTTACTGCTAGGGATGCCAATCTGTGCACCCACCCTAACCCCTTGGGATTATGCCACATGGTGCCCCAATTCAGTTGAGGTTTGTTTCTTTCCCACCTGCTTTTCCCTCCCTCTACCCTCAGTGCCCCTGTCTTTCCCCTTCTTCCTTCCCTGGCACCTATGGGGCAAGTTAACAAAAGGCTGAGCACTTGGCCCACTCACCACCATGGCCCAGGATTTTACCTTGCTGGCAGGGGTCTGGGTATGCCACCAGGAAGCCACACTTCCTTCTGGCCTCTCTTTTATTTAGCCTCATTGCTGGAGTGGAACTGTGGGTCCGGGGCACATTTTTCACCCAGACCTATTTTGGTGCAGCACCGGTTGGTTTGGCCATCCAAGGCTTCCCTCCCATGCCTCTTGGGGCTCAAAGAAAGGAAACAAATGTGTCAGGGAGCTGTGCTCCCACCAGATGCTGCTGCTGCTGCTGTCTTTGCTGCCACCTTGGACCGGAGCTGGAGGGGAGCGATGCTGAGGGAGCCACGAACACTATGTAGGTACCTTTTTCCTTTGTCCAGGCTCCCTGCATCCTCCACCAGCCCCAATATGCTGACAACTGCCCCATTCTCACCACTCCCAGCCCTTTTGTAAGGCAGGGTAGGTTCTGACATTTGGCCAGGAGATTGGCCCTTGCAGACCCTTTAAGGAGGGTCTTTAACCCCGACCCCCCTGCCCAGCGCTGAATGGCACAAAACTACACAACGGGATAGGGAGAGGTCTGTGGGACTGGAGGCAGGGGAGTACTAGCAAGAGGGAATGAAAAGGAAAAAAATTTCCACATTGGGGAAAGGGTTTCCGTTTCTTTGTTGTGCCCCCCCCCAGCTTTGGGGTACTACAATCTGCCCTCCCTTAAACATACATGTCCCCGTGTATGGGGGGATTAAATATTATTTGGAGTTTTAAAACACAAACAATACTTTAGTACTAGCAATTATCTACCTAGTTTACATTATACATTTATTTTTACCTGGCATATCATAACATTTTTAACCATTCAAACCAAAATGAGCCCTGAAGAGGGATGGGCAACATTGAGGTACCTCTTTGGAGTGGTTCCTGCCCCTCCTTGTTAATCTATCCATCTGTCTCAACAGAAACTGGACATGACTTTAGTTGAACTCAGTGTATTAACTTTTGGGTTCTGTCCAAAGCTTGGACCTGGTAGGCATGCCATCCCAGCCATGGGCTGTCATCTATGATGACATATGGGTCAGGCTGTCATGTTCCACCATGCCACTCTGACTTTTCCAGCACTCGCTTTCCTATGGGTAAGGGTGTTTTCTTATCGTAGGCATTGCTGAACACTTTCCTGTTGTCTTGGTCGGTACACATTTTTTGACTGGCCGATGGCTTTGTTTCTTCTAGTGGAGGGGTCCATTTTTCCTCTTGGTGGTACCATTCAACTGTTAGAGCTGGCATCTGGATGGGGGGTGCGGTCACTGTGGCTCCAGCTGGATCTGGTTCAGCCTTGGGTGCGAAGTGAAGTCTGGGGGCCTCCATTTGGGCCGCACCACCTGGAACCTGTTGGCTTACATCATGGGCGACGGCACTCACCATATGGGCAGGCTTCTCCACTCCAGTATCTGGAACTCTGAATGGACTTTCTGGAAGTGACACAACAGCCTGGTGGGTCTGCTCAATCCTCTTCAGCTCCCTCCTGGTGTCCACATACAACTGGTGTCGAGCTGCTTGGATTTCTTCACTTCTGGCATTTTTCCCTTCACATGGCTGCTGTATGGACCGCACAACTTTTTCATCTGGGAGTATGGCCCTGTCCTGCTACACCTCTGATCAGGGTGCTTTTGACCTTGGTTCCATCTTCTTTTAGGTTGGTATGGATGCTGCACAGCTGGGCTCTCTGGTCACAGCTGATCTCTTGCTTCATCTCTGCTACCAGTGCCACCATTTCCTGCACCCAACATGTTAAACATGTCAGTTACTCTCTCTCTCTCTCTCTCTCTACAGTGGGTGTCACCCTCCTCTTGGGGATGACCAGTACACTGACTGCACCCAGGGACTTCCATGTGAGGACTAGGCTGCTCCTTGCCCCTTACTGGCATGCCCGGCTGCCATGCTGGACTGGTACACCCATGTCGCAGAGGCTCAAGTATTCTGATGGTCTTTTCCTTGAAATCCAGAAATGCTACCTTAGGATGTTGCTCTTGTAGCATGCAGAGTCTGATTTGGAGGGTTTCACTTCTAGCCCCTTCAATGAATTTGTCTATCAGGATTCCATCTGGATTGAGGAACACTTCAGGGTCAATCCACTGGATGGCACAGAGGTCTTCCTGCAGGCTGAGGGTATAGTCATGTAGGATCTCGGCCTCTCCCTGTACCCTGGAAAAGAATTGAACCATTGGCACAGACAGACTCTTGGGGCCAAAGATGTGGTGTAACCTTTTAAAAATTTGTTCCGCAGTAGACTTTTCTTCAGTTGGCCAGGATGACACCTCTCAGTGGGCTGTAACTCAGAGTTGCACAAGCAGGACCTCAACTCTTTGCGTTTCAAGCAGGTTGCACAATTGGAAGAAGGCTTTCAGCCTGTCAGTGAATTCATGCAACCAGTCAGTGTTTGGATCCACTTCTGCTTCCACAAAGCATGGGAGCCATCGTGCTCCGTAACAGTAGGGAATCATTAACGACGTGTTCCAGACTTTCTCTGTGGGTCTTCCTTCTTTATTAGGATTGTTCGCTCCTTGCTCAGGCATCTTGGTATGGGTAGCTTCAAGATTTGGACTCCTTGATGTTATTATCCTGCTCCTGGGCCTCTCGACACCACCTCTGTACCCCTGGCAAAGCACACTGCTGCGTCCTCCCTTTGCTCCACTTTACTTCTCTTTCTTACTGCTAGGGATGCCAATCTGTGCACCCACCCTAACCCTTGGGGCTCATGCCATGCAGTGCCCCTAATTCAGTTGTGATTGGTGTCTTTCCCACCTGCTTCTCTTTCCCTATACCCTCAGTGCCTCTGTCTTTCCTCTTCTCCCTCCCCTGGCACCTATGATGCGAGTTAACAAAAGATTGGGCACTCGGCCCACTCACCACCACAGCCCGGGATTTTACCTTGCTGGTGGGGGTCTGGGTAAGTCACCATGGAGCCACGCTTCCTCCTGGCCTCTCTTTTTTCAGCCTGGTTGCTGGAGTGGAACTACGGGTCCAGGGCATGTTTTCCACCTGGATCGATTTTGGTGTGGCACCGCTTCATCTGGCCACCCAAAGTCCCCCCCATGCCACTTGGGGCTCAGGAGAAGGAAACAAATGTGTCAGGGTGCCATGCTCCCACCCGGACACTGCAGCTGCCATCTCTGCTGCCACCACGGACCAAAGCTGGAGGGAAGCGATGTTAAGGAAGCCACGAACACTATGCAGGTATCTTTTTCCTTTGTCTGGGCTCCCTCCATCCTCCACCAGCCCCAATGTGCTGCCAACAGCCCCATTCTTGCTACTCTCCAGCCCTTTTTTAGGGCAGGGGAGGTCCTGGCATTCAGCCAGGGGAGGTCCTGGCATTCAGCCAGGAGATTGGCCCTTACAGACCCTTCAGGGAAGGTCTTCTGTCCCCGACCCCCCTTCTCAGTGCCGAACGGCATGAAACTACACAAAGGGATAGGGAGGGGTTGGTGGGACTGGAGATGGGGGGGTATTAGCAAGAGAGAATCAAAAGGAAAAATTGTCCACATTGAGGAAAGGGTCACCGTTTCTTTGTTGTGCCCCCCCCAGCTTTGGGGTACTACACTAAAATGTCAATTGTAATGCTGATCTTTCAAGTTAATGAACAAAGAGAATTTGGTGTATTTGTAAAATGTTCAAAACCATGTTATTTTGAAAGTGTGCATAGTTGTAATCATGTTTAATTATGTTAGTTCATGTAGGACTGTATACAATTCAATGCGAAAAGGTATGTCTGCAATGATGTCATCTAGTGATGTCACATCCTATGATGTCATATGTGATACTGTAATGTGCTGATGATGTCATAAGTTACTGCACGATGACGTAACTTTGTGTTTTTATGTTTCATTTTCCCTGCAATGTTAAAACGATATACACCTATATATAGTAGGGTTTTCATTTTGAATTGCAAATGTATTTTTGGGGTGCATTTAAATTCAAAGGGGAGAAATGTAGGAACAAAACCCTTGATGGAAAAATTATTTTATTTTTATTAACAAGAACTGATTTTTAGTTATTATTACTATTTTATGGTATTAATCATGGGAATGTTTACTCTAATTTCTGGTCAAGATTACTACTGATTAAATCTTAAAAAACATTAAAATGAAAGAATGATGCCATTTAAAATGGACACAGTTTCAGAGTTCAGAAAAAATGATCAGCGAGACTTTTAAAGCTCATTTCCCTGAGACTGGCCTCTATGCTCTGTAAGTAGCCAAGAGAAGCATCCCTGTGATCTGACTGATTTACAGCCATATTTTTGAATCCAGGCTAGAGTGCACATTTCAGAGAAAGGTAACCATGACTACAATCAGATAAGGAGGTCATGCGACTAGTACAGCATGGATGTGTCTAAAGAAAAGTGAGTTTAAAAGTTCCATTGCATTACATTTGAATAAGAAGTTTCATTCATAGTTTAAAGATGTAACGTACTGCCGCTATGAAAATTGGACACTTATTATGCACTAGTATAAGTAAGCTTACTAAGTTTCATGATTGCAGGACCAATGGTTCAGGAGTTATGTTTAAAACTTATTTTCTATCATTTTCTTATTAGAAAACTAAACAAATCTAGTATCTTGTGATAGCTCACGTCTTGAGAAGTCTAAGAAAATGACTCTTAAGTCTGTATATTGGTACTATAGACAGAAAAAAATCTAAAAGAATCTTTATGACAGTTTAAAGATTCATGTCTTTGAGCAAAACAAAGAACTCATACGTTTCTATGAAGAGTAATGTTTTAAATACTTTAATAATGGATTTTCCTTGCAAATCTTCTGTCATTCTGTAACTTAGAATATTTAGAGCAAGGCTATCACTTTATTTTAAGAAGTTTTATTAAAATTATGAAGTTATAACCCTTAATAGTGTAACTTAGGAAATATAAATGTCAGAAATATCAAAATCATACCAATATGTTACCCTTGAGGAGAAACATCTGACTATGTAAGTTTAATGTTTAAATTAAGTTCAAAGGAAATCTTATTTAAGGAAAATAATTTTGAACCAAAAACAAGTCTGAGGAAAAAGGGGATGTCTTAAGAGGCATGTCTGTAAGTCATCATTTATCATCTAAGAAGTCCTAACTTTTTAGTGACTGAGGCCAATCAAAATCTGGTGATATCATCACCAGGGCAGTTTTATATTAGTGAATTTGTCTGGTCACACCGCAGTCTGAGCCAAAATATCAATGCAGAAGGACCTATGTTAGTCTAGTTAATAATTCTAATGGCTTTATACTGTAGCTAGGCCCAAAAGCATTGGGCCATACCTGCATTTGGAATATCGGACTAGCCTAAGGATAGCCAAAAGAATATGCAGTGCTGCCAGAAGATCCAGGTGCAAAAACCAGATGCAAGGGCATTCTCATTGTGTATGAAGCAAGGTCTGTGTCTTATTTGCTGAGCATTTTGGCTAAAGTAATGTTGCCTGCCAATGCCTAGACCAAAGACTTAACCTTAAGTTTCACAGCCAGACACATGCTGCAGTGCTGTGAGAAGAAAGTTTAGTTGTCTTGAGGTTATGGCAGATGAAACATGAACAGTCATTAAAGTTTCAGCTGTTGAAACAACTTTGCTCTCCACAAGAAAGTTCTTTGAATCCAGTATTGCTATGGACTGTGCAGATTGAAGCTGTGTTCTACAAATCCAAGAACTGACTTTTGGTAAAGTGACTTTCAGCAAGGAAAATGTAACATGCAGTGTTGGTCCATGCCCAAAGAAGTTCCAGGGTCAAGAAAATTGGCTAATAAAAAGACTTCTCATCAAGAGTCAGACTCAACCAAGAGTTCTAAGTTGAGAGAAGAAGAACCACATCTACAACCAGAAATTTAAGTATGACTTTGATTACTAATTAATTTCAATTAATAGTCTTAGTAATTTAAATTGGCTTATCTGGGAAAGTAACAAGAACATTTACTCTTAACTATAGAATCGGGGTATCTACCTTAAACAATAAATTTTGCATAATCTGAAAAGTTAAAACTGAGTTTTATGAAAGTATAGTACAAAACACTAATGTAATGAGTCCTTGCTAGTTTTCATAGAAAATACATTTTGCATGCTATGAAGTTTTAAAACAAGTATTATGCAGAAATAATCTAAGATATTGATCTTATGAGTTGCATGTTCTTATGCCTAAAGGTTATGTTAAATACCAAGTATGATAAAAGTTTAGTATAACTATTACAATTTGTTATGCTAAATAGTGCTTATTCATTTGCATTGCTTATTTGCTAAAATGTGTTTTATTAGTTTGCTGGATTATCTGAAACAATTCTGTTGATGTTTACAGTTATTAGGCACGATATTTGTTCTAATGAGGAATATTTAGAACTACTGTATAGGTGTTAATAAATCATATATTTTTCATAATTATAAGTGTGGAAAGCAGTGTCATTTGTAGTTATATTTGAATCCGGAGAGCAGAGGATAATATCAGATGTGAATTGTTATTATTTTTGGTAATTTATGAAAGTAATTTTTGGGTAAGGTCCGAGGTGAATTCAAGTGCATTATTATAAAAAGTGATATTATAAGCCTTTGTTCTAACAGTTTTAAGAAGGGATGGGATAGATACATGGGCATGGTACAGGTATGATGGGTATAGACCAGGGAGAATCTGAATGGAAATCAGGGGAGGGATGGAAGGGGGGAAGCAGCAGTTATCAAACTGTGGCTGCATCTCGAGCAGACGCGATAGACCTCAAGGCCTAATCTGCTGGCATTTTTGTATGTTCATATGTATTTATTGTAGGAGTAGAGCTTCACTATTCTTTGTTTAACATCTTATGGGAGGATGTGTACATTTAAGTAGCACTAAACATAATACTGTTTGGAGCATAATGCAGCCAATATAATTTAATCTATGATTTAAACTTATATGCAGGATAGTGATACATATACCAGGCTAACCAGAGCCTGTCTTAGTTGGTCTCAGTTGTATGAAAATATTACACTGACATGCAATCTTTGTGAGCCTACATTCATCACAGCCACTGACAAACATGTCAGTGAGAACATTGACTTAACTAAATGGAACTGATTAGAGCTATTGCTAAGTTACTCCTCATCTCCCCAGGTGTAAGAGCTGACAGACTTTCCCAAAAGAGATGTCTTACCTGGGTCTGAGATCTGGATGGTGATTAACATATATAAGGCTTGGGGGACTCAGAAGCAGGACAAGAAATGCTGCACTGGCTTCACTGACTATCCAGAAGTCATCCAGATCACCACAGAGCTGCATGCAGTCAACCATATGTCATATAGGTGGCATCTTGTGTCACACATAGTTAACCTGCTGTAACTGCCGCCTTATGATTAAGAGTACTATCCTACATTCATCCCTAAAATATGCCCTTTTCTAGCCATCCAGATCCCTTGGTTATTAACCTGTAACAGTGAACAGTATTAAAGGGAAGACAGTGTGCCTTTTGAAGTCAGAAGTCCTGAAGCACACAAAGCCTATATTCACATTGGAAATAAGAAATAAACATTTTAATCACTATAAAATCACATTAAACAGGAACCTTTGTCCCTGTGCTCATTTGACTTCAAAAGTGGTCACCTGTGTGACCCTCTCCGGTGGAAACTGATGAGCCAGAGCAAAAGTCCCAATTGTTTGGTCCCCGACTCTAGCTCAGCAGTAGTACTGCAATGTACTTACTGATCATTCTCCACCTCCTACCACTTCATCACCGGAGTCAGAGTCTTCTCTGTTGTTATATTCTGCATGGGCTTGGACTTTGGCAATATAAGTCCCTGCCACCTAAGGATCAGTGAATGAATAAGTCTTCTCTTGCAGAGAGAGAACTATAGTGCAGGAAAACTTAGTCTATAGGGAATGTCCATTGCCTTTAATTTCTAGATAACTCCATCAAATGCCTTTCTCCTATTCCTTGTGGTGAATAAATAATCTGGGAACAGTAATATTCTTGCTCCCTCGAAATTGATCTTCCCTTGGTCCGTCGCCACTTTCAGAATCATATCCCACGTGTTGGAGGACTGCGTTACCAATAATGTAGTGCACAGCCCTTCTACTCTTTGTCAGGCCCACCTTGGAGTGATCCTGTACACTTTTAGTATTACCTGGGCAAATCCCAGCCCCAAGGCCTCTGGTATCCACCTTTCCAAGAAACTTACTGGATCCTCTCCCTCTGCTCCCCTCCAGGATACCCAGCAATCTGATATTGGGTGCTCAAACTGAATTTTCCAACTGCTCGAGGTGAGCTTTCATCAAAGTGTGTTCTTTCAATGAGGTTGTCACTGCCACCAGGGCTTTACCTGATGTGCGGTTCACATTTTTCACCATCGGTCCCAATGCCTCCACTGTTGTTGCTACCTTTACTAGATGGTCCATGTAGGCATCACATTTTTTTCCAGTAGTCTTATGGAGTTGGTAAGCTCATTAACTGCTGCTTGCAAAGAGTCCAAGGATACAGACATACCACTAGAAGTGTTTGATGATGTTGCAGGCCCCAAAGCTTGTGATGTGCCTGCCACCATGGAGTCCTGTTTTTGGGTGTTCTGAGTTTGTCCTATCTTCTGAAAAGTTGATTTGCTAAAGCGGATCAATAAAAGCTTCCCTTCTGTGTACAGTCACCCACAATTTCAGCTCCCAATTTCACCAGACATGCAAATTTAATAGTAGCTGTAACAGAGCTCACATAAGAGCAACTTCCATGCTGGGCTGCTAGCTCCACCTACCTTGAAGTCTTTTAAACCATTTATTGCAGAAAAATAAAAGGTTAGTTGTAGTACTCCCTCTACTGCTGCCTGACTTTTTGCGTCACTACTTTGCACTTCTTCAAAGGCACCATTGGTCAGACAGCTACCCTGACATTTATTTGATAAAAAATGCAAATCAGCAGCTATAAATGCATCTTCTTAAAGTGACAGTGCTCATACTATTCATAGAAGTGCATCACACTACCTATATCAAATGATAATATAAACATATGTATACAGGGTCGTGTCCCACCACTATTCTGTATTTGCAACAATACAAAACAATCATTATAAATACAATATTGGCAACAAAAGAAAACGAAGGGAGAGGAGGGAAGAATGGGAGGGAGGGAGATCAGGAAACTTTTAATGTGCCAATGCCCCTGTAAAATACAGTAAAATAAATATATATCATAATTACTGATGTCATAGTAAATATCAAAATAGATATTCAATAAAAAGGCAACAACAAATGAATATCCAAGATGTATTGGTTGTTGCCTTTTTATTAGGCATTTTGATATTTATTATGATATCAGTAATTATGAAACATTTTATATACAGTGTGTGTGTGTATATATATATATTATATATATATATATATATATATATATATATATATATAACTGTATTTTATAGAGGCATTGGTACATTAAATCTTCTTAGTCCCCCACCCCATTTTTCCCTACTCTCCCTTTTTTTTTTTTAATAAATTACTTAAAGGGCTCCAAGGTGTTGGGGAGTGTTTATGCATCCTCCAGGATGATAGTAGCTCCACATTTTTGACTGTTTTGGATTCAAACATGCAGAAGCTCCATCCAATGGTACTAAACCATCTTCTTGCAGTGTTCATTAGGGAACTTCCCCTTCTCTTTTTGAGAACTGCCTTGGGATCATTAATGTCCACCTGAACGAGCACCAGAACAGGCAGATGGGACTTTAGTTTTAACATTTTTTTTTTTTATAAACATCTCTTCCATAGGATGCTCCAAAATAAGGCTGGTAGAAACTCTCTAAGGGGAGCTGCCTGATTTCTTTTTTTTTGTATAATATTTTTATTCAGATTTTCAGATATTCCATATACATTTAAATGAATCCAAAGTTCATATTCATCATCTTATTTAGAGGAAGCAGTATAGCGCAGTGGTTTAAGGCTCTGAGTTGCAAATCTGGAGACCTCTGTTTGAATCCCACAACCCCCACTTGCATACTCTGTGACCCTGAGCAAGTCACTTAACTTCACTGTGCTCCCATGTTGCACCTGTAAACAAGCTTATAGCTTAGTGTGTTACTCCTGGTAAAACAATTTAAACAAAAAGCATTGGCACATTCAGTACAGCTCCACAAGATTAAAATTGGTATGCAATCCCAAGACAGCTGAAATTCAAGACAAACAGTAAAGTCCTTAAAGAACTAAGGACAACATTCAAAAACAAGTTGTACCAAGACAACATGAACTAAAATAGAAACATATTTTTCACTCAGAATATGAATTTGCGGGGCGCTGTGGAGTCTGAGCAAGATGGCAGCTTCTCTTTAGAGCTCCATATTCAAAAGCTGTTAATTTGGATAAAAATACAAGTTTATGATTGAGCAGACCATCTTTCGACAGTGCAGAGTGAAGATCAGGAGTTACTGCACAAACATGGGTAACCCACATAAGGATAGAACCATGAGTGAAGAAGCAAAAGCAAAACTTTGGCTGGAACATCTAATACACAATCCCATCTGGCCACACTGCCAAAGAAACTGTTGAAGTACCTCACAAAGAGACTTTACAATCGCTGGGGTCCAAGATGAATAAGCTACTGGCTTCTGTGTTGTCTCTTTCTGATAAATTCAACACACTCTCTAATCGGTTGGCAACTATGGAAGTTACTCTAGAGTCAGTGCAGGGATTGTCAATTGAAGCCACAAAAAGAGCGAATGCAGCTATGAGGGCAGTTGCAACAGTCCTCAAAGAGAATACACAACTAAAATCCTGCCTGGAAACCCTAGAGAACCAAGCAAAGTCTGCTAATTTATGAATACTTGGCCTACCAGAGGGTTGTGAAAGTGATCACCTTCTCTTTTTACAGGAGTGGTTCGTATGACAGCTGGGAGAAGGAATCTCTGAGCAAGTGCAACGCTTTCAGAAAACTTTTCGGGTAACCCCGAGAGGTGGGCCCGACAACTCTGAGGTTCCCAGAGCTGTGGTGCTCATGACTGATGGCATGAGCTCCAGGGATGAGATCCTAGCATTGAAAAGGCAGAAGCGGACCATTCTTCAGGATGGAGAACAGATTAGGATCTTTCCAGATATGGGATATGCTACCCGCCAGAGGTGCAAGAGATTTGACGGCGTCAGGGCTATGTTACGCGAAGGTAATATTCCCCATGGTATCATCTTGTCAGTGTCAGTGGCTCAGTAGGTAGCATACTCGCCTCTGAGGCTGGGAGATCAGAGGACTGTGGGTTCAGTTCCTACATCTGGCACTTGGGTTAATATCCCAGTACTGACACTGTAGTGCAGCGTGAGAGAGGTGCTGCACTTCTGAGGTGCTGTCTTTTGGATGAGACATTAAACCGAGGTCCCATCTACCTGGATTAGTGGTAGTTCAGGTGGCTGTTAAAGATCCCATGGCACTTATCGAAAAGAGTTGGGGAATTTCCCTGGTGTCCTGGCCAAATTTCCCTCATTCACTAAAAATACCACCAACAGCTTAATCTGGCTCAAGGTCAGTTGGCATTATTCTGTATCCCCGTCCCCCGGGTCATGCCTGAAAATAGGCAAGATATGTCTAGTGCACTTACCCGGTCAACAAAAACTAAATAAAAAAATTAAAAAATTAATAAAATCTTCGAAGCACGTCTGAGGATTGCACACCACAGAAAATATTTCTCTTTATGGAGCCAGCAGAGGCCTTGAAGTGGGCTAAGAGTAATGTGGAGGTTCGTCGGAGGGAGTGGGAGAGCGAAGAGTACTCATCGGAGAATGATGCAGTTCCATAAAATTAGCTTAAGGACTCACTCTGTCTGTACTTGGTGGGGTAAACCTTGTTTCTTTTAAAATCCTTGCTGTTGTTAAGTGAGTAAGCTAGCCAATCACTACGTTGAGGTTATGCCTTCATGTTTGTATCTTTTATAAGATCGCTGATTCCAATAACTTATCTACTAATTAGATCTGAACTAAAGTTCACCAGTACGCCCTGAATTAATAAAAGCACATGTTCTATTCTTTAAAAATTTGAAGGGTTGATTTTTGATTTGTGTTATGACTCTTGAAAAAATGTTGTTCTGCCTATAAACTGCTAATTATAAATGTAACTTGTACAATGTAAGAATTGAGTTGGAGACAAACAGAGAAGCATTGTTTTATATTTTGATTATGCACCATATGATACAAAAGATATGATTAGGCGTGGTGTTTACCTATCACCCTGGAGGTGGAGGAGGACTTAAGAAATTCCTCAAGATTACTTCTATTTCACTTATATCCATGCAGCTCATGGTCTCCTTTACAGCAACAATATTTTTTTGTTTATGGACTTTAAGTTAAAATACTGTATCCCCTCAAGGATGTATCTTGAAGCATGTAACAAATTTCTTTTGTTAATATTAAGAGAAGTGGCGCCCTCATGGCAGATAAATTATATGTCATTGGTGATTCCATGCTTGAGTTTGAACTGTATGTCAGGTTATGTATAACGATAAAAATAAAGTTAAAAAAAAGAAAGAATATGAATTCATCAGCACTTTTCATAATATGTAGGCTCTCAGTACCATTGCCCAGTTATATCGGGTCATTGTCCTCAGTGTGTGCTCTAGTGTGTGCCTCCCAGTGCACCCCCTTCACATCAACCTGCATAGGGCTTATACTGTTCCCCCTTGTCTCAACATCAGCACCTCCTCCTGGAGTAAGAGCATTCAAAAACTTGCCCCAATTGCTCATGAATCTCTCTTCCCTTCCCTTTAACACATATGTTAACCTGTCCACTGCAAATACTTTAAAAGCCAGCCCCCTCCACTGCTCCACCATCAGAACAGAGTTAGTGGTCCATAGATTCTGTATCCCCTGTCAAGTGACGGCTGATTTCTTTTAAACTTTTTATACTCAATGGCCCAGATATTCAAAAGGGTTGCTCCATGCGCAACAGGGTTGCGCATGCGCAAGTCCTACATTGCACCATTCTGCGATATTCAGCAGGAGGCAGTTGCTCCACTGGCAACAGGTTGTGCAAAAGAGCAATGCAAATGAATGCATGCTCAACAGGAGGGGGAGGAACCATGCATAACCTGCGCAGCCTGATATTCAGTCGGGTTGTGAGGAGTTAATACATCGCAACCAACCTCGCCTGCAACCTTGAGCAAAAAAAAAGGATCAAGTTGAGGCCACCCACAGGTGAGCTGCTGGTATGCAGCGCAACACAGCAGCTGCCACCCCTGGCTGGCCCCCAACCCGTCCCTTTGCCCCCACCAGCCCGATCGCTGGGCATCACAGCTACGAAACCCCCACATCTCCCACAGCCCGATCGCGGGCAGTACCGTCATGAACCCCCACACATCTCCCACAGCCCGATCGCGGGCAGTACACATCCATGAACCCCCACACATCTCCCACAGCCTGATCGCGGGCAGTACCGTACATGAACCCCACACACACACACATCTCCTGCCCGATCACGGGCAGAACCTTATGAACCCCCAGTGCCCGATCGCGGGCAGAATGTAACCCCTCCCCCAACTCGAATAACTCCTGGTGGTCAGTGGACCGTAAAGCCCGATCACGGGCAGAATGTCCAACACAACCCCCAAACATCTCCCTGGTGTCTAGTCCTCCCCACCCACCCACGAAGCCCCTCACCCGCTCCCCCGCGGCGGCGGGTGACAGCATCCACCCGCCTGCCGCCCGCCCGCCCGCCCGACTGACTGTCGGTAGGGCTGCCGCCGGTGGTGCAGGCTACAGCCAATGGGGAGCGGGTGAGGGGCTTCGGGTGGGGGGACACTAGACACCAGGGAGATGTTTGGGGGTTGTGTTGTGGACATTCTGCCCGCGATCGGCTTTACGTCCACTGGACCACCAGGGAGTTATTCGGGCTGGGGAGGGTTATATTCTGCCCGCGATCGGGCACTGGGGGCTACAGGTTCTGCCCGCAATCGGCACTGGGGGCTTACAGGTTCTGCCCGTGATCGGGCCAGGGAGATGTGTGGGGCGATGACGTGTTTCGCCCGGTGATCGGGCTGTGGAGATGTGGGGGTGTTGCGTAATCCGTGATGCCCGCGATCGGTTGCATTGTGCGTCGCCCGACGGCTGCTGCCTGGCAGGGTGGCCAGAGCAAGTCCTCGGATCGGGCGACCTACATGTAAATGGCAGATGCAAATGGGGCCATAAATAGATGCAAATAGCCCCCTGTGCCTTTGCATAAATTATGGCCCCATTTGCATGTCACCTTTTGAATATCGGAAATTTGCGATGGCGCAATGGTACTGCGCCACCGCAAGTTTAATGCTCAACTCTGGCAACTTGCGGTGGCGCAAGTTCCACTGCTTTCGTCTGCAGTGCTTTGTGGAACTGGGTGATATTCCAGCGAGTTGCTCAACAGCAACTCCTTTGAATATCACCCCGGCCACACCCCTGCGCAACTATTTTGAGCGGCGCAGGGGCTTTCGCCTCAGACTGGCGCAGTTTGAATATCTGGGCCAATGTATATATTAGCAGTGTCAGTGGCTCAGTAGGTAGCACACTCACCTCTGAGGCCAGGAGATCAGAGGGCTGTGGGTTCAGTTCCCACATCTGGCACTTGGGTTAATATCCCAGTACTGACACCGTGGTGCAGCATGAGAGGGGTGCTGTACTTCTGAGGTGCCGTCTTTCAGATGAGACATTAAACTGAGGTCCTATCTGCCTGAATTGGTGGTAGTTCATGTGGATGTTAAAGATCCCATGGCACTTATCAAAAAGAGTAGGGGAAATTTTATTGACAGAAAACATAACATCACAAGAAATCATACAAACAGATAATATATCTTATGTTGTTCTTTAACATAGTGTTGAGGGAAAAAACAAAGACGACCCAATAGAAACTTAATACATCATATAGAAATAAAATTTTTCCAAAATAAATCAACTTTTGATTTAGAGAAAGAACTTAAATCCCTGGTTTTAACAGAAAGTAAACCCTGTTCAATTTGAATAAACAAAGTGTTCGTTAACACATTTAATTGTTGAAAGATAAACTGACATCTGGCTTGCCAAAGATAATATTGTATGAAAGCAAAAAAAACATTTAAAGTGCTCCTATGATAACGTCTCCAAGAGCCAGTATAATTACCTAAAACTATAGTTTGATATGTAACATTACCCAAAATAGGGAGATTCCAGTGAATAGCAGCATCTTGCCAAAATTTTTGACTAAAAGGGCAGGAGACACAAAAATGAACCATAGTTTCTTCACAGTTGATACATGTGTTTCTTAAACAGAATCTTTCAGTGGTAGGTTTGTATTAAATTACCTCGACCCCTAATTTCCCTTGTATAGATAACCATACAATATCCCAGATGAAAGGGGTACTCTAAAATCAGTCAATTTCCTAATAGCATAAATCATTTGTGTAGGTACACATTCTGGGAACAGGGAATACATTTCTGCACTTCAAATACCACGAAATTATAAAAGTTTTCCTTGAAAAAGTAAGCAATTTTGAAGTGATATTTTCCATTGTTGTAATTTCTTAAATGTAAGAACTCCATATGACGCAAAAGTGTCTACCAAGTATTTTAGGAGGAAACAGGGACCATTTATTTAAATAGACAGACCACAAAGATTTGGACCATTTTGCCAAGTCTTAGTGTCATTAGACCATAAGTATGAGAAAGAATCAAATAAAAAATGGAATGGTAAAAATAATAGGATTAATCATTCCTAGGCCTCCTTTAGTAATTGGGAGGTAATGTAATGTCCCCAGACTGGGTTTAATCTATTACCCATAACATTTGGAAAAAATACTTAACAGCCTAGTTTCTAGATTAATAGGGGCGAAACACATAACTTAGATATAAAAAAATTGGTAACACAAACTTCTTTATAATAATAACCCTCTTCTTTTTGCCAAATTTCCATCCCTTCCATCTGTGAATCTTAAATTCTCCAATGTATAATTGTTTCTCCCAGTTGTATGTCGCTAGATCACCAGTTCCAAACCAAATTCCTAAAATCTTACGGTGTGATGATTCAACAGGAATATTTGCAATACTAGTTGGATCTGAGTTTGTAGGTTGTAAAATAAAAATGAAACTTTTTCCCATATTTATTTGGGCTCCTGATAATGTCTCAAAATGAGAAAATGTAGATAGGGCCCTTTGTAATGAAGGTATATCTCTAAGGAGCAAGGTAATATCATCTGCATATGCAGTTATTTTTTCCATTGGTAAACCAGGGGAAGGAGATAAGCCTATAATATTTGTATCCCAAACAATTTGTCTGATAATGGGATCCAGGGCAAAAGAATATAGAAGTGGGCTTAAAGGGCATCCCTGCCTTACTCCAATTGATATAGGTACTTCTGTCCCAAATAAATTGTTAACCATGGGAATGCAGTTAGCTTGTCTATATAAGGTTGAAATCCAGTGTACAAAAGGAGATGGGATTCCATATCGCAAAAGCACTGAGAATAGGTATTTATGATTAACTCGGTTGAAAGCTTTGGTTTGATCCAAGGCTACAATGTACCCTGAAATCTGTTTCTTACTACTTAGTTCAAATAATTCTCGTAAGAGGTATAAATTATGTTGAATTTTCCTACGGGGGATGGCACATGTTTGGGCTGGGTGAATTAGTTTTTCGGCCACTAACAGTAGTCTGTTATTCAAAATTTTAGTAAGTATTTTATAATCACTATTTAATAAACTTAAAGGCCTCCAGTTCATTATAGAAGCCTTGTCTCCTGATTTATATAGAAAAATAATAGTGATATTAAAACCAAGCAATTCACTAGAGGAGAATAACAAAAAATTAAATATTTTAGGCAAAAAATATATCATATAGGAAAGAAAAAGTTTATAAAACTCATTGGGTAGGCCATCCCACCCTGGTGTCATGTCCTTACTTAATTGTTGAATTGCTAATTCAACTTCTTGTGGTGTAATTGATTGTATCAACGGTATCATTTTAGTTCTAGGCAGTTCAGGAACAGGGGCCAGAAGAAGGAAAAATCCAGAGGTCTTGACACCTCTGAATTTTTAAAGATGTTTCACATAGTCTTGAACTATAGCTAGTATGTCCATATCCTTGTGAATATAACTCCAGTAGTTGCCGTAAGTGGGTCATAAGAGTGGTTTCTAATCTATGTTTACATGCTGTAAAGGGATCCAAGGCTGGGGTAGTTTTGATCCCAAATTTAAACTCTAGTTCTAGGGATTTAGCTCTGTCATATTGATATTCTTTCATTTGCTCCTTCAATAGTTTAATTTGGGAGAGCAAACCTTGATTATTTTTTAAATCAAATGACATTAGTTTATATAATTGGTTACGAGTAAGTAAATATTTTATATATTTGGAATTAGCTTTAATTTTGCCAAAAGAGACAAATAGCTTTTTTAATTCTCGTTTTGTGTCCATCCACCAACGTAGAGGGTCAGAATATGCACAAAATACTGAATCTCTATATGCAAATAAATTGTCAGTTTTAGTTTTAAAGGATAAATCATCAAACAGTGATATATTAAGTCTCCAGCGGTTATATTTAGAATATATTTTTGGTGAAAGAAATTGTAAGTGAAAGGAGCAAAATAAAATGTTATGATCAGAAAATTCCGTGGGTTGAGAATAACATACATTGGGGTGTAAATGTTTAGAGAACAAAAACATGTCTATTCTAGTAGCATAAATAAATCTATGATATGTAGCACCAGTATCATTAGGGTGTAGTTTTCAGAGAGCATCCTGCATATTGGAAACGTCTAAAGTTTGTTTTAAAGCATTGGAATCACAATATATTTTCTTTTGTTTAATTGTAGCTACAGGTGTGTCTAAAGAACAATTAAAATCCCCTCCCCAAATAACATGTCATTTAGTAAAAAGAAAGGGTTTAATATCACCAAATAAGTCTACCCTAGCAGATTTGGTTTGTGGTGCATAAATGTTAATAAGTTGAAAAGAAAAATCTCTCATGGAACAATCTAGAATGAAGGCTCTACCTGGACTTACATCTATTAAACGAATAATATGGACATTAGTGGTTTTAAATAAAATACCAATCCCATCTGCAATATCTGTGCTGAAGGACCAAAGAAAGGCCCCAGTACCATCGCTTAAGTACCTCTATTTCTTTAAATGAAGAAATATGGCATTCCTGCAAAAATGACATCTACAGGCAAGGTTGATAAGTGTGCAGAACAGAGATTTGTTTTTATATGTTTTAAACTTCTGACATTAAGAGATAAAAGTTGTAGTGTAGACATCAAGCATTTCAATTCAGCCTATTCCCCCCTTTGAATTATCATTTGCTTTCCTTTTTTTACCTTTTTTACTTTTTTTTCTTTCATAATCTCTATCAACTTTCCATCCTCATCCTCAGTAATCATCTCAGATCTGTGAGATGTGTTTGATTCTAAATCCGATTCTCCCAGATCTTCTTGCAGTGGCAAAAAGATATTAGATGTTGGAAGAGGGTCAGGAATAGACATTTTTAAAGATGATCTAGTAAACCTCTTTCCTTTCACAGTTTCAAAATCTGTTTTTGGGGATGGCATGTTAGCTTCAGCTGTTCTAGACTCAATTCTATGGTCCTGAGATACTTTGGGAACCTGAGCAGTTGTTTTTGTTACTGGTGTTATGATTGGTGTTGTGTCTGCAGACGGCCCCGGCCTATGAGTTCTATCCTGTGCTTGAAGTACTAATTCCTCATGGTTCCAACCCTCTGTTTTATTACGTTTGGCCCAGGGACATTGGTGGAAGGCATGTCCCTTTCATCGAGAGGTTGCATTGGAATATGTTCTGGCATAAATCCATCGAATGACCAAAACCTCCACAAAGTGAACATTTCATCATTTCACAGGAACTGCTAATATGAGACCGTGAGCCACATTTATAACAGGCTCTAGGTTGACCGTTATAAAAAACTACACCCCTATCTTTTCCCAGGAAAAAACTGTTAGGGAGATGAATTATATCTGAATTAACTTGAAATAATTTCACTTTAAATTTCCAACTCTCTGTCCAAATACCCTCTAAATCCAACAAGGCCTCAGGGGGGCCTAAAATATCGCATCGTTTTTGCATCCAGTGATAAATGTCACTAATATTCACTCCTTCATTCCTAAACATTACTGTGACATATCTAATTTGTGGTCTAGTTAAAGGAATGGCTAGAAAAGGTAACCATAAAGGAGTGTTTTTCAGATTTGAGTATTTTTCCCAAAACTTTTCCAAGCTATTGTTTGTTCGAAAACTTATGTCAAAAGAATCTTCTCTGGAGACATGAATAAGTGCAAAAAAATCAGATGGGGAAAAAAACATAGTGTTTTTGAGCAAAGTATTAACTATATAGTATCTATCAGGGTGCAAATCTAAACCTCCTCTATATCTTAATCTCACAGCGTTTCTCCTGGGAGCCTGCTCAAGCTTTTGCCTGAAAAGGTCTGCCATAGAAACTCGTGGAGGAGGTAAATTATTTTCTGTTTCTGGTTCAGCATTTTCATTTATTCCTTTATGCATTTTAGTTTTATCCCCCACTGAAGGAAACTTGGAGCTACTAGTAGCTTCCTTGTCCTGCAATACTCAGTGTACACCTTTAGTAGTATTAAAGTCACTACCTGAGCTCAGTATGGTGGCATGCTTCGGTGATGTATAGGCGACCGGTGTCCATTCAGGATTAGGGGTCCAAATTCCCGCCTCGCTTTAAATCCAACCTGCATTCATAAGGGAATCCTCTTCTGACCAGTCTATTATTTCTGAGTCCTGGGTCTGTATTTTAAATTGTTTTTTTATTGTTTGCGATGCTGTCAGTGTCGTTTTGGATTTCTCAGTGTTTTTCTGTAGCGGCAGATCGCATATGGGTGCACCCGGAAACGCGTTACACTGACTGTCCTCCGTGTGGAAAACCGCTGTCTCTGAGACTAAAGTTCCCTGAAAAACGGACAAATCCTGGGTCTCAAATTTATTCACAGTACCTTTTTGTGGAGTTTCCTCCATATCTTCCGAATTCTGCCTCCTCTTGTCTGTTCCAGAATGGTTGACTGGCAACTCCGATGACAGTAACATCCATGTTACAAACTTCAGGTATAGAGCAATTACCATTCTTTGGCTCCCGTTTGCATGCGTACAAGCCTGCAGTGCCCCTTGAAGTAAATCGTCATCTGTCTCTGTAGCCATCCTTGGTCGCGATTCCAACTCCTGCATACCGACAGGCAGAGCGTCTGCCTGAACGTCCTCCTCCATGGCTGCTCTTGCGTATACTGCAAAGAGTAGGGGAATTTCCCTGGTGTCTTGGCCAAATTTCCCTCATTCACTAAAAATACCACCAACAGCTTAATCTGGTTCAAGGTCAGTTGGCATTCATCTGTATTCCCTTCCCCTGGGTCGTGCCTGAAAATAGGCAGTATTTGTCTAGTGCACTTACCCGGTCAACAAAAACTAAATAAATAAATAAATATAGAAAATCTGGCTTCAGAAAAATAGTTACATTTTGTTTTGCTGTTGAGTGAGTTGCTCTGTATAGCTCTTTGGTGTTCCTTCCTCCTCTCAAAATGTTGCACATCCTATCAGGGGTGTAGCCAGACAATATACAAATGTACACCAGGACGGTGTTTGTTGCCTCATTTGGCACAATAAATAAAACTTTTGTATCTCATGACAATGGTTGTTGCCATGCATGAGTAAATACAAATGCCATGCATTGCTCCCTAAGACACCCACATACCAGCACAGAGCCTGTAATGTTGTATTATCCTTGGGATGCAAAGACAGTATTAGTGACCAGTCCTTCTAGTTTCAACTCATATGAATAAAATTACTGAAAGATTCAGCATTTTCTTTGTTAGTTTTCATGGAAAAAGGAAGCAGTTCGGAGTCTATTTGCTACCCTCCTTAAATAAAATTGCACACCATGGAGTACTTGGAGTATGCCTGGCTACACCCATGCATCATATCCATGTTCTGCTTTTATAATTCTAAATAATCCATATCTTTGTGAGCAAACCATGGATTACTCATGACTATGTGGTCTTTGGGGGGTATCCCAGTTATCAAGTTACATCGCAGGAACTTCACCACTGGTAAAGCAGGATCCATACAAACAATTTTCAGCAGTACAACTGGGGCCGCTCATGCCGACATCATGTGATGACATCACCAACTCTATAAAGACACTCCCTCCTAAGTTTCTTCCTGCCATCGACTTGTTTGCATGGGTCTCCATGGAAGCTCCAAAGCAGTTTTGCACTATTTTTGCCTGTGGCTTTTTTTTTTCTACCTATTACTTTAGAGTCTCTTTTTAAAAAGAGATTCCTTTATTTTGTGTCAAGAGTTAATCCTTCTACCTCTCTCATCTATCGCTGCAGCTGCAGTAAGAAGACTGCCTCCATAGATGAACACTCTCTGTATGTCTGCTGTCTTGGACCTGACCACAAAGTCTCCAACTGTGAGCTCTGCCAGAAGTTTAATCAAACAGCCTTCAGGCAACACAATAAGGCACTTAAAAATTTCCTAATGGATCAACAGGTAGCCAGTTCCGGGCAAGGGTCCTCTGGGGTCCCAGCCTCTCAGTCCCGGCAGGGTCCTCAAGCTCCCAGGCTGCTAAGGCCTGAGACAAGTACTCAGGGAAAAGTCACAAAAAGGACTGAGATCGGGACTGCTTCACTTGGTGGTGGTTCTGCTCCCTGATGGCCTCTTCTTCTTCATCCAGGGGCTGCTCTGTTAACTGCAGCTGCGTTGATGCACAAATCTGCTATCCAGGTCTCTGTGTCTACCAGACCCATACTGACAGCACCTCCATCCGATACTTGGGGTGGCTGGTCGTCAACCTCCAGGTCATCTGCCCCTCCATCATTGATGACAGCTTTGTGTCAATGGCCCTCTGATCGAGGCCTGATCCTACCCTAAGCCCTCAGGCTACAGCTTCTTCGGGTTCTCAGGGCCCATTGGTGGGTCATCGCTCCCTGCGCTGTCAACCCCCCTCCCCTCCATTGATGCAGTCTTTGATGGTCGTCAAGTTCAATGAGATTCTGACTAAGTTCACCTCGGTGATTGTTCACCAGCTTTGTGCCTACAGGCCTATTGCCTGTGCCATCAACGGTAGCTTCATCATCGATCCCTCCTCAATGGCCGCAGGCTGCCCCCTGTGGGTTGTCATCAATGTCTCACACATCGGCCCTGAATCTGGAAGAGGTCAACATCAAGAAGGAGTACCACCCTGACCTTATTCTTCCTGATGAGGAAGAAGAGGAGAAAGATCCTCCCACCTCAGACAGATCCACTGCTTCTTTAGTCAGTGAAGATTCTGTCAAACACACTCCTAGGTTTCCTCCAGAAGACCCAACCTTTCTCACTATCATGAAGCTGTTGTTCTCAGCCTTGGGTTCCATACTGAGGAGGGAGATGCCACCAGAAATGATTTGATTAATTTCATGGAGATTCCAGAGTCTCCTCTCAAGATCACTCCTCCTTTTTTGCCTGCTTTACAGAATGCTACTACTGCAGCCAGGCACAGGCTTGACATGGTGCAAGCTATGTCCCACTGGGCAGACAAACTTTACCATGCCCCCCAGGGGTTTCCTTATTATGCTGTCCAACCTGAAACAGATTCAGTGATTATAAAGGCAGCTCATGACAGTTCTAAGGTGTCCAAGCACCTTAGCTCCTTCCCCCCAGACAAAGAGTCATACAGAACTGATCTTTGGAGCAAGAGGGTTTATAACTCCTCCATCCTTGGACTGAGGATTGCCAGTTACCTGTCCTATATGGTAAAGTGCCAGAATATTAACTGGAAGAAGGCAAGGCAGCTGCCCAGGCCCTCCCAGGAGGTATACAGAAGCAGGAGATTCTCAAATGCTTGCAGACTGCTGACGATGTTAGCAAGCACCACCTGTGGGCCCTCTATGATATTTAAGACACTATTGCCAGGGCTGCTGCCACCGGCATTTGCCTTCATAGGCACTGCTGGCTGAGGATTCCTGGCCTTGCTGTTGATGTTCATCAGAAGATGCTTAATGCCCCCTTCAATGGCTCTAAGCTTTTTGGGCCAGATGTCCAGGACATCATTAATTATCTGCAGGCATCTGGCAGGGCTTTCAAATCTGTCCACTCCCTCTACCATACATAACCTAAGAGCAGACAGTGCACTACCTTTTGCAAGGCATCTAATAGGCCAGGAGCAGCCCCTTGGCCCCAAGGCACAGAGTCTCCACTTCCTTGCCTGCCGCCTCCAATGTGGGAGCCATGGCAAAGTGTTCCAGAGGTGATGAACCAGCCCCAGCAGCTGGATCAGCCTCCACTTGACTTCTTGACAGGCCCCCCCTTCCAGTCCCTGAGCAAGAGGTGGTGGTCAGAGGTCAGTTCTGCCTCCATCTCAATCAGTGGAGAACCATAACTTTGGATGCCTGGATTCTTCAAATCATAGAAAGGGGTCACACTCTGGAGCTCATTGAGCAACCCCCAGAGACAGCTCCTCTGCCCTCCAGTGAACCCCGGCCCATTTGTTGCTTCTCTGGGAGGAGGTACAGTCCCTTCTGCCCAAGCAGGCCATCAAACCATTACCCAGACACCAGAGAAATAAGGGGTTTTATTCCAGGTTCTTTCTAGTCCCCAAAAAGACTGGGGATCTGAATTCCATCTTAGACCTAAAGGACCTCAATCTGTATGTCCAGTTAAAAAATGTTCCAAATGGTAACCTTGCCAGCTCTGATGCCTCTTCTCAAGCAAAGCAACTGGCTGTGTTCCCTGGACATGCTGGATGCATACCTGCACATCTTGGTGTTCTCTCCTTACAGGAGGCTCCTCCAGTTTCTTTTCCAGGGTGAGCATTACCAGTTCAAAGTGCTGCCCTTTGGGTTGTCCTCTGCGCTGCAGATGTAACCAAAAACATAGCAGCAGTAGTAGCTGTGGCCCTCAGAAGGGAGGAAATGTATGTTTTCCCCTATCTGGACAGTTGGCTCCTAAATGCCCCATCCAGGGAACAGCTCCTGAGGAGCCTAGAGAGAACTCTTCAATTGTTCCTGTCCTTGGGCATCACTGTCAACCTGCCCTAATCAGTCCTGGTTCTATCCCAAAGGCTGCACTACACAGGGGTGGCTCTAGACTCAGCACAGGGGAAGGCCTTTCTGCCTGAAAACAGGGTGGAGTGCCTTATTGCCCAGGTTCTGGAAGTGGCTCAGAGCTGTTATATTTCAGCCAGGGTGTACCTGAGGCTGTTGGGACTGATGGCGGCTGCCTTCCTCACCATTTCACTGGCCAAGCTTCACATGCACATCCTCCAGTGGACCCTCCAGGTACAGTGGCACTAGTGAACAGATGAATTACATCAGTAGTGCCAGTCTCCATGGTCTGCAAAGTGCTCCAGTGGTGGGTGGATGGACCCCCTAAACCTGTTGCAGGGGGTTCCATTCCAGATCTCCTCTCCTCAGCAAATCCTCACCATGAATACCTCCGGTTTGGGCTGGGAGGGGTCACCTGGGTCCTTTTCGAACTCAGGGCTCTTGGTCCTAGGTCAAAACCTCTCTGCATATCAATGTTCTGGAGATGCGGGCAGTTTTGTATGCCATACAGGCCTTTCAGAATCATCTTCTTCCAGGTCAGTTGCTGATCCAGTCAGAAAACCTCAGTGTGGTATATTACATCAACAAGCAGAAGAGAACACATTTGTACCCCCTGTGCAGGGACGCCATGAGAGTGTGGTATTGGGTGCTAGATCATGGCCTAACCCTCTCAGCGTTCCACATCCCAGGAGTGCTAAACACTCTGGCGGACAGCCTCGGCCGGACTAAGTCCAGCTTGCACAAGTGGGAGCTTCTCTTATCCATCACAGAAGATCTATTTGACAGATGGGTTGTCCAGAGTTGGACCTTTTTGCGTCCCCACTCAATTCAAGACTGCCCAATTTTTGCTTCCTCAATCCAGGGCCTGGAGTTTTCTGGTGAGATGCATTGTCCCTCTCCTGGAGCGGGAGGTTTATTTACACCTTTCCTCCATTTCCTCTGATCCAGAGGGTGCTCATAAAACTGCAGATGGAGGGGGCCACTATGATCCTGGTAGCTCTGTACTGGCTTTTCCAGATATGGTTTCATCTCTTACAGCAACTGGCAGGGGAAACTCTGGTTCCTCTCCCCCTCTGCAGGAATCTGCTGACCTAGGATCAGGGGACCCTGGTCCATCTCAAACTCAGGTCCCGCATCTGCATGCATGGCTCCTGAGGATGTAGCCATCACCAGATATGGGGTTTCTAATAGAGTGGCAGGCATCCTAGTGGCCACCGGAAAGCCTTCTACCCAAGTCACTTATACCAAGAAGTGGAAGCAGTTTGTCATATGGGCTGTCAAGCATAAACTGGACCCTGGGATTCATCCCATAATTCTAAAAGAACTAAGGATAGAACTAGTGACACCACTGACTACCCTCTTTAACAAATCATGGAAGGATGGGATAGTACCTGAGGACTGGAGGAGGGCAGATGTGATTCCACTTCACAAAAGTGAGAGCAGGGCAGAAGAAGGCAACTACAGACCTGTTAGTTTAACCTCAGTGATAGGGAAAATGATGGAATCACTTCTGAAGGAAAGAATTGTTGAGTACCTAGAGGCCAGAGGGGCACAGGACTCAAGGCAGCATGGATTCACAGTGGGAAGGTCATGTCAGACAAATCTAATAGATTTCTTTGACTAGGTGACCAAAGTAGTAGATCAGGGAGGGGCTGTGGACATGGCCTACCTAGACTTTAGCAAGGCATTTGACACAGTCCCACACAAAAGATTAATATACAAGTTAGTCAGCCTGGGAGTGGGTCCCAAGATGGTAACCTGGGTAAAGAATTGGCTGGAGAACAGGACACAGAGGATAATAGTAAATGGAGTCCACTCTGAGGAAAGAGGGGTTACTAGTGGGATACGGCAGGGTTCAGTACTAGGACCGGTCCTCTTCAATGTCTTTATAAGTGACATTGCAGAAGGACTGGAAGAAAAAGTATGCCTCTTTGCAGACGACACAAAGATCTGTAACAGAGTTGATGCACCAGGTGGGGTGGAAAGGATGAGAAGGGACTTGTCAAGGTTGGAGGAATGGGCAAATGTATGACAGGAAGTTGTTATCCCTCTGTACAGACAGCTGGTGAGACCCCATCTGGAGTACTGCATGCAGTTCTGGAGACACAGTCTCCACAAAGACATAAGCAGGATGGAGGCAGTCCAGAGGAGGGCAACTAAAATGGTGCAGGGTCTGCACCGGAAGACATATGAAGAGAGACTTAAGGAGCTTAATATGTATAGCCTCGAGGAAAGGAGGGAGAGGGGGACATGATAGAAACTTTCAAGTACCTCAAGGGAATCAACAAAATCCAAGAGGGTAGCATATTCAGAAAAAGAGGTGTGTAAGAACAAGGGGGCACAATTTGAAGATGGGGGGGGCTCAGAGGTAATGTAAGGAAGTATTTTTTCACAGAGAGGGTTGTGGATGCATGGAATGGCCTTCTGGAGGAGGTTGTGGAGTCAGAAACTAGTGGAATTCAAGCATGCATGGGACAGTCATAAGGCAATTCTAGGGGGTGGGGGTAGGAAGAAGTAGGCTGTTGGTTAACTAGGATCTGCAGCTTATCCATTAGGTAAGGAAATGGGAAGACTGGAAGGGCCAAGCGGTCCTTATCTGCCATCAAATTCTATGTTTCTATGTTTCTTTCACCTGTCTGTTGATCCAGATCTGGGACTACCTGATCTCTCTGTCTGACTCAGGCCTCCAGTACTCCTCCCTCAAGGTGCACCTTTCGGCTATCTTGGCTTTTCATGAGTCCATGGGTGACCATACCATAGCTCAGCTGGATATTTCCAGTACATTTTTGAGGGGCATCCTGCATCTGAAACCCCCAATCTGTTCTCCGTCCCAGCTTAGGATTTGAATTTTGTTTCAGAGAAGTTGATCCTGTCTCCTTTTGAGCCAGGTGCAACTTGCGAGCTGCGCTTTCTTTCCTGGAAAGTGTTATGTTTAGTTGCTATTACTTCTGCTCAAAGAATTTCAGAACTTTAGGACCTCTGGTGCGAGGAGCCTTATTTGATTTTTCACAAAGACAGGGTGTCTTTGCACATGAATCCTAAGTTTAGTCTTAAGGTGGTGTCTGAGTCTACATTGAACCAGCCTATTCACCTTCCTGTTTATTTTCCAGAATGTGCCAATCCAGGAGAAGCACTGCTCCATACGTTAGATGTGCGCAGAACTTTTAAATATTACCTACTCTGAACCAAGGAATGTAGAAAGTCGAAGCAGTTGTTAGTTTCTTTTACTCCAGGTAGAGAGGGCGTTCAAGTTTCTAAACAATGTTTGTCCAAATGTTTAGCTAATTGCATCGTGTTCTTCTACAAGTACAGCAAAGAATTACCTGCAGCGGTCAAAGCTCATTCCACAAGGGGCATGGCTACCTCTGTGGCTTGTTTCAGAGGGGTCTTAGCCACTGACATTTGTGCTGCTGCCACCTGGAGTACCAGCCACAGTTTTACCAAACACTACAGTCTGGACATTACCTCTAGACCCCGTGCAGGATTTGGCAGGGCTGTGCTGCAGAACCTCTTGTCTTAAGCTTAAGATTGGCCTTCCTCCTGGACTGTTTTTTTGTTTTTTTTTTGATATTTCTTATTTTTCCCCCTCTCGGCCTACTGGCACTGTCACCCGACTCTAACCTCCCGCACGGCAGGCCCCAGGGGAGGATCCTTCCATGGAGCCGTGGCTTACCCCCAGGTGGGGACATAGTGGGAGCAGGTAGCCAGGCCTCTTAACCACCCCTCCTCTGCTTCTATACTTCTTGAACTGCATCGGGGTTCACATCCTTGGGCTGCCATGCCAGTGGTGAGGGCCTATCCTCTGGACCCTCATGTTGGTGTTGCACTGGACCAAGGGCTTCCTTGTGGACAGTCCCCAGAGAGGTGATGTGTGCTGATGCCAAGGCATAAGCCAGTGTCTGTCATGCTCCCTCCCCAATGTGATGCACGGGCATGCCGATCCTCCAGCCACTGCTAGAGGCTGGTCATGCACCAAGCCATGACTCCCCCCACCCCTCAGAGGAGATGAGCAGTCCTTGGATGCTCAAGTCTCCTCCCCTGGCTGTCCCTCCAGCAACCTGAGCCCGTTCCTGAACTTGGGTTGCTGGCACCACAAGCAGTAGCGCTGCTGCTGTGCCGGTGGGCCAGCTTCTCCTAGGCTGTTCGTTTACACCTGTAGCTGCTTGGGATTCATTCCTATGGTGTGACCTGATGACTGAGATACCCCCAAAGAAGATAGAACAGTTATGTCAGAACTTACCATAACAGCAGATCTTCAAGGGGATCTCAGTCATCGGGTCTGTCTTCCCTCCCACCATCTCCCTTTTGGGGATCTCTCTACTGGAACTGGCTATCTGATGCAGCCAGCCTTTCTTATAGGCCTGGGCACCTCTCTCTCTCTCTCTCTCTCTCCTCGGTCCCCCATGGCTAGAGCTATGCTCCCTTTGTCTCTGAGGGAAAGAACTGAGGAGGGAATGGGGCCGCTTATGCCTTTCTAGGGCTAGTGACGTCATCACATGATGTTGGTGTGGGCAGCCCCAGTTGTACTGCTGAAAATCTTCCATGTGGATTCTGCTTCACCGACGGTGAAGTTCCTATGGTGTGATTTGATGACTGAGATCCCCTCAAAGATTTACTGTTATGGTAAGTTCTTTTGTAACTGTTCTTTCGGCTGCTGACAAGAAGGCTGGAAGAATGCTTGGGTGCATCGGTTGGGGTGCTGGTATGGTGGTGACCAGCAAAGCATGAAATGTTTCTGCCACTTTACAAGGCCCTGGTCAGGCCTTATCTGGAGTACTGTGTGCAATTATGGGCTTGCCAATACAAAAAGGATATTGAGGCAGTAGATAGGGTGTAATACAGGGCCACCAAAATGATCAGGGGTATGTAAGATAAAAGGTATGAGGAGTGACTGGAGCCCCTCAATATGTTCACCTTGAGAAAAAAAAAAAGGTATTGGGGGGCATGATGTCAGTCTTCAGCATACTGGAAGGTGTTGACAAGGTCAAATAGATGGAAATGTTTGATCTGGTGTGCTCCAGCAAGACAAGGGGACACGTCTAAAGCTCAGGTGGTAAATTCCGTTGGGAACACTAGGAGGCACTTCTAGAGGGTAGTGATCCTGTGCAACAGCATGATCCTGTGGTTGTTCCAAGTAATCATGGTTAAATCCCTGCCTACCAAAGGAATCACAGAGTACTTGGAATAGTAAGGTGGTTGGGAAATCCCTATAAATTAGTTCAGGTTCGCACAGCATATTTGCTGGTCCATGCTTATGAAGTGGGGGGTAGATTTAATGGGCTTAGTGTCCCTTACTATTTTTTTTACTTTCATTTTATTAAAATATTTTTATAATAACACCTGGGATTTTCCTAGTGCAGCTTTTGATGTATACAAGGGTTTAATGCTTAATATTCCTCATGTTACACAACTGCTGTTAAGTACATGTACTGACAGCTTCATAATAAAAAGGATATGTGTCTTCTCCAGAATCCCAGAGTAATGATCTACTATATGGGCAGTATCACCACAGGCGGGTTCTGTATGGTCTAATCCGAGAACATCAGTGTCCCTCATAGGTTATGGCTTATTAGTCCTCCCCTCTGCAGCCCCCCTCCCCATTCAGAGGACAAAGTCAGAGCATTGTGGTACTGTGCGAAGGACCCATCTATTCCATATGCTCTGGAAGGCTAGGAGTCGTCTGAGTGTAAATGAGATTTTCTCCATCTTATAAACTTCAGTAACTGCATCTTGCCATTGCTGTATGGAAGGGGGCATGTTCATAAGCCACTGTTCAGTAATTGCTTTTTTAGCTGCAAAGGTAAGTAATAATTTACTGGTTGGGGGCTTATGAAAACCCGTACGAAGATGTGAAAAAGTGAGGTCAGGCATGAAGTTGTCCTGTAACTCAGCTTGTAACAAGGTCCAAAAGGGTTGGAGTTTTATGCATGTCCAGAATATATGGGCATGTGAAGCTGGAGGGGTCCCCATTGCCTCCAAAAGTCAGACGTTTGTGGGCCCTGGAATTTTGCACTGATCGGAGATGTACATAAAAATGTAGAGATGTTCTTACACGCGAACTCCCTCCACACCACTGAAGAACTTACTGTGAAAAGGATATGGAGTGTCAGGGACCATTGTTCCTGCAGAATAGGAAATTGGAGGTCTGTTTCCTAGGAAGTTTTGGTGTGGTCGGCAGTTGTGTTGTGCAGTTGCTTCAGTGCTTGATAAAAGTGAGAGATAGCATGTTGCATGGAGAATGTAGGAGATGTAATAGTGAGAAAAAAAGAGTAAGGGATAGCCCTTTGGGATCTGCTAGTTTTTGAGTCAAAAAGCCCTCACTTGGAAATAATGAAATCTGTCCTGTATATAAAGATGTTACTGTTGTATCGTGTCAGGAAAGGGACAGGCAACATTCCCAGCAAGGAACTAAAAGATGAAATGAAGACCTTGGCTCTTCCACTACCTGAAGGTGTGGTCTGTTGTTGCAGGTGTAAAACAAGTGGTGAGAGAGAGAGAGAGAGACATAGCTGAAGAGTAAAACCTGTTTTGAACTTCCTGTGGGTGACTATTCATTGCCAGACTTGTAGCATGGACTTTGTGACAGCAAGATTTTTGAACCAGAGCCTCACAGATGCTTGTTGAGAAAGTTGGAGGATCTGGATGCAGCTAAGGTCATACTAAGATGGGTAGATAACTGGCTAAAGTGGAGGTAGCAGAAGCTTGTGGTCAAGTGGATCAAATCAGAAGAGAGGGACATCACAAGTGGGGTACCGGGGGGCGTGGCTAGCTGCCGACAGATAAAGACGTCTTCAACAGGAGCTCCAATCTACAGACTTAAATTCTGTACAATTATAACAGTTATTCTGAACTTTGATTACTCTACAGGACTGATATTGGCTCCTCAGTTTCTCGTCTTACAGAAAATACAATCAAAGTTTAAAAAAAAAATAGTAATCTTGTTGAATAAACCCGAGGCAACATGGGGAGGACTAAGAGTCAGCAACAACAGGGCCCAACGCATGGTTCGGATACTGAACCCTCGAACGCAGCAGTCCTGAAAGCCGTAAAAGACCTAGAAGCCTTTGTCAAAGTACTAGATAAGAAGATGGACGGTTTTACCTCTCGGGTCACCATAGTGGAAACTAAAATAGAAGGATTAACAGTACAAAACCACTTAGCACACTCGATGGCTGAGAAGGCAGTTCCGGCTACTGCAGGTTTAGTGAATGAAAACCGCCTACTGCGTCAATGATTAGAAAACTTGGAGAATGGTGCTCGTTTAGCCAATGTCCGGATACTAGGGGTTCCAGAGTCTTTGGAGGGATCGAACCAAATTGAATACTTGATAAATCTTGTGCAGACTACCCTAGCCATCTCGGTGGTCGGAGTGATCATACAGGCCTACCGAATAACCCCACGGCGCAGACCCTTGCAGGAAGAGACGCCATGAACCATCCTGATGGTCACGGCAGGTCCGACCACTAAATAACTGATCCTGAAGGCAGCCAAAGAGAAGGGACAACTTTACACACCAGATGGCTCCAGAATATATTTCTTTCCCGACCTCTCTTTTGCTACTCGCCAGAGAAGAAAGGCATTCGATGGGGTGAGATCGGAGCTGCGCCAGTTGGGGATTGCAAATGCCCTCTTATACCCCGCGAAACTCTGTATTCAGTATGCAGGTAAAACCTTCATCTTTAACGATCCCTTAGAAGCAGGGAAAAAAGACTGGAGAAAATTAAATCGGACTTTGCTTCCCGTAATGAATCTGAGGATTCAGAGGCTGAGGGGGACTGAGAGTGCTTCAATTGTTTATTAATCGTGGGCCATTTTCCTAAGTGAGGTTCATCAAAGTTGACAAGATGCCTGCTGAGTTTAAAGTTTTATTTTAGAAGTTGTGTAGGGCATGGCTACATAATCAATGGCTCCTGAATTTCTTTGTTCTCAGCATGCAACTGAGTTTTCAGAGGAAGGATAGTAATAATATTGATTGCAAGTACTGTGTAAGGAGCAACTGTGTAATTAGACGTCTCTATTATTATCTTTTCAAAAATTATTGTTCTTACATGGACTTATGACAGGCCATAAAGGCTGCATCAAGAGTGCTTCACTCAGGGACATTCTGGGAACAGACTTTTAGTTATAAAGTCCATGGTCTTGGTGAAGAAGCCTTTTATAGATTATATTTTAGAATATATGTGCTTACATAAAATGAGCACAAATCTATGTTTGTTAACCCTCCCATGATGTAACAAAGGGTGACATGCAAATCAATCCTTGGTAGAAGACATTTATTTTGTAACTTACTAGTGCATGGAACCAAGTTTCCATATATTGTATATGCTTTACGATATAAGCAATAAATAAAAAGTTTTAAAAAAAAACAAAAAACAAGTGGGGTACCACAGGAATCTGTCTTGGTCTGGAATTCTTCAATATGTTCATCAGCAATACTGGCAAATGAATCCAGGGCAGATTGTGACTCTTCGTAGATGACACTAAGCTCTGTGGGAGGGTAGATAGCGATAAGGGAATCAGGGAAATGCAGAATGTCTCACAAAAGCTAGAGGGGTGGTCTAAGGTTTGGCAGTTGAAATTCAATGCCAAAAGGTGCAAGATAATGCACAAAGGGAACAAGAATCCCAGGACAGAGTACTGGATGGGCAGGGTGAGACTTAGCACAGCGGGTGAGGAACAGGACCTTGGAGTTATCATCAGTGACTCCCTTAAACAATTAAGTCAGTTCAACAAGACATACAGCAAATTGAGTAGGATGTGAGGCTATATCAGGAGGGGTACTGATAGCAGAAGGGAAGTGGTAATATTTCCCGAGTATAGATCCTTACTGAGGTCACACCTGGAGTGCTGCACTCAGTTCTGGAGTACTCACCTCAGGAAGGATAGGGACAGACTGGAGACAGTGCAGCTCAGGTTAATAAAAATAAATTAGGACCAGGGCAGGTCCTATGACGAGCACCTCAAGACACTGACCATGTACTCGCTGGAGACCAGAAGGGAGAGGGGAGATATGATAGAGACCTTCAAGTTCATAAAAAGAATTTAATGTGTTTATGCAACTTAATATGATATATGCTTGTGTGACTTAGATACATTGTGGCTGTTTGCCTCTCTATCCGGGGGATATACCACCCTACAGGGGTATGACAGTGAGGAACCCTAGAGGAGGGTTCCACCCCTATAGGTGCCACAGGAATGATTCCCTTGGCTAAAGGCAGCTTAGGAAGAAGCCCCAAAAGAATACCCAAAAGGGTGTTGAGCATCAAAGAGACGAGAAATTAGAATATATCGAGACCGGAAATTAAGGTGATAGACGTAGAAGGGAAGGACAAGAGAAGAACGAGATATGACGAGGACGATGAATGAAAGGAAATCACCACTCAGTATGGCTCACATTGGATATGGGCAAGGAAGGAGTGGAATCTGGCACAAGAGTGCTGGACTTCAGGAGGGCTGACTTTGGGAGGATGGGGGAAGTGATAAAAGGGTACCTGGCCAGAATTCAATCTAGTATGGACACTAACCAGAGGTGGGAGCTCATAAAGCTGGGGATAGTGGAGGCAACCAAAACCTGCTGCAAGGCCCAGGGCAAGAAGGCTAGGGTTAAGAAACTGAGCTGGTTGAGCAAGGAGGTCATGAAAAAGGTAAGGAGGAAAAGAGCTGCCTTTAGGAAGTACAAAAAAACAGGGAGAGGGGAGGACAGGAGGAATACTTGATGGAATCGAAGGAGGTGACAAGGGCAGTAAGGGGAGTCATGGCATCTATGGAACTCAGGCTGGCACAAGGCATTAAAAAGGGGGAGAAGGACTTCTTTAGGTACATCAGGGAGAAAAGAAGCTGTAAGGACCACATAGTAAGGATTAGGAAGGAGGGGGGTTGGGTGGAAGCAGGGTACGATAAGGCAGAAGCACTAAATGATTACTTCTGCTCAGTATTTACTAAAGATAAAAGGGGGGTGACACCCAAGGTGGGAGAAATGGCAGAAATGGGGGAGGGGATGACAGATGGGGAAATCATAGAGGGCAGAGTTTGGGAGGGTTTGAAGGCATTGAGGGTGGATAAGGTGCCAGGTCCAGATGGCATCCACCCCAGGGTACTGAAGGAGCTGGCAGAGGTCCTTGCAGGACCTTTGGTGACCTATTTAATGCCTCACTACATTCGGGGTGTGTACCTCAGGACTGGAGGATGGTTCATGTGGTGCCCCTCCACAAGAGTGGCCCCAAGGATGAACCGGGAAACTACAGACCAGTGAGCCTCACATCCATCATGGGTAAGCTAATGGAGACTATCCTGAAGGAGAGGCTGGTGGCCCTCCTAGAGGCCAAAAGACTACAGGATAGCAGACAGCATGACTTCATACGTGGCAGATCCTGCCAAACCAACTTGGTGGAGTTCTATGACTGGGTAACTAGGCAACTGGACAGGGACCATGCAGTGGATGTCCTGTATCTGGATTTCAGTAAGGCATTCGACTCGGTACCACATGGAAGGCTGGGAAGTAAGTTAGTAGGCACAGGGGTAGGTGCAAAGCTGGTGAGATGGATAGGGAACTGGATTCAGGGAAGGCAACAGAGGGTGGTGGTGGTGGGTGTGGAGCTCTCACACCCAAGGGTAGTGATGAATGATATTCCACAGGGCTCAGTGTTGAGACCAGTGTTGTTTGGGATATTCATTGCAGACATATCATTGGACATCAAGAGCAAGATCAGTCTGTTTGCTGATGATACCAAGGTAGGAGCAGTGGTGGATGACCTAGGGGGATGGCAGGGGTTGCAGAATGATCTGGCAAAGCTTGAAACCTGGTCAGACACCTAGCAACTGGGGTTTAATGTAAAAAAGTGCAAGGTGCTGCATTTTGGGATGAAGAACCCAAGGAGGAGTTACCAGCTGGGGCAGTACAGCTAGCCCAGACAGAGGAGGAGAAGGATCTGGGGGTGCTTATTACAGGGTCATGAACAACTCAGCACTATGTAGGAAGGCAGCTGCAAAGGCCAACAAAATGCTGGGTTGTATTGCAAGGGGTATATCCTCAAGGAGGGAGGAGGTGATTCTGCTACTGTATAGGTCATTAGTTAGACCGCATCTGGAGTACTGCGTGCAGTACTGGCGCCCGTATCTGAAGAGGGACATTAAGTTACTGGAGGGGGTGCAGCACAGGGTGACAAAGATGATCAAGGGGCTGGGGGACTTATCATATGAGAGGAGGCTGAGGGAGTTGAACATGTACTCACTGGAGGAGAGGAGGGACAGGGGGGACATGATTGAAACCTTTAAGTACATGAAAGGAATAAACAAGACAGGTACAGAGGAGCTGTTCAAAGTAAGGGAGGAAAGGGACACCAGGGGCCATGATATAAGACTGGAGGGAGGAAGGTTCAGGTGGGAGATGAGGAGACACTTTTTTACAGAGAGGGTGGTGGCTGGGTGGAATGCATTACCTGCAGAAGTGGTATCCAGTAGAACAGTGGACTGCTTCAAAAGGGGATGGGACAGGACAAGGGGGAGGGTCAATGAAGGGGAAGGGTGGAAGGGAGGGGCAGCTGCAGAATAAGGGGTGCTAGCTGCACATTCAAGCAGACTTGATAGATCCCTAGGCCTTTATCTGCTGGCAAATTTCATATGTTCATAAATCTGACAAGATGCAGAAGGGTGTACTTCCTAAGGAGAGAGGGAACAGCCGGGGCCACCATCTGACTCCATCCAACAGCGGGTCCTAACTACGGAACCTGTGAAAAACACTAATCCTGTCTAAGATTATGACCATAGGCACGGAGGAGAGGAAAAAACCCTTTGAGGAGAAAACCTCTGGGGATCCAAGGCCTAAGTTGCCTTCCTTTCAGGCTGAAGGATGTTTTGGTTAGTGACGACTCAGCTACTGCAATTTAGAGTCGATATTGAGGGAAGAGGAAAAGATTCCAATTTAGATGAAGCTCTCACTGTGTCCTTTTAACAGGAATGCTGTTGAGGGTTGCGAGCAACGTCTCTGCAACTAGATGCCCAAAAGCAAAGGAGGAGAGAAAAGACCGCTGAGGCACTCAGCCAGTCTACATGAGCCTATGAAACAGACCAGATGAACCAGAGGTGGTCAGATGGAGAATGGCATAGAGGATGCCTCCAAATCTGCTCGGGCAGCCAACGGGGCCCTGATGATGAGCGCACCACCACTCGCAGCCTGAAGTAATAAATTCTACATCCAGAGATGTCGCTGAAATGAGGGATGACTGAAGGTCCACCCGGAGCAAAGACATTCTCACTATGGGCCAGGGAGAAGGACCCCGCTCCAAGCTTCACATACTCTAGATGCAGACTTCGTGGGATGTACGATGATGGAGAGAAACCTTGAAAGCCTGAACAGTTTAAGGAGAGGAATTTAAATGGATGATGTACGGTTATTAAATGGAGCCTAGAAGGCCAGTACAGTTAAGGTGAAATATGAAATGGACGATGTACGATGATGGAGAGAAGGGTATGGTGAAAGCAGGATAGGGAAAACCCCCAAAAGACAGCACTGGATGAGGAAGGAGAAGAAGCGAGGGGGGGTAAGGAAATGGTGGATGGTGAAGGTGATCATTAGGGCAGGAAACCCCCAAAAGAGAAGCTGAGACAGCAAGCCTGGAACTAAATGAGAATGCCCCCCCGAAAAATAGCGAGGGAGAAGCGGGGAGGGGGGGTACCCCAAAAGATGGCAGGGCAATGGTTATGTAGCTCCAGCGTGATAATCCTATGATTTCTCTCATAAATCCCATTATGTCCTAAGGAAGCTGAATTGCCCCATAGTCCAATAGAACAAATGCAAGTCCATGGCAGGAGTTTCCCTGGAGATGGCTCAAAATCCTTGTAAATAAAGGAATCTCTGGAGATCAGGGAGCCCCAAGAATCAAAGTGCAGGGAATGATGATGAACCGGAGCGAAATGATTCAGGGAAGACGAAGGAACAATGGTTAACTGTTGAAAGATGGAGTAGAGTGGTAGTGGAAAATGGAATGAAGAAATGAGAAATGGGGGGATGAAAGGTTGCCGTTGGTACGCCTTTACAACCTGAGTGGAATGGGGGGAACAAGAAACGTTCCGCCATGGAAAACAGATCGAGGCAAGGAGCTCAAGCCAGACAGTGGGCAGCACAAACAGCACACTGCCACAAAAGACAAGGCTGGCCAATCCCGAACCCCTGCAGCCAAGCAGGAAAGCGACTCACCAGCAGTGGGAAAGGTCAGGAAACAGCCAAGTATTCCTCCACCATCCGGAGACTTGATGGGAAGCAGCCGAGCAACAAAACTGTCCATCTGCTAGTTCCAGAAGCACAACAACCCTGCTGCATGAATTGGAGACAGAAACACCGGCCCTGCAACCGGGAGTCAGAAAGGCATGGGGGCACAGTGGTCAATGGTGGGCGAAGCTGGAGGACGACATATCTGGAAGAGGAGGCAAAGAGTGAGCAGCGACTGAAAGGAAAGACGCCCAGAATGGAGGGACAGCCCAAGGAGGCCGGGACGCAGGAGGGGAGTGGCAGATGAAGACGGGGAGATAAAATGGGCCAAAAGGGGCTACACAGCATACCAGACCATAGACAGGAACAGGATGGTTGCTCACTGGGGACGAGGCATGCAGGCAAAGAAAGAACGAACACCTGGCTGGGGGAGCAGCAGAAATTAGAGACACGAGCAGGAAGAGGCAGAAAAGGGGCAGGAAAGCTAGCCAGAAGCAGCTGAAGAAACATGGGCAAGAGATAAAACATAAGAAGGGAAGGGGAATGAGGAAGAGCGGCACCTCCATTCACAATGAAAAAATGAATCCTGGAACAATCCAGGAGGAGTGGCCTTTTAAGGCTTGATGGGGGAATGATGTTGTTGCTCCGCCCATTGAACCACAGGCATAGTCTTGCCATTAACAAGGTGAACTGCAGGGAACTATTTTGCTTGAATACTAGTTCACAGTCAAGTGGGTATGAGTGGAAACTGACAGGAGGGAGGTTCAGGAGGGACATGACAAAGTATTATTTTCACAGAAAGTGTGCTGGAGCCATGGAACAGTCTGCCAGCTGAAGTGGTGGGTGCTAAAACCATTGGTGGTTTTAAGTACAGTTGGGACAGAATGAAGGATATAGTGGTTGTTTGGAGTGGCAGAAACTGGGAGGAGAATGAAGAGAAGGATGGGGAGGGTTAGGACCCTGAAGGGACAATAGGTCCCAGGGTGAAATAGGGAACTTGGGCAGACTGGATGGACCTTTGGTCTTTTTCTGCTCTCATAGTTTCTATGTTTTGAGGGGTGGGGCTGAGGGGAATAAAAGAGACTGCCTGAGAGTGGGAACAGATCTTTTGAATAAAATTCCAGTAGTTTACATCTAGACTGGTTATGTCTGGTCACCTTAAAGTAAGATTTAAGATTGGGGAGAGCAAGTCTTCCTTGTGCCTTGGGGAGTTGGGGAACCACATATTTACTCCTAGGGCAGCTATCCTCCAAAGAAAATGAGGAATAGATTTTTTGCCACATGGCAGAGCTGGATGAAGGAAGTGTGTAGAGTGAGAGGTACTGTTTGGAGCAAGTAAAGCAGTCTTAGGAGTGCCACTATATGGATTGCCTCCACTCTCTGCACCATAGAAAGTGGGATCAGGTTCCAGCAGTCAAGGTCCTGGGCGAGGGATTGTGTGGCAGGTGTATTATTTATTTATTTTTATTTATTTAAAAATTGGTGACTGGGAGAGGCACACTGATCTGAAGCTCATTTCCAGGTGAACCTGAGGGAAAGGGGAAGGAAAGAGATACTGTATTTAGGTTTAAGGTCAGCAAGAATCACCATTAGGTAGATCCCCAAATATGTTAGAGAAATGTAGTCCCAAGAGAAGAGGAAGGCCACTTGTAAGTGAGGGGATGGAGATAGTGTCCCTTCCTGTCTCAAATTACAGTGTTATCATATGTGGATATTTCAAGATCAAGGAGGCATTTGTTTTCTGTGTGACTTGGGTGGAGGTGTTTCATAGTTTTAGTCTATGCAGTTATGACTCCCCTATTTTTGGTGCATTCCACCACCACTGGTTGCCTACACAGCCTACTGCATAAGTCAGGATCGGATGTAAGCCTCGGCCTGGTAGCGCTGAGGGTTGAGGCGCTGGAAGCCACACCTCATGCCACACTGGTGACCTGGGTTCAGATGCGAGCCCGGGCCACCAGGGGTCGGCAGGGGAGGGATAGGATCAAGCATCCAGAAGGGCTGCTCTCCTATCCCAGGGAGGGATCCAGGGAACCACCACTATGTAGCGGCCCCTGGTGATGACGGGGCACCTGCAGACCAGTGGCAAAGTAAGGGCGGAGTGTGAAGACGTTGGGCACGCCAGTGCCCGGAGGCCATAACGTTGCACCGGGGCTGAAAACCATGGATTAAAATACGGTGATCTCTGTGGCTGATGGTCGTGCCCTGTGGCCCCCAGACCAGAGAGAGGCGCCTGTCCAGGGTACGGCGTGGTGTTGGCTCATCCTTGTGTTCTGTGGGTTCGTGTGGCCCACACGCACTACCAGGTCTGGGGGTGCAGGCACGGTGGCCAGAGATCGTGGGTCTCGCTCCACCGAGGAGGCAGATAAATAGAATTAAAAAAAAAGGAAAGGATATGAACTGTGTCTCCTGCATGGTAGAACAACACAGCAGAATGGAATGTTACTCTTGTTCCAAGTTTCCCCCCTCTCCCACTTCGGTCACTTTTAGCACCTGTTTCATCACTGCACAGTTCAAACACCAGCTTACCATTCCAGCTTAAAAGGACCAACCCCCCACTTGATTCAAAATGCTTCAGGCACTATTTATAATGTTTGCACTTGTGCTTGTGCAAAGCAAACATATTGGTATGATAGTGAGTTTTGAGGAAAGTGTCATCGTCCATCCAGTGAAGGGCAGTCTGCAAGGGGCTTGTCAGTGTCAGACCAATCATGACACTGTTCTAGTCTTGCTGGGTGGAAACATTGTGTAGTTCAAAGAAAAGAGCTGACCCAATCCCAGGGGTCTCTTTCCTTTGATCTGCTGAAGCTGCCCAGCAGACAGAGTTGATCAGTATTATGATCAGCCTGCTCTGTGGTCCTCCCCCAACATAAAAATAATCTCACCCTCTACCAAGTATCCCTCCCACCTCCCATTACTTCCCCTTTCTTAATTTTCTGACACCACTATGCCCAATCCCCGGTGCCAGCCATTACCCCTACACCCCGCCCAATTTTAGTGTGCGACACTAGAGAGCCCACCCCGGTGCCACCAGGCATAACACCAACACTGGGATGCCCAATCCCCAGTACCGGTACCTGAAACAGAACTCTCCCTTGTGGACTTTTTTTTAATTTTATATACCCTGCAAAAAAGAAAACTGTTCGATGTCTGTTGCCACTGGTGGTACGCTGCTGCCATTACCTTCCCCCCACGTGACCCTGCCACTCAGCATCCACTACCCCATACAACCCCAACCCTTAGTTTTAATTTTGCAACACCAGGCTGTCAAATACCCAATGCTGGCTAGTACCCACACCCCACCCGTTTTAGTGTGCAACACCGGGGAGCCCACCCCAGTGCCACTAAACACAACATCGACACAGGAGTGCCCAATCCCCAGTGTCGGTACCTGAAAAAAAGAAAACTGTCCCTCATAGACTTTTATATATATATATATATATATATATATATATATATATATATATATCCTGCAAAAAGAAAACCATCCATCAATGTCTGTTGCCACTACTGGCGCACCACGGCGTTACCCTCCCTACACCTGGCCCTCCTACTCAGCATCCCCCACCCCTTACTTACCTACTGGGGTTGTAATGCCATTATCCTCTGGACCGGAGATACAACTTCACTCTTCAATGCTGGACTGGGAACTGAAGAAATCAAGTATGCATTTCAATGTATTTCAAATGGTTTTGAACTTTTAATACCCCCCAAGTTCCCATATGGCCTTTTTGGACCCCACCTCATGGACAAATGTGGTGAAATTATGCAAATCCCCCCCAAAAAGTGATTTTTGTGGTTGTTACGTGAAATCACCTTTTGTGCAGAATCAGAACATTCTCTCCAGCCTTGTTTATGAAGTGGAGTCATAAGAAGGCTATGTTGAAAATTTGGGGTAAAAATATTAACAAACAAACTTATGAGTGTATGTTGAAATGTATTAACACATGCTCATAACTTTGGTAATTTTCAGTATTTTGACCCCAAATTTTCAACATAGCCATTTTTTCACAGCACCTCATGAACATGACAGCTGCCATTTTCCAAATCCTGTCCAAAATATGTTTTCACACTTGTGGTGTGAAAGGATATTTTGGCAACTGTTATATAAATGACACTCATCATGTTCGGAAAGAGTGGTCCTAAAAAGACTGTCAATTTGGGGTTGAAATATGAAAAAACAGCTAAGTTATGAAGAAACAGAACTATTTTTGCTGATTTTGTTCCCTAATATTCAACATATCTCTTGTGTTACCCCACCTCCTGAACATGACAGGTATAATTTTTTAAATCCTGTCCAAAATGTGTTTTTCACAGTTGGGACGAAAAGGATTTTTCGGACACAACTTTATGAATGACACCTATCATGTTCAGATGGAGTGGTCAGAAAAAGACTGTGCTGAAACTCTGGGGTCAGAATGTGAAAAAAGCAGCTTAATTATGAAGAAATATCAAATTGTTCCAACATTTACCCATAACTTTTTTTGAAGATTTTGGCCCCTGATGTTCAATATGTCCCTTGTGTTACCCCACCTCCTGAACATGACAGGTGTCATTTTTCAAATCCCTGCCAAAACATGTTTCCATAATTGCACTGCAAAATCACTTTTCGGATGGGATTTATAAAATTCCACCTGTCTTGATCATAAAGTCAGGTCATAAAAAGACTGTTGGAAATTTGGGGTCACAATGTGGCAGCCCACTGAAAGTTAGATATTAACTCTCAGCTGGCCTATCCTAGGTAAACACAATCTAAAAATGTATAAAAGCAGGACACCACTGAAAATTAGTTCTAGGGATGTGGATATGTCGTTCTTATCCACACCTGTTGGCATGTCCTTTTTGCCTTTAAATCTTTCCAGAAGGTCTTCAAGCTGGCTCCTCCCACCCACCCAAGTGGTATAACCCTCCGCTACACCCCATGATGCCAAATTTTCCTTTCCACTGGAAGATACAGGTTGCATCCTCTTTGGTACCATGTGCTGCAGGCCCTGGCTTAAAAAACTTCAGAACCATTGAAGACTACGTTCCTTCAGATTAACGATTGTAGTAGCTGCTTCTCGATAATGGAAGATAAATATTCCCCCGTTTTTTGCCGGTGCCCATGCAGACAGAAAATGTCATGCACAGACTTACACTCCATGTGCATTCATTGATTGGGTGTCGGCTATGACACCCAGGCTTGCAAGTTTTGCTCAAGCCAACCAACGCCCTTGACAATCGCCCCGCGACGCTGAAGCTGGGCAGGCCCGAAAAAGGGAATCCACCTGTGAAATCCAAAGAGGCTCGGTGGGTGGTCTCCGCAGCTGCAGGGTCTGCCAAGCAACTGGAAGAGATGCAGGCCTTCGAGGAAGAGGCAGCGTGTGCCGTGAAGTGTTCCTCTCACCTGATATTCATTCTGCTCAACCTGGACTCCACTTTCTCAGGCTCCATTCAGGAGGTGTGCCTTTCTCTCCCCATTAAGGGTGAGGGACCTGTGGCTCACATTCCTCCCGGTCCCGTAAAAAGGACAAGGAACTGAGAGATTCTTCGTCTCAGCAAAGACATTCTTGAGATCGAGAGCGATCTAGGTCCCAGGAATCTCCATTCTTGACCATGGTCAAGATTGCAGCTTTGGCCGCTGGCTTCTTGGTCCTGTCATCAGACCAGCTGACTGAAGTTTCGATCGAAGATGTAGTTGAGTTAACTCTCGACTCTTGTCGATCAGTTGTCAGCCGAGGAGGTCGACTCTCTTAACAAGACTCCAGTCTTGTTTATCCCCGATGAGGAGACTCAGTCTGCTGGCAATCCTATCAAGGAGCCAGTCCCAGATCCAGGAAAATCACCGGTTCAACCAGTGTCTCCCGAGTGACCCAGTTGGTCAGCCCAATTAAGGCTGAGATCTGACTTCCTCAACCGACAGGCCGAGGAAGGTGCATAAGCATGCCAAAAAGAGGCGACGTCACCACTCATCTTCGTTCTCCTCAGATGAGGAGAGGCTTGGGCAGAAACTCTGTTGATGCTGCGAAGATCTGATGTGGCAACAGCTCATTCTGTCCAGGCAGAAGCCTTCCTTGGTTTCTACCCTGGCCATTATGTGGCTCTCGCCTCCTAGGTCAAAGCTGACTCCCTTGGAACTGATAAAATCGGTCCCCCTGCCCACAGAGCTGGTAAAACCTGTCCCGGTTCAGCCAAAACTGGTCTCTCCACCGATCATGGTGGAGCCGCCACCAAAACAGCCCTCAGGAAGGGTTCCTACAAAGGATTCCTGAATGGTTCTGGGTCTTCCTCATAGGATCTCGGTCACCCTTATGCCTGCTCATCCCAGGTGCATCGAGGGGGATATTGGTGGTTGACCGATTTATCCGGATACCTCGGATTCTGATGACACCGACCTTTACTCTCACCCGCTGGATGATGAGTCGGTCAGTAGTTTGTTGATGGAGGAGGCCCTTCATCTTTTCAAGGGATTCTCCACCTTATATGTGAATCCATTTGGATGCCCTTGGAACCTGTCCAGAAATGGGCGGAGTACCCTCTTGCTGATATTCTCAAAATAGGGGATACTCCTATGGAAGCCTTTCCTGTGGCTGAGCCATTGTTGGCCAGGCCTTGGAGCTTCGGCAGCATCCTACCTCCTGCCCAGCGCCAGCTGCCCGGATGGCCCACAAGTATGTGGTGCCCATCTGGTCCCTCTCAGGGTTTACGGACCATCCTTCAGCTGAGGGGTTAGTGACCGCCTCTGTGTTCAGATGCACAGGCAGCTCTGCTGAAAATGACAGACCTCCAGACAAGGAGTCCAAAAAACTGGACCACTCTGCCAGGAAAGTCTATGCAGCTTCCTGTCTAGGCCTCTGTCAGGTAAGCTTGGTCATTATCATGGTGCACTTCTCCCATGCCCTTTTGGGGTCGTTGGATGAAGTTCTTCCGCACTTCCCTGTGGATCTTCAGACAATGGTCAAGCAGGTCTGGGACCAGGGCCGTGCCGTTGCCAAGCAGAAATTTCAGATGGCTTTGGACCTTGGGGACTCTTGTGCCCATTTGTTGGCAACCGCAGTTGCCTCACGTTGCAGGGCTTGACTGAGGCTTTCCACCTTTATGGAAGATACCCAGCACAAACTCACTGATGTTCCTTTCCTGGGCACCGATTTCTTTGGTCCAGGTGTGGATGGTCACCTTCAGCGAATGGAACAGTCCAATGCCACCTTGGACTCAGCACTTCTGCTCAAAGTGCTCCTGGTGCCAAGGAGCAGCAGAAAAATAAAAAGCCTTTTTGGCACCCTGCTCCTGTGGCCCAGGAGCCTTCTTTCATGTTGGGCAGCAACAGCAGGCACAGACTTGGCTCCCTCGGCCCAAGTCTGGGCCTCCACCAGCCCGCAGACAAGGAGGTTGGGGTTCAGACCCTGGACCTTCTTCCTCCAAGCCTGCCCAGTGATGGGATAGGGGTTGCCACCCTTATCCCCATCATGTCAGCTCTGGGTCCTCCTGTGGGGGGCTGGCTCCACCCCTTTCTTTCTGCCTGGTCCACTGTTACCACAGACAGGGGGGTCTTAGAAGTTGTGGGCCAGGGTCTGCCTCTGGAATTCGAGCAGTACCCTCCCAGATGAGCTCATGCCCCATGGAAGGAGAGAGTATCAGTTCACACTCAGTCGACTCTGAGAGATGACATAGCCCAGCTCCTCCTCAAGGAGGCAGTGGTTCGAGTGGCATCTTCCTTCAGTCAACCCAGTGTTCATTTCCAGGTACTTCCTGGTCCCGAAGTGGACGGGCGTCTGGCGCCCCATTCTAGATCTCCACAACCTGAATCAGTATCTCAGGCCATGCACCTTCAGGATGGTAACTCTGTCCCAGATCATACCATCCATGGAGCAAAACATGTGGCTCTGCTCACTGGATCTTCAGGACATGTTCTTTCACATCCCAATCCATCTGTCCCACCAGTGGTTCCTCCGCTTCAGGGCAGAGGGAATCCTATAAGAGTTCTGAGTCATGCCATTCGGCCTGTCATCGGCCCCATGAGTCTTCAACAAATGCATGGCAGTGGTGGCAGCCCATCTCAGGCATTGAGGGGTTACAGTGTACCCTTACCTCAATGATTGGCTCTTAGCAGGTTCCACCCAGCAAGAGGTGGAGAGGTCTGGGGACCTGGCCCTCCAGACCTACTCTCAACTTGGCCTCCTGATCAACAAGGCCAAGTCAGAGCTCGTGCCTACTCAGGTGATATGCTTCATCAGGGCAGAGCTTGACTCTTGTTGAGCCAGAGGACAGCTCCCGGGCAGACAGGGCAGAGGTTCTCTCCTCCTTTGCCCAATCATTTCTGACTGGGCACTTGCACCCTGCCTGGGACTTTCTGCTTCTTCTGGGTTACATGGCAGCCTGCACCATCATGGTCCATTGGGCCCAGTGGCATATGCGCCCCCCTTCAATGGGAGCTGGCCACCCAATGGACTCAGTGCCTAGTTCATTTCGACCAGATGATCGGTGTGACCCAGAAGATGTGGGACGCTCTCCAGTGGTGGACCGTCCTAGACTGGTTGCAGGAAGGGATCCCATTTGTCCACCCCGAGCCAACGGTCGTCCTCATGACCGATGCCTCTCTCACAGGCTGGGAAGCCCACATGGGGAACAACAGAGCCCATGGGTTCTGGACCCCAGAGGAATCCTGATACCATAGCAACCTGTTGGAGTTCAGAGCGGTCAGACTGGCATTGTCAGCATTTGTTTAGCAGCTTCAGGGTCAAGTGGTTCAAGTCCAGATGGACAATACCATGACTATGTACTACCTCAACAAGCAGGGTAGCATGCACTCCTGGCTGCTGTGCAGGGAAGCGCTCTGTATCTGAACACTCATGAGCCAACTGGAGGCAGCTCTTCTAGCCATCCATTTTGCAGGAGCCTCAAATCAACTGGCGGATGTCCTCAGCCGCATAGGCGAGACATCCCACTAGTGGTCTGTCCATCCAGAGGTAGCTCACAGCCTGTTCTCCCACTGGGGCAAACCTATGGTGGACCTGTTTGCCTCCAGGAAAAACACCAAGCTGAGGCTGTTTCATGCCAGCCCCCCTCAGCGGGGATCGCTGCAGGGAGATGCCTTCTTGAGGCCATGGACCCCAGGCCTCTTCTACGCCTTCCCTCCATTTCCCTTGATCCACAGGGTGCTTCTCTAGGTGAGGAGGGACAAGGCGCAGGTGATCCTGGTAGTCCCAGACTGGCCCCACCTGTTCTGGTATCCAGATCTCCTCAGCCTCAGCAATAGGCTCCTGAGGCATCTTCCAGCATGTCCAGACCTGATATTAGTCAATCAGGGGAAGGTATTCCATCTGTACCTTCAATCCCTGCACCTGGCAGCTTGGTACCTGAGCAGCTAGAGTTCCAGGCTTTATGCCTCTCTGAGGACGTACTCACAGTAGAGGAAGCATCCAGAAAGGAGTCGACCAGAAAGTGCTATGCCTTTAAATGGGAAAGGTTTTCAATTTGGTGCCAGGGCAAGGGCCTGGACCCTCTGTCCTGTCCTGTCCTGTGGAGAGCATTTTAGATTACCTTTGGTCTCTGTCCAAAGGGGGTCTTCAGTCTTTGACCCTTAAGGTGCACCTGGCAGCCATCTCTGTTTACTGGACATGGGCCGGTCAGCAGATGGCACAGGAGAAACTGGTCTGGCACTTTTTCAAAGGCCTCAATCACATATCCCCTTCGGTGCGTGAACCGCCACCTCCGTGGGATTTACTGCTGGTTTTGGCAAAGCTTATGGGCAAGCCATTCGAACTAATGCACAAGTGTGAGATGTCACACTTGTTGTGGAAGACAGCCTTCCTGGTGGCTATCACATCTGCCAGAAGGACTGGGGAGCTCTAAGCGCTTTCGGTGGAGTCTCCTTATCTGGTCTTTTACAGGGACAAGGTTGTCCTGTGTCCCCACCTGAAATTCCTCCCGAAGGTGGTGTCAGAGTTTCCCCTTAATCTGGTGTTGACTCTGCCTGTGTTCTACCAGAACTACAACTTGGATGCCGAGTACAGGCTCCATACTCTGGACATGAGACATGCTCTGTCCTACTATAAGGAGAGGATGGCAGACGTTTGGGGAGAGGTTCACCAGCTGTTTGTTGCAGGCCTGTCAGGTGTGGCTTCAGCGTAGGTGACAAAGTGGACGATTGGCAGATGGATTACATCATGCATTGACCTCTGCTATAGGTTGGTGGGCAAGTAGACTCCCAGAGGGATAAGAGCTCATACCCACCATACTGCTGCAATGGTGACTACCACACCTCTCAATCTTTTGTCATTGAAATGAGGGACATGGACATTTTTGGACACTCAAAATGAGGGACAATGAGGGACACAGACCCTCAGAATGAGGGACACTTCCTCAAACATGGAGATACAAGCTCAGAACACTGTGAAAACCATAGTGTTTACATGTACAAAGTTTATTTTGTATTTTGTATTTTAGAATATTAAGAGTTTCTGCATTAAAATCTGAATTTACAGCACATTCTCTGTGTGGGCAGCACCTTTTCCATGAGGGACGGATGAGGGACAGAGCAATTTTAAGGGGCAAAATTAGGGATGTCCCTCATAATGAGGGACACTTTAGTGGTATGGTGGCTACTTCCAGGGATATCCCTATCAAGGAAATCTGCAGGGCTGCTACCTGGAAGACAGCAAACACCTTCAACACCCATTACCACATCGACCTTGAGTCACGCCAGGATGCTGGTTTTGGGGCCTCAGTTCTCCAGTCTCTGTTCCCTAAGTAGGGGATGTGCGCCTTGCCTCCTTCCTCCTGGAGAACTGCTAGGAGTCTGCCAACAAGTGTGGATAAGAACAACATATCCACACCCCTAGAGAAACAGGTTACTTACCTGTAACAGCAGTTCTAGGAGTGGTATATGTTGTTCATCCACACCGACCCACATGACCTCCCTGGCTGCGACGCACAACCTAACTTCCAACAGGCTAAGATCTGGCGTCATGGGGCAGAGCCATGGATTATACCACCCAGGTGGATGGAGCCTGCTTGAAGACCTTCTGGCAAGATTAAAGGGGAAAGGGACATGCCAAAAAGTGTGGATGAACAACATATACCACTCCCAGAAATGAAAATTACGTACCTACCATAATTATGATCTTTCTGTGTATCTTCACCATTCATCACTGTTGGGTATCTGGCCAGAGGTCAGGACCCTGTGGGAATCTTTTTTTTTTTTAAAGGTAGACGGAGCCGACGCACCATCGGCACTGCCCTTGAGGCCGACGCATTGTGTGGCGCTCGCGGGTTGGCTGTTAGGCTGCGTCGACTCCGCCTGCCTGCCAGTTCTGAGTCACCGTGAGGTAAGAGGAAGGGAGTGGAGGGTGGGACAAGGAAGTCCAAGGGACAGAAAACGGAAAAGATATATAAACCAAAAGGAGAAATAACGACTGAGAGGACAGAAAGGGAGAAAGTCGGAAACTAGAGGGATTGGGAGGGGCCCCAATCTCTGGAAAAGGAAGAGGGAGGTAGGGTGGGTAAAGAATTTAGAAGGAGAGGGGGGAGTTAAACATCCCAGACTCTGGTCCATCTCCAGATTATATAGGAACTGCAAGGAGCAGCCAAAGGCTTCCTGCCAGAATTCAAGGCACAGAATGACTGGCAAACACTCCTGAAAAGCAGTCGGCTATTCTGGAAGAAGGACAGGGTACAGGGAATTAACACCCTCTCAAGGAAAGATTATTGGTGAAAAAACAGGAAATTTCCCCCTTTTTTTTTTTAAACAAGGAGAAATAGGTTGGATGGGAACAGGGAGGAGGAGAGAAAGGAGGGCAACTGACAACTCCCACCTCACAGGGGTGGAGCCAAAGCACTGGAGAAGGAGTGCCCCCCTTGCTGTCTACTCTCCCCGGAACATAATTCCCCTGTGTGCCCCTGTTTTACCCCACTCCTAAGAAAGAAGAGGGGGAGGATGGGCACACAGAGGGAGGAGGACCCAGAGACTGAGGCCCCAGGGGGATGGAGGGTGGGATCATGATGAATGGTGAAGATACACAGAAAGATCATAAAATTATGGTAGGTACGTAATTTTCATATCTTATATGTGTCTATCTTAATCATTCATCACTGTTGGGTGAGTACCGAGCCACCCCAAAGGGGGTTTATTTTACATTCTAAGGGGCAAAGTCCCTTAGCTCCCAGTGGGTGACACACTAGGATGGAGAACCTTTGGGGCCTGGAGAGGCCCAAGAGTGGGGAGAGTGAGACGGTGTCCCCCCAAAGGGGGAAGGAAGTTGTTCCGACAAGCGCCGTCTCACTCTATGGGAGAAAAGATAGCTTCTCTGGTGAGCGGAGTTAATCACCCTACACCGGGCCAAGGGTGACAACCAGGAAAGACGCAGCCATGCCGTCCACCTAGTGCAGATCGCTGTCCCTATGACCCTGGTAGCTACCTTGTTGGCATCATAGGATGCCCTCGCTTGGTGCCTTCCTTGCTCCAGGCCATGCACAGAGAGTGCAATGGCTTGTCTGGTTTGCTCCATATCAGGCAATGAGGCTAGGAGCTGACCCAGCCTGGACCACAAGAACCTGTCATAGGCTGCATAGTGGGCCTGATGCGCAGAAATGGAAAGCAATAGTCGTGCTGAGTAGAAAGTCCTCCTACCCCAGAAGTCAAAATCTGAGGAGTCTTGAGCTGGAGGCCAGTCACGGTGAAGGGCACGAAGCCCATCAGAAGTATCCAACTGCATCAATCCAGACTGTGGATGAGGCATGGAACCTGGAGACTCCGGGGGTGCGCAATACCTCTGGCTGAGATCCCTTGGGGCAGGAACTCTGGAGAAGGGCCTCTGCCAGGAATACGACGACACCTCCCGAAAGGGAGCAGGCTAGGGCAGCACCACAAGGGTGGCCTCTCCAAAATCGCCTAGAAAGGCGTGCGCCAAGTGCTCAGGATTGCTGATAGTGGTAGGAGAGAGGTGCAAGTGCTCCAACATCCTCATGAGGAAGCGCTGATTCTCAGTGAGATCAGCAGCTGGAGAGATGTGGACAGAAGGTTCCTCTCCCCCAGAAGAGGGGGATGAGGAGCTGGAGGGCACTGGCTGCTCAATGGGTGGCTGCACGGGGAGAGGTTGAAAAACCTGGCTGTCCATTGCCCTAACATAAGCAGGGAACTGAGAAGCCACCACTCTGAACTGCTCCCAGAAGAGAGGCCCTCTAGGACCAAGGATGCCTGGGAGCACAGGAGAATGTGGCAGAGTGATGGGGACAGAGCCAAGAAGAGATGTCGGCTGACCTCTGCCTGGGCTAAGAAGCAGACTGGGAGCACCCGCAGAAGAAGCTGCCCCGGAAGACCCCACAGCTGACAGCTGAACAACCATTTTGGTACTGCCTTGGCTGCACCTGGAAGAATCCCCCCTGTGAGGTGACTGGGGCCATATAGGTCCAGAAGGACAGTTCCCTACCTCAAAAGAATGGGTCTCTCTCAAAGAGACCGAGGAGGAAGAGCGGAGATCTGCACTATGGCTTCTCCCAGAGCCCAGGTGGACCCCTGAAAGGCCGCCGTGCTGACCCCATGCCCCTCGACCCCTCAGAGTCCAAGTGAGCCCTCCTCCTTGAGAGGGTCAGCCTAGGTAGCTGGCAGCTCTGGGCAGCACCCGAAGGAGCTATCCAGGGCACAGTACCCTTCCCTCCTGTAGGTGCTCTGATCGGCCCTAAAGTTGGGCGATCTAGGCACACCACTGGTGGGGGTACCACTACAGGCTGCAGAGCTATGGTGGCCTGCACCACTGCTCGCTGGTCAGCACCCCTGACCCCAGTCTCAGTAGCCACAGACCCCACCTCAGAAGAGGGCTGACTCTGGCTTATCGAGGAGACTACTGGGCTGCCCACCTCAATGGCCAACCCCAAAGGTTCAGACTGTTCATCTGACTCAGAGCTTGACTCCGCCTCCAAGGAGGTAGAGGCCAAGGCCCTGTGCCAAACCATAGGCAGGCGCCCACTGCCACCTTTGCCACAGGGCCCAGAAACCAAAGCCATGCCCGAGCCAGCACCAGTGTCCCCTGCCACCCCATGAGTGGAATCCGTAGGGGGCACGGCTCCAGCCTGAACAGAAGCTCCAGAGTCGGGACCAGTCATGGCACCATATGGCCCCATGGCACCGCGAGCAGTGCCGAGGATGAAGATGGCACCAATGATGGCCCTGACGGCACCATCGGCACCGCAGATAGCGGCGCCCGGCTCCACAGTGCCTGCAAACAGCACTGAGGGCAGAGGCAGCACCGATGATGGCACTGATGGGGGTATCAGTGCTGAGCACAGCGCTGCCCAGCCCCATGGTGATGTGAATGGCGCCGAGGGCAGAGATGGCACCGATGATGGCTCCGATGGAGGAATCTGATGGCCCCATGGTTCTGAGCCCCGAGGACATGGCACCGTGCTCAACCTCGGCGCCGAGGACGGCGATGAGGTGAGACACGGACAAAGACGGTGCCATAGCAGCTCCCGGAGCGCTGCTAGCAGTGTCGGCACTGTGAATGGCTCCGACAGAAGGCACGGCGCCGTATGACAAGTCGGCGTCGGCGTCGATGACGACTCCATCAGGGCCCATGGTGCCATGAATGGCACAGAGGCCCGCAACGGCACTGACCGATGGCATCAAGGATGGTGCCGACCCGGACCTTGCAAACCATGGGTCCAACACCGGGGGAGCCTTCACCCCCGAAGGGGTGATTGCCATGGTGCCGCCTCCCACCCACCCCTGGGAGGAGCGGGACGGGCCTCCTGCGCCGCGGAAGAAGCCATGGCAACAGCTAGGCTACTAGTAGCCGAGGATCCCTCCTCCTCAGTCCATACAGAACTGGGAGGGGACCCTGAGGAAAGGCTGACAGAGTGTGGCTTGGCCTGAGTGCACGCCCGACCCCTGAAAGTCGTCGGAGCTTGCCCCACTTTCCACACATGTTGCTCGATGACCCAGCAGTCCATGGAGAAACAGGCATCGCATGATTCCATGTCATGAAGTGGGCCAAGACACGAAAGACACCGGTCATGCTGGTCGGTGACGGAATACTTCCGGCCGCAAGGGCACCATCGCATGGGTGGCCAACCTGTCTTAGAAGATTTCTTGCCCTCCAACCGAGACATGACCTACGGGGGAAAAAAACACCAAAAACAGACTTGACATCACAGAAATATAAAAATAGGGATAGATCTTACTGGGCGGCATCAAGTATGGCAAAGCAGAACTGGCAGGAACCGAAAGACTTTGGCACGGAAGCAAAATAGAAAAGTGGCGTCGAAGGCTTTTCAGCATCAACTAAGCCTCAAGCAGCAGCTTCCACATGAGGTGCGACCTCTACGGCTGGTGGGTTGGCTCCACCTACTTTTAAAAAAAAGAAGGCTCCGGGTCCTGACCTTCGGCCAGATACCCAACAGTGATGAATGGTGAAGATTGACACAGATAAGATCTACTGTTACAGGTGAGTAACCTGTTTATACTGGATCTCATTTGGACTATCCTGGGTAAATCTATAGTAAAAATGTGTATAAGCAAGACACAGTACAACAGCAATGCAAGTGGCGCACATTTGGCATTGACAGATGCTTGTTTTTTTTATAATATTTGGTCTGACACTGTAGCCGAGATTTAGCGAAATTGTGGTAGTGAGGGGGTGCTAGAGAGCCAGCCATGGGTTACATGAGCTCCTAAGAGACGACTACCATACAGAGCAATAAACTTTTCCAAAGTAACTTTTTATTAATTTACCCAACAGATTTGGGATCCTTAGACTCTTGTAAACGAACAGATACCAAACTTTTTTTTGTTCTATATTGTGTTTTTCCTCCTTTGGCCTGCCGACAATATCTGTCCCTCCCTTTCCAGCCTGGCAGTCGCCTCTCCCCGGACCCCGAGCCCTGATTACTTGGCAGTTACAGGCAGTTGGCGGGGTGCACCACCAAGCCAGTGGGGACTTCATGGAGTCAGCAGCCATTTTTCCATTTTTTTTGTGTCCCCTGCCCCTCACAGCGGTGCACACACGTCATGTCACCATGCTACTTTGTCTCTCATAGTCTGGCACTGCTCCCAATCCTCCACCAGGGGGCAGCCAAGGAGCAGGATGACATGCCCACCCACCACAGTAGAGGAGAGCTGTCACTGAATGCTCAATCCTTTCCCCCTCCCCTGCCAACCCTCTCCGGTCTGAGCTCGCATCCGAACCCAGGTCACCGGCATGGCACAAGGTGTGGCATCCAGTACCTCAAACCTCAGCACCACTGGGCTGGCTAAAACCAAACTTTTTTGAACTTTCTATTTTTCCCCTCCTGGTTTCTCTTAGCCAGCTTCCAAACTCCATCTCAGAACCCTGTGCTGCACCTACCTCATCACCCCACTGTCTCCTGGGACTTACCTGTTCTCATGATGTTCCTTGTGGTATCCCTTCCCCATAATGGAGATCTTTGGGCTGGAGAAGATCCATCGGGATCAGGCAGGTTGGTGTCAGGAGATTTCACCAGGTCTGCGGATGTTGGGTTTGCGAGTCTCACAGGGCCATCATGCTGTGGCAGCTCAGGGTGTTTTTCCTTTTCTTCCCTCCCTTAGGGTTGCTGGCTGAGATGAACATGGGCACACTGTGCATTGATGGCTGTACAGCCAATCAGAGTTGCTCCCAGACTGTGCACACTCCTTCCTGCACCACCACCCATGGTTACCCAGGTGGCGGTCACACAGTGGTTTCCCCTTCCCCAGCTAACCCTCCCTCCTCAGATGAGGAGAGCGTCCTGTGGGATGCTTGATCTTTCTCTCCTTGGCTGGCCCTCTGGTGACCCAAGCTTGTTCCCGAACCAAGTTGCTGGTATTGCAGCTGGTACCGCTATTGTTGTGCCCATGAGCCAGCTGATACCAAACATCTGTTGAAATGGTTCGGCCAACTCAGAATATGGCTGCCAGTTCCAGCACCACTGCAAACCATCAACAGACCATGCAGGACAGCAAGGGTAGTGCCAGAGTTAACATGCCCACTGCTGCGGTGTCCTTTCCACCACTGGAGCCAGTGTTGGAGGAAGTGATAAGAAGATAGAGATGATTTTAGATTGGGTGGGAAAAAGGGACATAAAGATCGATCAAGCAGTGTCTGTCTCCAAAGAAGCAGATGAGCACTTCCAAAAACATGCTTATGGCTGCGACCAATCTAACACAAGAAAATGTGTAGTGGAGAAACTGGTTTGAGGCCATAGAGAATGGAATCTGAGCCCCCTAATGTTTATTTTGTTGTGCTTTCTGAGGGCACTGAAGGTGAGAATGCCCTCTCCTATATTTGGCAGTTAGTGGTCACCAAATGTAATGGCCTTGGGAGATGAATGGGATGCCGACATTTTCTGCTGGGCATATTGAATGAACCCTAGGGAGGGGGCATTCAGCAAAAACAGTTGGCAAGAATGATCTTGGCAGTTCTCTCTGGAGTGAAGGCCTGGGACCATATCCTGAAAGCAGCACAGCAGCAGGAATTGATATTGGTAGAGGAACAAGACATCTGTTTAATTCCAGACTGGTCCCTTGCCACACACAGTCAGAGGAAGCAGCTTGACTCTGTTTGTATGAAGCTCCACAGCCTTGCCTTCGTCCACTCATTACTGGCCCCAGTGCATCTCTGCATTGCCTATGGAGGAAAACAGTATTGATTGTCTGACCCCAAAACTATGGCTGGTGTGTTGCCAAGACCGCTGCAAAGGTCTGATAAGGCCAGGATGGAGCTGAAGATAGTGCAAAGAGGACTCATAATAACTCCTCATTTTTGGGAGTCGTGAGTATTGTGGGTTAATTGGGGACCTGTGGTGGCTATGTTACGGTTTCTCACATTTTGGGACATAAATAGTTATCCAGCTTGTACTTCTTGAGATCAGAAGGACTTCTAACAATGTTTATTACTTTCTTCTGTGAAATGTTGCCAAAACAGCATCTGTCTTATGGCAGACCAAGAGGTATACATTTCTCCTAGATGCATATTTTTCTGTGCTCTAGTATCTCAAGATGATGTTATGATACTGGGGTAAGCTGTTTGCTTTTTTCCAGGTCTTCAGCAGCAACCCTTACAAAGTACTAAATATATCAAATGTAAGGTTTCCCAGATTCCCCTGTTAAAATTAAACATTAGGAAGGCTCCATATGAAGTTAAGAGTTTTAACACATAACTGTGATGGTTGTTTGTAAAGGAGTGTGTGAGATATACCCCCTTTTTCCTAACATAAATTACAATGGAAGTTAGCAACGTTTTGATTGCAGAGTACACATTACTGTTCACGTATAGCTTCTGCTTATCCTGTATTTGTTCAAATTTATTGCAATTCACTGTAGACCATTTGTACTTTATCCAATGATCTTGCCTGTATTGTGTTACTCTATTCCCTTGTAATGTTTTCTGATATTCCCGATATGTACTGTGCCTTTTCCTGTTGGTATTGTATCATGTATTTACAGCCTGTTATTTATGTTTTGTACTGCTCTGAAATCTTTGTAATGTCCTGGGCTGTGCCTAAAAACAGGCATCTCCTTGCCTAGTGCCCTTACCTGGTAAACAAAAACAAATACGTGTGCTGTTTTTTCCATAGCCTTGTGTGGACTGGCACTATGTGAAATATCTGTTATGAAGTTTAGATTACCCTTCCCCCAAGTGTTGCATAACAAGATTTAGTGATCATATGACATCTATATGCTGAAATGTAAGAACTGTATTCAATACTTGAATCTCTCAGGATGCGTTAGTGCATGTTTTTTTGAGCATCTCAATAATAATAAGGTTAAAAAAAGTGAACATTGAAATGGCAGTTCAGTTATTAGGGATCAGCTGTGTCAACCTCCGTTATACACAATTGTGAAGTCGTAGTCATATATAACTGAAAATTCATGCATCGTTTTCTGTGAATAAAATTACCTTAACCAATGATTACAAACAGATTATACCAGTATAAGCAGTTATTTAATCTGCCTGTTGAAGGGAGGAAGGGAAGAACAATGAAAAGTGCATATCTACCGTAATTCTTGACCTTCCTGTATATCTTCACCATTCATCATTGGTGGGGGGATCTAACCGGAAGTGCTAGGACCTTGTGGGAAGCTTATGGCTTTAGGTTTTTTAGCTTCCTAAGGAGGATGGGCTGATGTCGGGGACGGCACTGCCCATTGAGTCCGACGTATTGCGTGGAGCTTGCGGGTTGGCCAGTAACCGATGCCAGCCCTTCCACCACCTCAGTTCTGCTTGCTGGAGAGGAAATTAGAGACAGATAAAAAAGAGTGGAGGGTGGCACAATGGAGCCCAAGGGATAGCAAAAGGATAGGATATAAACTGAAAAAGGAATAAGCCGGCCACACGAGGAGGAGGGGTAGGATTCTAAGAGGTCTGGGAGGGGGACCCCAACCACCAGGCAGGCCAAGGAGGGGTTAAGAGGATGGGAGGGGTGAAAGGAGGAAGCAAAGAGAGTAGAGAAAGGAAAGGGGGGGAGAGAGAGTGAGAGAGAACCTGTACCCAAAAAGGCAGGGCCCAAAAGGACACTTGTGGACCAAGAGGGGACATACCTCCTCTTTTCTCTCTCTCTCTCTCTTTTTTTTTTTTTTTACGTTGGGAAACCCAGAGGCAAGAGAGAAGGTAGTCAGAGAGGACAAAGCCTCATAGACTCAAGAGTTCTTGAGAAACATCACAGGATGCTGGGCAAGGCATAGCTGATTCCTGCCACTGTCACAAAAGGAACCACCCTCCTGGTCCACCTGAGAAAAAGAGATGGGGCCACCAAATCTCTCACCCCTCACCCCTATTGCAAAAAGGGGTGGGGAAAGGACCCACCTTGGGGCAAGATCCCCCCGGAAGGGGGCCACCTAATTAGAAGAGCTCCCAGACCATGAGAAGATGTTGATTCCCCTGTGCCCAGTGCCACCAGGAAAGCGGTGGAGGCAGAGGACTTAAGCCTCCAAATGGGGCTTTGGATCTGAAGAGGATCCGAGGGACCCTTGCCCCATGGGAACCCAGGAGTGGGTTACCAGGTGAGAGAAGAACAGTGGAGCAAGCTAAAACTCCAAGAAGTAGGAGAAGGTCCTCGGAGCTCCTGTGACCAAGACAGGGACCCAAGAATGAGGACAACCTTTAACTTCCTGCAAAGGATCGAAGGAGCCTGGGAAAAAACTAAGGTGCTCCTGGCCCAAGGTACCCCCCCCCCAGAGAGTCCCTGTCAAGGTCATGAGGGGCCCTGAGGAACCCCTAGTAAAAAGAGGGCAAGAGCCTCTGCTTTCCCTCTCCCGTCCCCAGAGGTGACTCCCTGGTGCTTCAGATGCAAAGTCAGGGAACTCAGAGGTGCCAGTGTGATAACACCCACAATTGGTCTCAGTTAGGGAGAAGGCAAGCAGTTAGGAGGCACTGTCCAGGAGACTGGGGCCCAAGAAGGGATGGTGGACGGGAAGCAGTGATGAATGGTGAAGATATACGGGAAGATCAAGAATTACAGAAGGTACATAATTTTCATATCTTACCTGTACTAAACTTCACCATTCATCACTGGTGGGTGAGTACCAAGCACCACAACTGTGGTGATGGCACCTCCATGAGGACTGAATCTTCCCTCAGCCTCCTGAGGGGGGGAAAGCACAGAGGGGAAGGGGCCCCTTATGGATCTGACTAGGCCCGAGACTGGTCAGGATGAGGCATTGACTCCCACTGCCTGGGAAAAAGAAGGCACCCCAACAACTCACGGCTTACCCTACGGGAGAAGAAGTGGGCCCCTTGGAAGGAAGAGGCAATCACCCTAGGCCGGGCCAGGGTTGATAACCTGGAAAGGTGAAGCCACACTGTCTGCCTAATGCAGAATGCAGTTCCTGCCAGCATGGAAGCTACCTCACTGGCATCATAGGACGCTCTTGTCTGGTGTCTCACTAGCACCAGACCATGCGCAGAAAGGCTAATGGCTTGCCTGGTCACCTCTGTGTTAAGCAAGGATACCAGAAGTTGTCCCAGCACATTCACAGGTGCCTAGCATAGGCAGCCTGGTGTGTCTGGTGCATCAAGATGCACAAAAGGAGGCTCGCTGCCAGACGTCTGATTGAGACATGGTGGAGTGAGCAATGGAATAAAGGAGCTCCGCTGCTAAATTCAACCAAATCTGTCTCCAGACTTTCAGGAAAAGGACATTCATTTTTCAGATCTTTCAATATACAACTGGGGATACATTGGTGCCAAATTTTCAACAGCGGGCATGTCCAGAGGTTCAAAAAACTGCTACCTACCTCTTGCTGATGCGGACAATGTGGATGAGCACGAGTACTCAGATGCCAACTCATGCTCTAAAAACCAACCATCTCATGACAAAAAAAAAGCAAAAAGGGAAAAACACAGCAGAGACCCCTCAAACAATCACCATTCTCCAGGCAATCAGTGAATTCCGCTCAGAGATGCACGACTCTATTAAAGGGCTTCAGTCTGACTTGGGCACCCTCTAGAAATGTGTTGATGAGGTGGACCAACAAATATTGAACAACACTACTCGCCTGGATAATTTGGAGGCTACCCTGATGTCCCTGGGTAGGGAGCAGCTCTTAATGTCCGTAAGGCAGGAGGATGCAGAGAACCGGGGCCAAATAAAAAATATACAGATTTACGGCCTACTGGAAAATGAGGAAGGCAACGATACACTAACCTTTGCTGACTGTCTCCTCCGACTGGTGCTTGAGCTGGAGGCAGATTTCCAAATTGATCTGGAAAGAGCTCACGGGCCCTTGTCCCAAAACCCACGCATCCTGATGCAAGACCTAGATCATTTGTTATTAGATTCCGGAGCTACCAAGTCAAGGACATCTTGTTGTCAAAGGCAGAAACAAAAAGTGTTTTATGGCACAAAAAGGGTAATATTCGACAACAACTATGCGCCAACCACACAGCACCTGTGGCAGGAATATTCACCGCTGTTTCTTCATCTAAGTGCACAGATGCTTCGTTTTAGGACCCCACACCCTGCCAGACTTGTAGTCCAGTTCTCCAGTGGCCCAAAACCTTACACCATGGCTAGAGAGGCAAAGGCAGATCTAATTGTCAGAGGCATATATAAAGAGTGGGGCTTGGCTCCTGAAACACAGAGACCCCAGGCAGAGCTGACACCACACTGAAGGAGACAAGACCTGGACTTCTCAGTGGCTAAAATAGTGGAGAAGCTGCACCGGTTTAGAAACCCGACACTGCAGAGCTGAATGGAATTTTGTGGGGCTTGTAGCAGGTTAGTGGTCTGGAGTTGGGAGGGGGGGAATTGAGCTGCTGGGTGGTGGGGTGGGGAAGAGCACCCAGTGCCCTAATATAGTCTCAGCCACATATAATTTAGTGAGGTGGGTGTCTTTGGCCCTCAGATGATCCCCCGTCTGGGGGCGCTCTCCTCTCCTTACCCATGCAATCCTGGACCTCACCTGCTCTCCGACCATCGATGTCAGGCTGCATTCTTGGATTGAAATGCCTCCTTCTGAGGGGTGTAACCTGACTAGGCAAGGAGATGGACGTCTGATTTACAGCTCCCCATCCATCCACACAGAATCTTAACCATCCTGCCTTAAATCATTACCAATCAGCGGAATATTGGTTGTAAAAGACGTAGTTATGTCTTCCACAGCGAAATCAACCAAAACCAAGGCCAAAATAACTTTTAAACAGATGGGAGAACATTCTGGAAATCTCTACCTGGAAGCTCCTGCCACTCAAAGCAACATGTGGCCTACATTGGAGGATCCAGAACAGGTAGACAAGCAGAAAAAAGCTGCCTACAGAGCCATCCTACCAGGTCTTTGAAAAACTCTTTACTGACCTTAAATATGAGTTAACAATGAAGATGCAAACGGACTTTGAAAATATGTCCATGCAACTTCAACATCTGCAGCAGACGGTAAACTCAGTCTCTGACACGGTGGACCAGCATGAAACACGGCTGCAGGAGCTAGAAACCCATACAAGTAACCAGGAGGATAATGTTACCCGAATGACTGCAGATCTACAGAAAGCCTTGAAAGAAATTGCACAGCTAAAGCAAATTATGGATGACCATGAGAATAGAGAAAGGAGATATAATCTCCAAATCATGGGCCTACCAGAGGGTTCAGAGGGGGCGGATTGTGCTCAATATCTCAGCAAGTGGCTTAGGCAATCTCTGGTGCTTCCAGACACTGTTTCCCTGGAGATCCAATGTGCGCACTGGTCCCCAGGACCCAAGCCCAATCCGGACCAGAGGCTGCATCATGTTATTGTAAAATATTTGCGGTATCAAGACCGACAGGCCATACTTGACGCTGCCAGAAAAAAAGGAACGATTATGGTAAAAAACAGCAGAGTGAGCATCTTCCCTGACTTCTCGAGATCATTGCAAACACAATGGCAAACCTCCTTACCGGTAAAAAGGAAGTTTCATGAACTGGACTGACCTTTTGCACTAGTGTATCCGGTGAAATTGATCATCTGAAGGCTGGGCTCGTGCCAGCATGCATTTTCAGATCCTGAAGCAACAATGGCGTATATCACAGACAAGGAGAAGAAAGCTGACAACCGAGAGGCCCTGGCTCAGGACGAGCAATGATTGTGTCTTTAAAATAAATAAAAGGTACTGTAAAACTTTTCTGCAGCCCTGGCTTGAGGTTTTTTTTTTGAGGGGGGGGAGACTGATTGATCTACATCCCACAATACTTAGGTGGCCTATAATGGCAGGGTCTCGACACCTCCCCTCCCGGCCACAAGGTCAATGGGGATACGATAAATCGCAGCCATGGCCTTTCAAGACTGCTTTTGGGCCTAGGCTATGGGCCCATATATTGGGTGGACAGAACGTGATCCAATGGACACCAGACTTTCAGGGGCTTATCGGCTCCCCAGATGTTAATAAGTTTATGATGGGTTCAAGTGAAGGAGGAAGTTAAAGTTTATTAGATATTTTGTTAATATGTTACAATGTTAATATGTTGGAATCATTAATTTCTTGCTCTTTTCTTTTTATAATAATGGGCACTTGCGTTAAGGATACAAGCATTCAACCAGATAATCACTGGAGAGGCCTGATTTGTTTGGAAGGCAGGTGGAACAAGGAGACGTGGGGCACAACAAGTAACAGGCGATGAGGTGGGATGTAACTAATATTACTTGCTCAAAGTTTAAGGGCATTGAACAAAGAAGGACGGAAGGCCACACATTTTAACTTTAGCAAAATGGGGGTGGGAGACTTGGCGCTGGCACTTTTCGGATGAGCAATTTACCTGCAATACTGTTTGCTGCATAGAGACTGAATGCTGGGGATACCATCGCGGTGACCCTGCCATATATGGCCCCTGATGCTCCTCAAAGTAGCCTGGTTGCCCCCCTCCCCCCAGAAGAACATTGGCAGGTGACCTTTCCACATAGTAGGCAAGAATTTCCCACTATGGGGATCCCTAATCATCCTCAGGTGATATATGCCCTCGACCAATCTCAAGCTAGAGAACAGTGGCTAGGTGGGAGGTTAAATACTCCGTAAGTGACCACAATACAGGAAGGTGGTTAATGACAAAATGTTTTCATCAGACAAGATGCAGATGGATGAATGACCAGCTCCATCCACGAAAAGAAGTGGGAATAAATGGATGTAACTGGGGGCACGGGGGTTACTACATCTGAATGAAGGGGTGTTTTATTTTCTTTTAGTAATAGAAACATAGAAGTTAATGGCAGATAAGGACCACAAGGCCCATCCAGTCTGCCCATTTTTTTCTGCCTTATGAATGTGCCATAGGCCTTTACTCTGTCAATGGCCTATCTATTCATACTCATCTGTATTGCTCCCTTATGCCTATCCCATGTCTGTTTGAAGCCCTGCACTGTATTCATATCCATCACTTCTGAGGTAGGCTGTTCCTTGCATCCACCACCCTTTCTGTGAAAAAGAACTTCCTCACATTACCCCTTAATCGGCCTCCCTCTAATTTCATGCTGTGTCTTCTTGTCCTGCTATTTTTTTATATTAAAAATGTTAAGACTCTTTTACCTTGTTAATGCCCTTAAGGTGTTTGAATGTTTCGATCATATCACCTCTCTCCCTCCTTTGCTGTAGGGTATACATATTGAGCTCCATTAATCTGTCCTCATATGTTTTCTGATGTAGTCCCTGCACCATTTTGGTTGCCTTTCTCTGGCTGGCCTCCATTTTATTAATATCCTTGTGAAGGTGCGGCCTCCAGTACTGCACAAAGTACTACAGATGGGGCCTAACCAGTGTCTTGTAAAGAGGAATTATTACCTCCCTCTTACGACTTGTGATACCCCTACTAATACACCCCAACATCCCCCTAGCCTTACCTACTGCTTTAGTGGTCTGCCTGGATGATTTCAGATCATCTGTGATGATGATGATGCCCAAGCCTCTTTCTTTCCTTGTGACTCCCAGCAACTCCCCTCCCAACGTATAGGTGGCTTCAGGGTTTCTCTTCCCCATGTGCATGATCTTGTACTTCTTTACGTTAAACTCCAGTTGCCACTTTTTCGACCACTTTGCCAGTTTATCCAGATCTGTTCTCATTCTGCCCACCCCATCTGGATCATTTACTCTGTTGCAGATTTTGGTGTCATCTGCAAACAGACAAACCTTATCCTTCAGTCGATCTGCTATGTCACTGATGAAAATATTGAAGAGGACTGGCCACTTGTGACTTGCATCTCTTCTGAAAGTATACCGTATACCACCCCTCTCTGTTTTCTGCCTGCCAACCAGTTTGCCACCCAGTTGACCAACTTCTGATCCACCCCAAGCCTACCCATCTTATTAATCAATCTTCTATGTGGAACAGCATCAAAAGCTTTGCTGAAGTCAAGATAGGCGACATCAACTGTACCCCCTTGGTCCACCACTCTGGTTATCCAGTCAAAGAAATCTATGAGATTAGTTTGACAGGACCTTCCTGTTGTAAACCCATGCTGCCTTGGATCCTGTGCTCACATGGATTCCAGGTGTTGCACTATCCTTTCCTTAAGGAGTGCCTCCATAATCTTGCCCACTACTGAGGTAAGACTGACTGGTCTGTAGTTCCCTGCCTCCTCCCTACTACCACTCTTGTGGACTGGGATCACATGAGCCCTTCTCCAGTCTTCTGGGACCTCTTCTGTGCTCAGAGACTCACTAAGCAGTTCTGATAATGGCTCTGCTATTTCCACCTTTGGTACCCTGGGATGTATGCCATCCGGTCCCATAGCCTTGTCCACCGTGAGCTTAGCAAAGCTCTTGTAGGACCCTTTCTTTGGTGAAGAGACTTGTGCAGACCTCCCCCCCCCCGTGTCCATGGTGCTGGGCTGTGGGACCTGCCCTACCTTCTCCTCAGTAAATACTGAGCAGAAGTATCTATTTAGGATAGATGCTTTTCCTTGGTCCTCCTCCACACACTCCCCCCTTATCACCTTTGATCTTAGCAATACCCCCTCTGGACTTTCTCCTTTCACTAATGTATCTATAGAAAGTCTTGTCCTCTTCTTTCACTGTTTGTGCTAGTGTTTCCTCAGTTTGGGCCTTTGCCTGCCTTACTGCCTTCCCCTACTTACCTTAGGGAAGTTTGGTATGCCTCCCTATCTTCGTTCCGCTGCATTCCCTTATATTTCCTGAAGGCCAGTCTTTTGGCTCTGACCTTTTCTGCTACTGTTTTTGAGAACCAAAGTGATTTCCTCCTCCTTTTGCTCTTGTTTTTCTCCCTAACACAATGGGATGTTGCTTCAAGTATTGCATCCTTAATGTTTGCCCCCTTTGCCTGTATCCCTTCACCTGTATTTCTTCTTGTCCGGGCTAGCTTAACTCTGTTGGCCATCTTATCAAAGTCAGCTCTGCTGAAGTCCCATATTTTTGCATTGGAATGGGATGATTTATATCTAGTGGTCAAATTGAACTATACCATGTGAAGGTCATTGGCCCTCAGGTGACCTTCTACCTGGAGTTCTGTGATCCTTTCCCCGTTAGTCATTACTAGATCTAGGATAGCCCTATCTCTTGTGTGTTGTTGTACCAATTGTTTGATGCCCTCCCCCAGCAAGGAATCCAATATGTGTCTAGTTCTGGTGGATGTTCCTGCTGGTATTGACCAATCTGTATCTGGCATGTTGAAGTCTCCCATTATCAGAACCTCCCCTTTAGCTGTCATGTTTTGTATATCTTCTAATAGTAATGTGTCTATGCCCTCTCCCTGGTCTGGAGGCCTGTAGACAACCCCAGTTCATATGGCTGCCCCATTTCCTGTTTCCAGGGTAACCCACAGTTCTTCTGGCTCCTTATGTGTATTTTGAATTTCTGTAGCTTCGATATTTTCATTGACATAAAAGGCTACTCTCCCCCCCCTTTTTGCACCTCGGTCTCTTCTGAACAGTACATAGTCGGGTATTGAAGTCTCCCAAGTGTGGTTACTGGTGAACCATGTCTTGCTAATAGCTACTATGTCCAGTTTAGCCTCTGTCATTGTTCCCTGCAGGTCTGCAATCTTGTTTCCCAGACTGCGGGAAATTGTGTACATGATTTTCCATTGGCCAGGTTTCTGTGTGTTAGTTGTTGGGTGAGGTCCGGCATTTCCCCTTCGCATTGTATGGGGAGCTGGACCTTTTTCCTTACCTGGTGATGCAAATAAACTACAAACATACTGAACTCTTGTTTGATCACTAGCTAAGGGAGGGGGTGTTCTTCCTGTTTGATGTATCTGGTGCTGCACCCCTCTCCCCATTGACTAGTTTAAATATTCTGCAAAGACATCAAACTTCTGGCCCAATGCACTGCTTCCCTCCTTAGTCAGATGCAGTCCATCAAATTTAAAGAAATTTTGCTTCCCAAACTGTTGCCAGTTACCTACAAAGTTGTGCCCTTTTTCCTGGCACCAGCCCTTGAGCCACATGTTTAGCTCCTCTATCTCCCATTCTATGACCTTCTGTCCATCTGCCCCCCTCTCCCAGACTGGCAGGCTCTCAGAGATGGAAATGCTGAATGAAATGGATGACAGTTTGTCTCCCAGCCTGGTCAGGTGTTCCTTGGTCTCCACAACTGACCAGCTGGAGAGATCGTTAGTTCCTATGTGTACCAGGACATCAATGTTTTCTCCTGCTTCCTGCACAATTTTAGCAATGTGGTCAATGTCTCTCCACGCTGATGTACCTGGGAGACATTTACCCTCAGCTGGAGGTAGGTATCAACTCTCTGAATCATGGAGTCTTCTATGATCAGAAGTGTTTTTTTGTGTTGCTTTTTTTGTGTTTTGGTCCCTGTTTTGGGTGAGTTTTGTTATGCTAGCTCCTGTGCTGCAGTGTCCTGCTCTGCACTGTCCTCTGCCCCTTTGTATGATTTTGGGGATAGAGGCAGATACCTGTTTGTAGTTTTTATATGGTTTGTGGAGGTGGTACGTTGGAGAGCACTGAGTGATGGGGCACCCGATTTGCCCCTCCTAACCACCTGCCAACCTCACGGACCAGCTACCCTCTGCGGTCGAGGTGCTTCAGTTGGATGTTGGGTAAATGACAGGTGGTTCTTATAATATATTTCCTCCTGAATACATGATTTGAGGTGCGCAGTCTCTGCCCATGCTGCCTGGAGCTGAGCCCTTAGATCGCCAATGGTCCAGCATGTAGGACAGCATCCTAAATCCTGTATAACTGCCCTTTTGAAAAGCGTCTCGCAGTGCCTGCAGTTAGTAATATCCATTCCACTTGAGTTGCCAAGTTTATAACCTGGTTTGAATAATTAGAAGAAGGAAAATGAAAGGAAAAGTTTTTTTTATTATTTTTTTTATATATAACTTATTCTAACAAGTTAAATTACTTGTGCCCCTGTAAGTGAGGTCACTATGTGGATATCCCGCTGATCCTCCCCTTCCTGCTTTGCTACAGGAAATGTCACGACTGTGTTACCCTATAAAAGCAGTGTAGCATGGGGTGGCTGGGGATGGGGTGGGTGGTGGGCTCTTCCCCTGCTGAAAAAGAAGAACCATGGCTGAAAGAAACAAGGAGGTAAGAGCAGAAATAATCAACCAACAACAAAAGCAGTAGCCCTGAAAGCTTAACCTAATGATAGATAAAACTATAAACCCTGTAAGCACCACCTGTAACAATTTCACATAAGATATACTCTGCAAAAAACACTTTGATACAGAGCAAAATAAAGCAGTAACAGAAGATATACCTTGCAAAAAAAACCCAGTTTGAATCAGAGAAGATTACAGCAGTAATCTGTAAGCACAAAACAGTAACAACCCTGTAGGCACATCCTGTAATAATGCAGCAGAAGGTATACCCTGCAACAGCAATTTGAATCAGAGAAGATTACAGCAGTAAAATGTAAGCAAAAAACAATATCAAATCTTGTGAGCACAAAAGAAAATAACAATACACAGTAAATCTGCCTAGCAAAAAGAAGTCTTTCTTTGATAATGTTGTTCCTTGCTCTGTCCTTACAAGCAAACCTAGAAGAAAAGAGCTTGGGTGAAGCTAGGTGCCTTTGCCAGCAAACCTAGTCTTCTAATAATACTAACATTTTGCTTCAGCTGGATAGGAGACCTCCCCGAAGATCTCCTGGGAAGGGGTGTGATAATCCAGAAGACCTATCTGAATATGAAGATCTGGTCTCTCTGGATTTTGTTGGGTAGTAAAAAGGAAATGGGGTAAAGCAAGGAAAGGAGGAAGGGGAAGGGGAGAAGGTCGATATCTTACTGAAGGTGTGGGAGGGAACTTAAATAGACGTTTAGTTCAAGTAAGGGGTCCGAAGCTTAGGATACCCCAGACAAGTTGAAAGAAATTGTAGAGTTGCTAAGATTTGTTGGAGACAGAGTTTTCCTGGGTCCGAACAAGGAACCCATGAGTTTTGTTTATTGGATTAATGGTTTGGAGTGAGGGCTTAATGGGGGGGGTTGGGTGTTATAAAAAATGGAAAATTAATTGGTGGATGTGGAAACCGTGTGGAAGATAATATGTTTATTTTGGTGGTGACAACCGAATACCTTTATATCACATGGCTAAAGCATGGGTAGTTTAAAGTTTATGACATGAAATGTCAATGGGCTCAAAACAGTGGTGAAGCATAAGAGGGTCTGGTAATATATTAAAAAAATGAGAGGGAATATTATTTTCTTACAGGAATTGCATATGACACAGCAAGAATCAACCAAGCTGGCTGCCTCCTGGGGGGGGGGGGGACTAATGTCAGCACCCTTTACATCCAGGGCTAGAGGGGTAGCAATCTGGTTTCAACCTTCCCTTCATATTGAGACACACAGTGTTCTAGCAGACAAATGGCAGATATATAATCGTAGATGTAACAGTTTGCCAAGTTAGATACACCTTAGTGTCCCTCTATGGACCACATTTTGACTCCCCTGAATTTTTCTACAACCTCTCGATTACTTTGGCCCCCTTTTCTGGGACTTTAGTAATTGAAGGAGGTTTCAATACATACTGGGAGTGCACCCTGAACCGTTCTGGTACTCAAAGTAGAGCCCAAGCTAGGAGCATGGAGACAATGGGGGACATGATGAGGGAAAAAAACCTAATAGAAATCTGGAGATATAAACATCCACAGGAAAGAGAATACTCTTTCTTCTCCCACTCACATAAAACCTACACTAGATTAGATTATATCTTTTACCCAAATGTAAACTTGGAGAAGTTATAGACGCTAAATATGGCCCTATCCTGATCTCAGACCATGCCCCACTTGTGGTTGCTATGATGGGCCAGAGGGAACCCCTCAATCCGGACCTTGGAGATTGGACTCCACACTGTTAATTGAAGAGGCATTTGTAGAGTCCATGTCCCAGAAGCTTGAGGAATTTATATCTATAAATGAGATGGGGGAGGTATCAATCCAAACAGTTTGGGAAGCTGCGAAGGCCTTCATTAGAGGGGAGGCAATTTCATATGCAGCATACACTAGACAGAAGAGACTACAGGAGGAGGAGAAGCTGGAAAAAGAGATATTGGCAGTGGAGAGACAAAACATGGCAAAGGGGGTTGGTGACAGCAGGGCCCTGGGTGTTTTAAAGGGGAAGTTTAACCAACTGTCATCTAAAAGACTGGAGAGAGATTTACTAATCTCACATTCGCATGCCTATTTTGAAGGCGACAAATCAGGTAAACTATTGGCGTGGCAAATTAAAAAGAAAAGAGCAGAGAGGACCATCCTAGAAACAAAAAAAAAATGGACAGTTCAATTACTTCTAATCAACAAGAGATAAATGCAGAGTTTAGGAATTTTTATCAAACCCTCTATACTTCCCGAGCGGGTGTAGCCAGCAGCCGAACTGTGAGCAGCACATTTCCACAGCTCCACGTCTGGATAATTTTACAGGTGGTAAATAAATTATTTTATTGGGAAGACTCCTTCTAAACCTACCTTAGGGAAAAGAGCAGAATGAGAGCTTTCATCTGATACAAAGATGTCTGTGGTGCGATCATCGGCAGGGCGATTATGGGCTGCACAAGTAATGCAGGTGCACCAGCTGAGGGAAACCGCCAGAAAGAGACGAGAGCAGGTGGTGGCAAGGATCTCCATCCTGAGGTGCCTGAACACGAGGGGCCTCAGCCTTCCAACGCAGCACAATTAAGAGTGATCCAGTGGCTGGATTGGAAATGTGAGAATTTTGGGACAGATTAAGGAACTCCAATACAAGGTGGATATAGTTGCTGAAGAAGTGAAGGGAGAGACTCGAATGGCTGAGAAGGCCCTTATGGCGACTGCTGGACTTACCAAAGAAAACGCCCTACTCCGAAAACGACTGGAGAATTTAGAAAATGCGGCCAGATCTACTCACATACATCTCTTGGGGCTACCGGAGGATACAGAAGGGGAGCAGCCGATTAAATTTTTAAAAGCATGGTTAAAAGAGCTTTTGCAGCCAGAGCATCCCTTTGAACTAATCAAGGCCTACCAGATTAATCCTCATGGTGGCCATCACAGGGCTACATCCCGATCTGTGGTCCCGCGCACCCTCATGTTGGAATTTCGCATCACATCGGAGAGAGACTTTTTGCTACAGGAAGCCAAGAAGCTTAGCCCTTTATCTTGGAATGAGTGCAAGGTACATTTGTTTCCTGATTTAAGTTATGCTATGAGAATGTGCCAGAAAAATTCTGATGGCATTCGAGAAAAGTTGTGAGCCCTGGGTGTTCATCATGTCCTCCTGATGCCAGCCAGCCTCAGGATAGTCTATGCCGGTAAGACTTATCAATTCTCTGAATCGTCGGAGGCATCTAAATTACTGGACAAAATCGAAATTCAGTTTTTGTCAAGAGAGGAGGCTTCTGACTCTGAAGAGGAGTCAGGGACATGAACTGTGTACCCGCATTGGCTAGCTATATTTTGAGGGGCGTTGGGAAGGAGAAATGCTTGTTGTTCACAGTTTATACAGATATAGCAGTTCCTTAAACCTGTAATGTCAGTTTTCTAAATAACTGTAATATTATATATTTTAACAGGGTTACTGTAACAATGAGAGATGAAACGGGCAAAGAGGTTTGCAGTTCAAATGTTGTAGTACAGTATTACCTAGGCACAGGTGTTTCATCCTTCTCCATTTTAAGTAACTACTTTAGGTAATAATAAGGTCTCTAGGTGGAGGTCTTCTTATACCAACAATGACAGTACTAATTACTATAGTTGAATATGTTATCCATTTGCATTTTGGAGTCATCTAGATGTGGTTCTATGTGGGGATGTCTGCATATGTTTTATATTATTGCCGACTGCAGATGGAGAGGTCAGCCCTTATATAGGGTGAGCTATGAGGTTATGCACATTTTATGTCACCCCTGCTCATGGCTACAACTGCCTTATCTTGAAATATCTATCTGTTGGACATGAACTGAACTAATTCTTATTTTTACTTTAACTGGCAAGACTTTTTATGCTACCCATCATATGTAGTAACAAAATGCAGGGGCATTGTCTGTGATGTTACTGTAACAATGTTGTTTAATGATTGTGTATCTGTATGCCTACCTGTAGGTACAGTAATGCAATGTTGTGTATGAAAAAATGACTCACCTTAGTAATGTTGTTTCTTCTAATGGAGTCTTGCTATATTATGACATATGTAGTGAGTCCCAACCTTCAAACTGCTCCGGAGGTGAAAGAGTTAACTTTCCATGCCAGACATGGAACCTTGAGCACGAGCTCGGTTGAAAACTCTGTCTGTTGTTCTTCAAACTCAAACTGTCAGATCTTTACAAGCAAAACTCACTAAGGTTCTGTGTGGAAGCTGTAAACCTACACTAGCCAACTGGCTACTAAATATAAGAACACATTTTTCTAGGTCCCAAAACAAAGACTCAACCCAGGGGATCCAAAAAATTAAAAACATAACACCCCAACACCCCAAAAAGGAGGGGTGAAAAATAAGGTGGGCATCTACTAAGTGCCAACACTGCACTGCCCACCCACATCCCAACAGTAGAGGTTCTGAGAGGGGCAGGCCGGGGGGAGGTCATAATATAGCAAGACTCCATTAGAAGAAACAACATTACTAAGGTGAGTAATTTTTTCTTCAAACAACATGAAGTCTTGCTATATTATGACAATTGCAGACTACACAGCAGTACCCCCATGGAGGAGGGACAGAACCTACTTAGGAAATAGGCTCTGAAACACAGCTGTGCCAAACCGGGCATCACTCCTAGCCTGGATGTCCAGGGAGTAATGCTTGGTAAAAGTGTGAACTGTTTTAAAGGTAGCTGCTTGACATATCTCTAGGATAGGGATGTCCCTGGCAGCAGCCAGAGACGCAGCTGTACCTCTGGTAGAGTGAGCCCTCAGGCCTGAGGGAGGAACCTTACCCATTTTTTTATAGCAAAATTGGATACAAGAGACAATCCACCTGGCAATGGATCTTTTAGTGGTAGGTTTCCCTTTACCAACCTCACCATAAGTGAGGAACATTTGAAGGGAGTCAAACCTGTGACCCTTGGTACGTTTTATGTAGTAACTAAGGGCTCTTTTGACATCTAAACTGTGCAGTCTCCTCTCACCAGAGGAGGAATGGTCAGTGAAGTACACAGGAAGAGACATCGATTGATTAAGGTGGAAGTCTGAAACCACCTTAGGCAAGAACTTTCTGTTAGTCCTGAGGACCACCTTATCTCTATGAAAGGAGATAAAATCAGGTTCCACTGACAATGCTTGTAATTCACTTATGAGCCTGGCAGAAGTGATGGCTACCATAAACACAGTTTTCCAAGTCGAGTACTTAAGCTCTGCTGAAGACAAGGGCTCAAAAGGGGGTTGCATAAGCTGAGCAATGCAAATATTAAGATCCTAGGCAGGGGCAGGGTCCCTGAATGGAGGGTTGGTGTGAAGCAACCCCTTGAAAAACTTGGAGAATACAGGATGAGCCGAAAGAGAAGAGGGTTTACCTGCTGATAAGAAAGCAGACACGGCTGCCAGGTGCACTTTTACGGTAGCTGGTCTCAGCCCCAAAGTATTCAAATGCACCATATAATCCAGGACTGTGGGTAAATCAGCAGATTCTGGGGAAATATGCCTGCCAGAGCACCGTATGGAAAATCTCCTCCATTTGTAATTATAAGTAGCCCTGGTGGAAGACTTCCTGGAAGCCTTCAAGATATCCAGTACACCTTGGGAGAAGTGTAGGTTAGCAGACTCTAACCCTTCAAGAGCCAGGCCTTGAGATTGAGAGATTTGAGGTTCGGGTACCAAACTCTCCCCTGGGCACAGGTTAACAGATTGTGATTCCTGGGAAGACACAGGGGAAGGTGGACTGCTAAGGACATAAGGAGTGGGTACCAGGGCTGTCTGGCCCAATCTGGAGCAATCAGGATCATCTTGCAGGGTTGAGATCTGATTTTGACTAGCACTTTGAACAGGAGAGGAAGGGGGAAAGCATAGAGAAACTTCCCTTCCCAACTGAGAAGGAAGGCATCCAGAGGGACTGAGCCCAACACTGGGGGCCTGCAGCGAAAAAAGGGAAGTTGGTGATTCTCTGGGGCTGCAAAAAGATCTATCTGCGGGGTGCCCCATCTGGCAAATACTACCTCCAGTACTAGGGGATCCAGTGACCATTCGTGATGGCCCTGGGAAATCCTGCTGAGAGCATCTTCCAGGGCACTGTCCTTGCCTGGGAGGTGAACTGCTGTAAGGGAGGTGTTCAGGGAGTAAGCCAGAGACCACAACTTCATTGCTTCGGTGCACAAGGCCATAGACCGAGTGCCCCCTTGCTTGTTGATGTACCACATTGTAGTGGTGTTGTCTGTTCTGACCTGTACTACTTTGTTCTGAACAGATGTGGAAGAAACTTGAAGTGCTAGAAAAACTGCTCTGAGTTCCAACAGATTGATGTGGAGCAGAGATTCCTGAGGGAACCACAATCCTTGGGTAGTGAGGTCGCCCATGTGAGCTCCCCACCCCAAGAGGGACGTATCTGTAGTAAGGATTAAGGAGTGAGACTGAGGGGTGAAGGGAACCCCCTGTCTCAGATTGCTCTGATCCTGCCACCACTGTAGGGCCTGGATCAGGGTTCGAGTCACTGGGATCAATTTAGTTAGAGGGTCTCTCCTTTGAGACCAAAAGGCTCTCAAATGGAACTGGATGTCCCTCATCTGAAATCTTGCTCCCTGCACGACTGCTGTAGAGGCAGCCATGTGTCCCAGGAGCTGTAGAAAATGCCTTGCTGGTCGAGAGACCTGCAGGGTGAAAGTGGAGGCCAGAGAGACCAGGGTCCTTGCCCTGTCCAAAGGAAGGAAGGCTCTGGCTTTCTCTGTGTTCAGCTCTGCGCCTATGAAGGTGAGGAGCTGGACAGGCTCTAGAACTGACTTTGAAAGATTCAGAAGGAAACCTAGGGAGGTGAGCAGTTGCTGAGTTATCTGTAGATGTAACTTTTTTTATTTTTTTTTATTTTCTTCTACGCCTCTTGCCGTTAGCCCAAATACTCAGCCCATTTCTCGCTACCACCCCCACGTGACCTTGGGCTCCCGGATACCCGTGGCTTTCCCCACGGTGGGGCCGCGGCACTGGGCGCATGCCGCTGACCTCGGATTAGGTCCGGGGCTGGCCTGGGGGCTAATTGAAGCTGTGATGGGCTTCATTGAGGCCTCCGCAGCTCCTTTTTTCCTTTTTCCGGGAGGTGGGGACGTGCAATGACGCGCAGAGCGTCCTGCCCCGTCTCCACACAGAGCTTGGTGTCGGCAGTCATGCGCTTTTCCTGGCCTCCGCCAGGGGTCACGCAGACTCCGGACACAACCCCACCCTCCCCCAGAGAAGGAGAGCAGTCCGTAGGACGCTCTATCCTTCTCCCCCGGGTCCTCCAGCGACCCGAGTCCGCTCCCCGACTCGGCTCTGCCAGAAGCGGAAATCTTAGCCGCGCCATGGTGGGCCAGCCTATGTAGCCTTGATTTGGTCTGGAGACTGGCCTACTATGAGCCAGTCGTCCAGGTAAGGGAAGATGGCAATTTGTTGCCTTCTTAGGGAAGCAACTGCTACTGCCAGGCATTTTGTGAATACCCCTGGAGCACAGGTGAGGCCAAAGGGCATTGCTCTGAACTGGTAATGGCCTGAGGGCAGCTCGAACCTGAGGTACTTTCGATGGGAGCTTCTGATGAGAATATGGAAGTAGGCATCCTTGAGGTCCAGGGCTCTGCCAGTCCCCTGGCCTTAAAGAGGGTAGAATAATTCCCAGAGTCACCATTTTGAATTTTGGTTTTAAAAGGTGCTTATTTAAATATCTGAGATCCAGGATGGGCCGCTATTCTCCTGTCTTTTTTGGGGTAAGGAAGTACCTGGAGTACAACCCTTTGCCCTGGTGTAGGGGTGAAACTCTTTCCACAGCTCTGAGAGCCAGGAGGGAAGAGACCGCTGTCTCTAGGGCAAGTGCCTCTGGTGGATTTGCAGGTGGAAAGGATCTGGTTCTCATCTTTGGAAATTTTTTGAAGCTGAGAACCAGCCCCTGGCTTACTAATTCCAGGACCCACTTGTCTGATGTCAGAGACTTCCAGTCCTGGACAAAGTAAGCCAGCCTGCCCCCTACAGGTAGCTGAGAATCGGCCCTGGCAACCCCATCAGGGTGCCTGCTTGGCAGGGGCTTTGGGCTGAGGGGTGGAAGCAGGTCTGCTTGTACCCCGCCTGCCTCTCCATCTAAAGAACCCCTCTGGGCATAAGCAGAAGAGGAGGCCTGGCTTGGTAAAAGGCTCTATGAAAGGCCTCGCCCTGCCCTGGGATACTGCCTTGAGGAGTGGCCTGCCTTTCCTTGGCCTGTGCACTCCTATAAGTGGTCCTATATTCATCCATTTTCTTCATGTAATTGTCTGCTCCCCAAACAGAGAATTGCCCACAACAGGAAAATCCATGGCCTTAGACTGGGTATCCTATGACAGGGTAGTACATCTGAGCCAAGCCATTCTGCGAAGTGCCACAGATGTAGCCATGACCCTTGATGACACATCATTAGAGTCAACGGCAGCATGAAATTGCACCTTGGATGCCTCAATACCATCAGCAGCCACCTGTTCCAGCTCCCTGGTAAGCTGGTCAGGGACCTGTTTTGCCAGGGCCAGCACAGTATCCCATCTGGATTTCTGGTACCTAGCAGCATAAGCCATATAATTTGCCTGTCTGAGTCCCAAAGATGCTGCCATGTACTGTTTCTTTGCCATGGCATCAATCCTCCTGGAGTCCTTTTCAGGAGGGTGTGAAGCTAGAGGAATATTTGCCTTGTCACAGGCTGCAGCCTGCACTACCCCCACATGGCTGCATTGCTGTGTGAGGAACTCCATATCAGAGCCTGATAATGTATACCTCTTGTCCACCCTTTTATCAACAGGAGGTATAATGTGAGGAGTTTTTAGAATTTTTACTGTCTGTTTCTGAAAAGATTTATGCAAAGGAATAGACAGTCTCCTGGACTCTGGAATATCCATCATTTCTACATAATCAGGCTCCTCTTGGTCATCAACAGCTTCCTCAACAGGGAGCTGGAGAGTTTCAGCAACTTTCTTATAGAACATAAAATGAGAAGGTTGGAACCGAACCGGGCTGGCCATCCGGTTCAGCAGACTTTTTGGCCTCCCTTTCCCTGAGCCTACCAACTCTCTTTTCCAGGGTAGCTGCAGGAAAATTTTTACAAATCTGGCAGTCTGCATTGAGGTGGTCAAACCCCAGACAATAAACACAGGTGGTGTGGGGGTCAGCCTTGGCAAAGACTTCCCCAAAGACACTGCAGTGTTGAAACCCAGTGGGCCCAGTTTTTCTTTTGGTTTTCTCAGACATAGTGCCAGTCCTAACCAAACTTACCCGTTTATGGCAATCCGCCAGGTAAGACCCTCTTATCGGTTCCCAACCGTGTCACGGGTCGTGGAAAAAACATAATAAAATCCGTTTTTTTTAGAACTGATAAGAACCGGTAACCACACTCTAAATTACAGATTAATATATTTTAAACAACCTGATCGGTTCTAACCGAACCGATAAACCGTTTACAAGTTCCACACAGAATAGAAATCAATGTAAAACCTATCTAGTACTCACAAATACCACAGACAGAGTCTGAACCGACCGGTTGCAGTTTAATTTCGTTCGAAAACCGAGAAAAACAATACTTTAACCGACAAAATGAACCAAGCAGAAGGAGAAATCTCCGGAGCGACTGTTCAGTGAGGCGGAGTAAAGAATCTGACGGTTTGAGTTTGAAGAACAACAGACAGAGTTTCAACCGAGCTCAAGCTCAGCGCTCCATGCCTGGCATGGAAAGTTAACTCTTTCACCTCCGGAGCAGTTCGAAGGTTGGGATTCACTGCATATGTCATAATATAGCAAGACTTCATGTTGTTTGAAGGGGATTTGGTCGAGGGCGGGAATTCAGTGTCTCTCACATTTGTTTAAGGAGGGAGTCTTACTGGCTTTCCCACAGTTAAAGTGAAAATATGACCTTCCAGTAGCTAGCTTTTTTACCTACTGTAAAATAAGGACCAAATTGATGGAGGGTGGACAATTAAGTGTCTCCAACCCCACTCCCCTCAAGGAGATCTCCTGAGCAGCCACACTTAAAAAGGGTAAAACACTAAGCAGATGCTATAGGGCAATCCTAGGTGCACTACAGGACCCTGGGGCACAGATCTACTGTAGCACCTGAGAGCTTAACGGGAGGGGATTGGGAGAGGATCTTGAATGCTTGGTCAGTAATAGACTGAGAGCCATTCAATTTAACTACTTACATAGAGTGTACTTCACTCCAGAACTGGCCCACAGAATTGACCCCTGGACCCCAGACACTTGTCGTAAATGCAAAGCCCACACCGGTACCTTCTATCATATGTGGTGGGGAGACAGCATGGGAAAGCATGTCAGGGATCTTGCTTTGCCTGAGGCTGAGATTGGGAACCACACCTGAAACCCCTTCTGCCATGCCCCTAAAATACCCCTGCTGTGGGTACTGCTGAACCTGGGGTATAGCCATGGCCTGATAAAAAGGTCTGGCATGGAAATGTCTGCCCCTGCCTCTCCTTCCATAGGGTCTAGTGGATGGAGAGGCCCCTCTTTGGCAGAATTGCTTTTGTAGGTGGCCTTATACTCATCCAGATTTTTCATATAAGCCTCTGTCTGAGTTACAAAGACAGCATAACCCTCAACAGGGAAATCTAAGGCCTTAGTCTGAGTGTTCTGAGTGAGGGTTGTGGCTCTTAACCAAGCAAACCTCCTTTGAGCAGTAGTATTAGCTATTCACCTGACAGCAGTGTCATTAGTGTCTGCTGCCATTTGAAAGTGGTATTTGGCTGCTTCTAGGCCAAACCTAGCAGTCTCAGCTAAGTCAGCTGAGAGACCAGATGGAGCTTTATCTGCCATAGCCATGACAGATTGGCAGAGAGATTTCTGATATTGGGCTGCGTAAGCCTGGAAATGTGCTTGTCTGATGGCTAAGGAAGCTGACAGGTGGTCCTTGTTGGCCATGCTATCAATTTTTCTGGAATCTTTTTCAGGAGTGTGAGCTGCCAGAGGAACTTTTGCCTTGTCACAGGCCACAGCTTGTACCATCCCCTGGTGGTCAGAGTGTGAGAAGAAAAAATTACTTACCATAGTAATCTTGTTTCTTCCCAGTGATACTCAGGTATTCATAAGTTTCTGCAGTAAGCCTTCTAGGTAGGACTGCCTGGAGAGAATAGAACACATTCAAATGATGGAATTCTTTGCATGTGATAACTTTTCAAATGTTGCCCTGTACTAACTGCCAGTGTTCTAAACTCCTCAGATTTTCCTAGGAGCCTGGAAAGTCAGACCCATGGAAGTAGAATACTATGAGTATTAATGATTAATATAATTTAGGATTTGAACATCCCCAACCTCCTAATAAAAAAACCTCCAACTGGAAAGAGAACACTACAATTGAAGAAACTCCAAAAATGTCAGAAACATGTAAAAAGAGGGGTAAAACACAATGAACCCTATTTTCTAAAAATTGTACTTGAATTGGGTATATGTTTATATATAAATATATATATATATATATATATATATATATATATATATATATATAGATATAGATATGCATGTGCAAAAACTCAGTTTAATGCATCAGTTAGTGTTGTTCCACAGTGACAAAGCAAGGAAATTGATATTTATGTTGCCACCCCTTGCACCCCACCCACATCCCACCCACACCAACAGGCATCGGGTGTGCATTGGGGTCATCAGTCCTAACTCTCACCCCATCCCATGTAAACAAGCTGAGGTGGTGTAGTGTAGGAGAATGGGGTGAGAGTTAGGACCGATGACCCCAATGCACACCCGATGCCTGTTGGCGGGGGTGGAGTGCAAGGGGTGGCAACCCTAACATCGAATTTCCTCGCTTTTGTCGCTGTGGAACAACCCCAACAGATTCATTAAACTGAGGTTTTTGCCATGAATTTCCCTTCTTTTTGAGAAGGAGTACTATAAATAGTGAATGGAATGTGGCGGTGGAGCGGGCCCTTCAGACCCCGCGCTCCCACCATGTGATTTTTTTGTCACATGGTAACGGTAACTGTAAGACAAATGCAAGCACAAACGGTAATACACATGGTGACACAAATGTAAATGGTAATGCAAATTGTAAGAGAAACACAAGCGCAAACATTAATGAAAACAGACATGGTAACGGTGACAGAAACGCAAACGGTAATGAAAACAGTAATGTAAATGGCAATGAAAATGCAAACGGTAAAAGAAATGCAAACGGTAACAGAAAAGCAAACAGAAATGGAAATGGTTAAGGCTACTGCACTGGAGAAGGAAACAGTAAAGCAATCGACAACGGAAATGCAACCGAAAACACAAACGCTAAGGCCAACAGAAACGCAAACGGTGAAGAAGATGCAAACAGTAACGGTAATGCAATTGGAAATGCAAACAGTTACAGTAACAGCAAGGATGATGACAAAGCGAACAGTAACACAAATGGAAATGGAAACGCAAGCGCATACGGAAACGCAAATGGCAACGTGCACGGTCACAGTATTGTAATTGGAAATGCAAATGCTAATGGTAACAGCAACAATAACGCCAAAGGAAACAGAAATGGAAACGCAAACAAAAGTGCATACAGAAACGCAAACTGTAACGCTCACGGTGATGGTAACACAATTGGAAACACAAATGGCAATGGTAACAGCAACAGTGACGCCAAATGAAAGAGAAATGCAAATGAAAGGGCAGCCACAAACACAAATGGAAATACACATGGTGATGCAAATCAAAATGCATACAGAAGCAGTATTGGAAACGCAAATGGTAACAGTAATGCATACGCAAGCGCAAATGAAAACGCAAAGGGTAACGCACACTGTGGCATAAACGGGAACGCTAAAGCAAACGGGTACGGAAATGCAAGTGGAAACACTAACTGTAACAGTAATGGAAGGGCACACCCTGGTTTTCCCCAACAGCTCCATAGAGAAACACAGTGAGCATAAAGAATGTATGCATGATAATGGGCCTCGGAGTAGAAAATGAGCACTTGGAATACTAAATTGCTTATATCTCAGGAACCGTACAACGAAGAAAAAAATTTAAATTTCATATTATTTATTACTTTTCTGGCTAGTTTTGCACTTAGCTCCTTAGTGTTTGGGGGGGGACTAAGCATTTTTCTGATGAAAAGTCTGTATCTCGAATCGTTTCCTAGATACGGGCCCTGAAAGGTGCGGCAGACGCCGCAATGTTAGTCTATGGGAAAAAGTGTCAACTTCAGAGTACCGTCACTATGCATCCATGCAATATTTTGTCACCAAACCACTAAAGGCACATCTGTGGGATGCTGGCTGTCTTCCCTCCAAATTTCAGCCCAATAGAGCAAATCAGTGTTTTGCAGCAGGGTGGCAAAGAATTCCTGTTATTTTGTCCATAGTGTCGCAAAGTAGTGTCGCAAAACACGACACTTTTGCAAAAAAAAATCATGAAAGTGTCGCAGATGTGACACTACTTTGAGACACTACTTTTCCCAAAAATTTCAAAAACATATTTCTGGGGTGTTTAACCCCCAAAATAAGACATGGCTAGCATCCTCAGGGCTCGACTAGGTAAACCCAAAAAGAATTGTGTCCCTAGAGGGTCTCAATTTTAAATGCCAAGCATTTCTGTGATCAGTAACTGAAAAAAAAATGGCTGACTCACAACACTACAGGGGTAACTTGCGACACTAAAAACTGCATTTGCGACACTGTCAAACTTTTTAACTTTTCCCATTGACTATAATGGGAAAATTGTTTTTTGAATAACTTTTGAACCATTCAATATTTTTTCACAAAATCTCCGAAAGGTACATCGGGGACCCCAGCCATATGTTCACTGAAGTTTTTGGACTGGTCACGCAAACCATGCAACATGTAGGCACGAGCAAAGAATGCACAAAAAAGTGTAAATGTGCTATGGAATGTTGCTTTATAACTCCACAACCATATACTGGACTGGTACAAAACTTGGCAGATCCCAAGATCTATGCTACCGCTCTGTGGCTGCCAAATGTCAGGCAAATCCATCATACGGTGGCAAAGTTATTAAGGTGCAAAATTTCACACTTTAACCTTAAACGGGGTACTCAACCCTAACTATAGTGGCACTACCATGCCACTATATATATATATATATATATATATATATTCATAGATATATACCCTTTTCTGGTAGCACAGCATGCGGGGGTGCAGAGGCTAAGGTTCTGGAAGGGGAGGCAGGGTGGGAAGTTATGAATACCTGAGTATCACTGGGAAGAAACAAGATTACTATGGAAAGTAATTTTTATTTCTAACCCCAGTAATACTCAGGTATTCATAACTTTCTGCAGACTACAAAGCTGTACCACTGGAGGTGGGCTCAGAACCCTATTTTGGAAACAGGCTTTGCAGGACTGTTGTGCCAAACCTAGCATCACTCCTGGATTGAATATCCAGGATGTAGTGCTTTGTAATGGTGTGTACTGTTTTCCAGGTAGCTGCTTTATAGAAATCAGCCAGTGGGACATCTCTGGCAGCTGCTAAAGTAGCAGCTGTCCTTCTCATGGAGTGGGCCCTCAATCCTATTAGGGACTCCCAACCAGCTTTAGTGTAACAGGACTGGATACACTGAACTATCCATCGGGAAATTGACCTTTTTGATGCTGGATTACCTTTTCTCATATCCCCATAACTCAGGAACAGCTGTTTTCCGTCCTGCCTATGGTCCTTGGTGGCTGTCATGTAGTAGCTGAGAGCTCTCTTGACATCCAAACTGCGAAGTCTTCTTTCACCAAAAGTGGAGTGCTCAGTGAAAAAGACAGGTAGGGTAATGGATTGGTTAAGGTGGAAATCAGAAACCACCTTGGGGAGGAATTTTCTGTTTGTCCTCAGGACTACCTTATCCCTATAAAATGAGATGTAGTCTTGTTCAATGCAGAGAGCCTGAAGCTCATTGATTCTTCTTGCAGAAGTCATTGCCACTAGGAAAACTGTTTTCCATGTGACATATTTTAGGTGAGCTGAAGACATGGACTCAAAAGGGGGCCCCATGAGCTAAGCTATGCACACATTGAGGTCCCATGCTGGCATCAGTACCCTGTGAGGGGGATGCAAATGGGCCAGACCCTTAAAGAACCTCCTAAAGATAGGTCCTGAGGCTATTGTTACCCTTGCCCCAGCAGAAATGTAAGCAGACACTGCTGCCAGATGAACCTTCAAGGTGCTGGGCTGTAGTCCCAGGGTATGTAAATAAGAGAGGTAGCCAAGAACAGCTGATATCCCAGCCTGTACTGGCACGAAGTCTCTAGCTGAACACCAGACTGAAAACCTTTTCTATTTTGAAGAATAGGCTTTCTTAGTGGATAGTTTTCTATAACATCTCAGAATGTCTAACACTGCTTCAGAGAGATGTAAACTAGTATATTCCAGTTCTTCAAGAGCCAAGCTTTGAGATTGAGAGACCTGAGGTTCGGGTACAGCAGGGTTCCCTGGTTGGAGGTTAACAGATTGTGCCTCTGAGGGAGGTGTATTGGTTTGGCTACAGACATGGAGAGCAGAAGAGAGTATCATGGCTGCCTGGACTAGTCTGGAGCTATCAAGATTAGAGATGCTGAGTGGGAGCTGAGCTTGAGCAATACCCTGAATACCAGGAGAAAGGGAGGAAAGGCATACAGGTGCCTCCCTGACCAATCCAGAGCCAGGGCATCCAGGGGTAATGTACCCTGATCTGGTGGTCTGCAGCAGTACTGCGGCAGGTGGTGGTTCTGGTGGGATGCGAACAAGTCTATCTCTGGAGTTCTCCCACTTCTGAAGATCATTTGCATCACTTACCTGCTCAAGGTCCATTCATGATGGGCCTGGCTGATTCAACTCAAGGCATCGGCCAGGGTATTGTCCTTTCCTGGCAGATGGATTGCCTGCAGGGATACTCACAAGGAGTACGCCAGGGTTCATATTTTCATGGCTTCTGTACAGAGAAGGCCTGACCTGGTGCCTCCCTTCTTGTTTATGTAGTACATTGTGGTGGTGGTGTCTGTTCTGACTTATACCACCTTCCCTAGTACCAGTGCTGAAAAAGCTTTCAGAGCCAGAAACACAGCTCTGAGTTCTAGCAGATTTATGTGCTGAAGGGACTCTGCAGCTGACTAGGTGCCCTGGGTCGTGTGATCCCCTAGGTGGGCACCCCAAACCAGGAGGGATGCATATGTTGTGAGAATAACTGAGGGAGACTCTTTCTGAAAAGGAACCCCCTCTCTTAGGTTGGGTTCCTCCTTCCAGCACTGGAGCGCTTGTAGCAACATCCTTGTTACTGGGATGGGCTTTGAAAGAGGGTCTTTTCTTTGACTCCAATGAGCTCTGAGGTAGAATTGGATGGCTCTCATTTGGAACCTGGAGCCCAACACTACCTGTGGCTGCAGCCATATGACACAGTCGCGTAGAAACTGCCTTGCAGTTTTGTGTTTGTGCAAGCTCAATGAATTTGCGATCAGCTGAAGATTTCTGACCCTGTTCACAGGCAGGTAGGCCCTGCTTTTAAGGGTATTGATCTCTGCCCCTATGAACTGCAGGATTTGTTCAGGAATGAGAACTGATTTTTTGTGATTGATTAGGAACCCCAAAGACTCCAGGAGCCCTTGAATGATCTGTAGCTATTGTCTGACTTGGTCTGGTGATTTCCCTACCACAAGCCAGTCATCTAGATACGGGAATACTGTAACCCCCTGCGCCTGAAGATGTGCCATGACTGCTGACAGGCACTTTGTGAACACCCTTGGGGCTGAAGAAAGGCCAAAAAGCGGGGTTGAAAACTGGTAATGGCCTGAAGGGAGTCTGAACCTGAGATATTTTCTGTAGGACTCTCTTACGGAGATGTGGAAATAGGTGACTTTTAAGTCCGGTGATGCCAACCAATCTCCTTTTTGGAGTGTTGGCAGAATCAATGCCAAAGTTACCATTTTGAACTTTGGTTTCTTCAGATGCTTGTTTACAGCTCTGAGTTCCAATATAGACCGCCACTCCCCACTTTTCTTTCTGGCGAGCAAGTACCTGCAATAAAAAAAAACTTCCTCTTAGGGGGTCTGGAACAGGTTCTGCTGCCCTTAGCAGTAGCAGATTTTGAACCTCTGCCTCCAGCAGTTTCTTTTCTGCTAAGGAGGGTGAACTAAAGACCCTGGTTCTTTGAGGAAGAAGGGATTTGAAATCCAGAGACAGACCCTGACCCACCATCTCCAGAACCCACTTGTCTGTGGTGATGTTCAGCCAAGCTTGGAGGAAGTGGGACAGTCTGCCTCCAACAGGGAGGAAAGAGGCAGCCTGTGCCTCAGGGGGTCTGTTTTGCTTGGGGCTGAGGCTGGAACTGTGACCCTCACCTATAACCCCTTCTACCCCTGCCTCTGAAGTACCCCTGTTGTGGGTACTGCTGGTACTGGGGTGTGGCCACTGGTTAGAAATGGGCCTGGTGTGAAAGGACCTGCCCCGGCCCCCCTTCCATAAGGCCTGGTGGATGGTGACGCTTTCTCTTTGGCAGAGTTGCTTCTATAAGTGGCCTTGTACACATCCACCTTTTTCACATATATCACAGTGGATTCCCTGAATAGAACATTCCCTTCTAAGGGGAAATCAAGTGCCTTAAATTGAGTATCCTGAGTGAGATTTGAGGCCCTGAGCCAGGCAAATTTCCTTTGTGCTACTGTGTTAGCCATCCATCTGGCTGCAGTATCACTAGTATCAGCAGCAATTTGGAACTGATATTTAGCTGCCTCTAACCCGAACCTAGCAGTTTCAGCTAGGTCATCTGACAGGAGCGAGGGGGCTTTCTGAGCCATGGCCAAAACTGACTGCCACAGGGACTTCTGGTACTGGGCAGCATAGGCCTGAAAATTTGCTTGACGTATGGCCAAAGAAGCTGACAGGTACACCTTCTTGGCCATACTGTCTATTTTTCTAGAGTCCTTGTCCGGAGGATATGAGGACAGAGGGACTCTAGTCTTATCACAGCCTGCACAATCCCCTAATGGTCCCCCTGAGGAACTCTGCCTTTTCCCTGTCCATTTGGTATTTTTTATCCATCCTTTTGTCAAGGGGAAGGATGGAATTTGGAGTCTGAAGGAGTTTTAGTGCATCCTTCTTAAAAAACTTATTCACAGGGAGGAGGAGAGCTTTAGTGGGGGTTAACTCCATCATCTCCATATACGCCACCTCCTCCTCATCCTCAGTCTCTTCTGTAGTGGTGATGTCCAAAGCATTAGCCATCTTTCAAACAAAAGTGAAATGAAAGGGGCAGTCCTCAGATACCCTGAGGGAGAACCAAACTCCTTCTCAGGGGACACCTCAGGCTCAATAGGTTCCCCTTCATCCTCTTCACATTCCCCATAATCTTCTTCCTCTAGGAAAGAAGATTTTCCTGTACAGCCAGCCTGGGTACCCAGGGTCGAGGCAGGAGGAGGAGGAGAAATACTCTGTAAGGCCTGAATAATTTTAAATGCCTAAGCAATTTTGCTGAGGTGAAGGTATTGTAAGGCCAGGCACAGAAGTCCCCAGTTTAGGAGGCGGGGGTTCAGTGTGTTTGAATTTCTTGATTTTTTCAGAGGGAACTGGGGAGTCAGCTGGTTCACTAGCCCTCTTTGTGTCCTTGTCACCTGTCTCAGAGGTAGAGGCAATAATAGACGTGGTTTCACCCACGTTAGCAGGGGGTGTCGGCTGGTCAGAGCTAGAGGGACCCCTAAGTTGAGGAAGCTTCTTTTTTAGTCATTCCAGGTGTTTCTCAATAGTTTTCTCCGGGAATGTTTTACATATATCACATTCCTCTTTCAACTGTTCATAGCCCAGGTAAGCCATGCACAAACTGTGCTTGTCTACCTTGGCAAAAACTTCCCCACACTGAGTACAGTTCATAAAACCCAACTCACCAGTTTTCTTTTTAGGTTTCTCTGACATTTCGTCAAACTTAGAGAAAAAACAGTAACTGCTAAATAATAGAAGTTTTTTTAACAAAGATTTTGCAGTTGCGGTTGGTTCCGGAACCGAAAAGAAACAGGAGGAACCAAACTGATAAGAAAAGAGGGAACTGGGGTTAGCGGTTCGGTAACTGAAGTTATCGGTTACAAAATAACAGTTTTAATTTAATAACATTTGGAAACTAAGGGTTTTTTTTTTAGTCAGAAAGCCCCGACTAACAGTAAAACTAACCCGGTTCTCCCGGGGTTATACCAAACCGAGAGGAACCGGGAAAAAACTAACGCTAAACTAAGTTAATAAACAAAACCACTTAGTTAAAGGCAGCAAATGAAATTAAAAGGATACTTATATATATATATATATATATATATATATATACTTATCTTAAAAGTTTATTCATGTAGAGGAAAGGTAGGCAAGCGACACTCCGAGCAATCAGACTTTTCAGGTGGAGAGTGAAATCTGAGGAGTTTAGAACACTGGCAGTTAGTACAGGGCAGCATTTGAAAAGTTGTCACATGCAAAGAATTCCATCATTTGCATGTGTTCTATTCTCTCTGGGCAGTCCTACTTAGAAGGTTTACTGCAGAGCGTTATGAGTACCTCAGTATTGCTGGGGTTAGAATAAGAATTCAGCCCCCTCCCAGTCCAGCTGATATTTCTTATCCAGCCTTTTGTCCAAAGGAGGGACAGACCTAGGTGTCTGGAGGATTTTAAATATGTCCTTTTTTTTTAAATTATAGTTTATAAGTTTTATGTAACATTGCATTACATTATATCTACGACAGGCAGGCATAATCAGATCATGTACACATGTCTACAAGGAAAGGCAGGCACAACATTATTACTGTAAGTCGAAGGGTAAGCACCCCAGTATAGTGTTACAACACCTGGGGGTAAATACATATTAAGCAACGATTAAGTGTTACCATTATCTACAGTAATTAGCACAAACAATGCATTATACGATATAGAAAATCCAAGATTGGCCAATGCAACCATGAGTCGGGACAGTCGAAATGTTCGAGTATTATCATGCCCCTTATTGTAGGGTGAAACATCCTGTTTACTTAGACATCAGTAAAACTACTATCTTATCTAACATTTTCCCATGTAATCAAACAGAACACATTATTAAAACAACGTTTAGTTTCTTTTGATTTGCTAAGATATTTCAAAACTGTGAACATCCTACCACAAGATTAACTGTAAAGCAGTAACTATATAAGAAAATGTGACTACTTTGAGCCAGGAGATAGAATCCAGTATTCTCCACATACCACTGGCAGGAAGTTGAGTACCAGGGACAAGAAATGGGGGAGAAGGGAGGAGAAGTAACAGTACTCTATTCATGATGCGCCATCTTAAATATTTCAGTCAACAACATTAGATCTCCAACAGTCTGACTGTCTTTAACTGCCATTGAATAGGGTCCTGCAACTCAACCCCGAGATCTCCCCTCTTTAACATCCAGAGAAATAAAAAGGTTACACACATTATTTTATCAGTACAGGACTCCATTTCCCCTTAGAAAAAAAGCACCCAAAAGTACTCAGTCCATTAATTTAAGCTTCCATCTCGCCTTCTGAATCAGAGGAGTCTCCCCTTGGCAGTGAATGTCGTTCTATTTTTTCCTAAAGCTTGGCCGCCTCCATTGCATCTGAAAACTGGTATCCCTTACCTCCATACATTACCCGTAGACTGGCAGGCATCAAAAGAACGTGGTGCACTCCAGGAGCCCTAAGACGCATCCATAGCCCATCTAAGCTTTTCCTTTGCATCCTCGTGTAGCTAAAACTGGAAATAAGTGCATCCAGTTGTCTTGCCATGAGAGAGGACTGAGGGATTTCGCTTGCTACAAAATTATGTCCCTTTCTATAGAGTTATGGAATTCCAGCATTATCGTGTGAGGAACCAAAACATCAGTTGCTGTCCGGGGTCTCCCGCCATGTGCCAAGATCCAGTAAGTCCTCAGGAGCTCAAAGTCCACCTCGAGCTTCAAATGTTCCTTTAGCCAGTCTCTCAAAAAAGGTATAGGATGTTCTCCTTCTGCCTCCTCTGGTAATCCTTGAACGTGTATATGAGATGAATGAACCGCATTCTCCAGGTTCTCTAAGTGTTTCTGTAATAGGTAATTTTCTTTAGTCAGTCCTGATGTGACTGCAAGGGCTCTGTCTGTGTTTTTTGTTGCCCCTTTCATCTCTTCTGCCATCATATCCACCCTTGTATGGACCTGTTTCATCTCTGTGCTGAATTCCTTCAATTTTCGATCTCAACCTCGGATTGCCTGGAGTTGCGCTGCGTTGGATGGTTGAGCATCATCCTGGTCCCCTGCACCGTTGGGTGGCGGGAGACACCGTACAGCAATTGATGTTTTGGTTTGTTTGGGAGTCTTTATTACCTCTGGCTTTAGTCTCCTTCTGGCAGGCTCCCTCTCCACTTCCACCCGGCTTGTTTCCACGGACCATCGCACCCGATTCGGAGGTCTAATTTCACCACATTTTATATCGGGTGATAGCCATGAAGCTACTCTGCTCTGCAGTACCGCTTGTAGGATGATTACTTTATGGTAAAATATTATTTTTGCAATTAATCTGCGTCTGCTTGAGAACTGTGAGGAAATGCTGTTCACAGCTCGGCTGCTGGCCACACCCCCCTAAATATGTCCTTTTTAAGTAACTTATTCACAGGAAGCAGCAACTTCTTAGTTGGTGTTAACCCCATCATTTCCAAATATTCTGCTTCCTCTTCATCCTCTATCACTTTAGTGGTAGTTATGTCAAGAGCATCTACCATTTTTCTAACAAATGTAAAATGGGAGGAATAATCCTCCGAAGCCCTGGGTGGTGAGCCAAACTCCTATTCAGGGGACACTTCAGGCTCTATAGGCTCCTCTTCATCCCCTTCCTCACAGTCCCCATACTCATCCCTGTCATCATGGAAGGAAGATTGGGTAGATTTAGCAGGGATCAGAACTGGTGGCTGCTGTCCAGCAGGCAGCATTCCCTGTAAAGCCGGCAAGACTTTAACGAGATGGTGACACGTTCAGGAAAACATTAGCAAAACCTAATATTTAGACTCAGTTCAGCTTATATTTCCCATTAGTGCTGCATTCCTCCTCCCCATTATTTATTACTGAGGTAATTTGTATGAAAACAGGATCTTTGCTCCAGAAGAGTTTGTCTATTACTGCTGCTTTCTCCTTACCTGAAGTCACAGAGCACTGCTTGTGATATCACAGTTACTCCCACGGGAAAAGAGTGTGATGTCACAACAGAGGATTATGATTTGAAGTAGGGAGTAAGCTATAGAGGCAGATGGACTCTAAAGGAACTCTAAGGGATACAGATCATATATTCATGCAAATTTCCATAGTAATAAATAATGGGGAAGAGAAATATATAAAATATAAAGGGAATGCAGGCAGAATTATACCTAATTGTTAAGTTTTTGAAAGTTTTGTTTGAGGTGTCAGTAGCTCTTTATAAGCCTATGCAATCTCCAGTGGAGAGGGCATATTTTCAATCAGACTAGAAGTCCCCAAACGCTGATCAGCAGGGGGTTCTGTGTGTTTAGTCGTTTTGGTTTTCTTTGAAGGAATCAGACAGCTACCCAGTTCAGCAGGCCTTTTTACAATGATCGTTGTACCCGTATTGGGTAGAAGTAGTGGTGTCTGTGGTTTCACCCACAGGCACAGACGGTGTCAGCTGGTCAGAGCCTGAGGCACCCTTAGGTGGAGGCAGCTTCCTTATGAGCCTTTCTGAACATTTTTCAAGCATTTTTTTCAGGAAAGGTCTTGCAAATTTCACAATCAGACTTTAAATGTTCAAAGCTAAGGCAGACCACATAAGAAGTGTGTTTATCTGCCTTGGCATATACTTCTCCACACTCAGTACAATTTTTAAAACAAGGTTCACCAGTTTTTCTCTTAGGCTTTTCTGACATTTTAGCCAATTAGCAGAAAAAACATCAACAACAAAAGGATTTTAAATTTAAAACTATAGTTTGCGGTTGCAGTCGGTTCAGGAACTGATCAGAACCAAGAACCGATATAAAAAGGAACCGGGATTATCGGTTCAGTAACCGGGATCAGCATTTACACAAAATATAGTTATTTAAACAATTTACGCTAAAATAAAGGAGTTTCTGTCACAAAACTCTGATTTAAACTAAAAAATTCCCGGTTCCCTTCCGGTTATACCAAACTGGGAGAAACTGAGAAAAACCAACAATTTTAACTAAAATAGCGTAATGGTTAAACTAAAAACAAAAGATAAGGGCAGCAAATGAAAAAGATAAGGAATATTCTATATTTTTATAAGTTTTCACAACGAGATGTCACGGAGAGGATCTCCGAGCGTCTAGTCTTGACAGGCGGAGAGTGAAATCTGAGGGTTAGAATGTAGGCAGTTGATAGACAGCAGCATTTGAAAAGTGGCATGTGTTCCATCATTAGAATAATGTTCCTTCTCCAGGCAGATCTGGCTTAAAGGCATACTGCATAACAGTTAGGAATATTGGAGTATTCCTGGGGGTGAGAAGCACTCTTTTCTATTATTTTAGTTTTTTCTACAGGCATCAGGTTTGGGATGTAGAGGAATAATATAAGGTTTACTAACATACTTTTCTCTCTAAAGGCTTCTTCCTCACTCAGTGAGGTTAGATTGACTAAATATGCTTGGGATAACACGGGGGTGATTCTCATGAGGACATTCCCTTTGAGCTCTTATTCTGAGCTGGGCTGTGGGCTCCTACAATACCTAGCCCTAGTGATATCTTGAGATTACCAGATCTTGGGGAGTGAAGGGCCCTCAGAGCTTCTGGACTTTACCATGGGATCCTATCAATGGAATTTTGGGTAAATAAGTAAGGGCGGCAGAGCTCCTCAGATGAGAGGAACCACGCAACATGTCAACACCCATAGGTGCCGGAACGGGGGGGCCACTAAGGCCATGGCTCTACCACTTTCATAAGTGGCCCTATCACTTTTTGCTATCATGGTAATATATTTAATAGGGGAAAATTTACCCCTTATGTCCTTGGTCCTACCACTTTTCAAACTGTTCCGGCACCACTGTCAACACCATTCCTGGGTCTCTGCCATGGGGTGACGGCGGTGATCCTATGTGGGGTTTTATCGACCCTACAGTGGGTCTATACCACCAGTACGTGGATTATGGCCACAGCCAGGGTGGGGAACCCATATTTGGGCTTCCCAGCTATGGCGAATGGAGGTAGACGAGAATTCCAACCTCCATTTTGGAAGCCATTATGTACATAGTTTTTTTCAGGGAGAGAGTAAATTCAGATACCCTCTGGGTGTGAGGGTGGGAGGGATTAGAGGGTTGCAGGGGGGGATATAGGATACTTACTATAGTTATTCTTACTTTGTGTTTATAATAAAAGAGGCACACAAGCTGGTTTTAAATATCAAAACAAACTATTTTTATCATAGAATGGTATTATTGAGTTTCGACAAGAAACAGCTCATGGTACAGCAAACAGATATATCAAAAACATGCCAGTCTAGACATTCACGTATAAGGCAAAGGCTGACTCCGACATATGACAAGGAAAAAAGAAAAACCTACAAAGGCATAGAGCAAAAGAACACCTCTAATCAAAACTAACAGAGTAGACCAGTAACATATCGCACTTACTGCTGGGGAAAGAGATAGCAAAGGCAGGACAGAGAGAGTCTAGCAGGGTAATGGCGCTGGGAGATCAAGAAGGAGGATTCCTGCATGGAGGAGAGACTTTCCACAGAGGAGACTGTAGGTATGCCTCCCACTTAGCCATGTATAGGAGCAATCGTCCATGATGTGCATACGATAGACATTCAAGCTCTGAAAGCTGGGCCAGGGCCGCAAACCATGCAGCTTGGGACGGCAGAGTCATTTGGCGCCAGTGCATTAACAGGAGTCTCTTAGCCTCCAAAAGGGCCAGCATGAACCAATCATGGTGCGGCACCACAAAGTTCCCCAGCAAAGAAGTATCGCCCAGGAGAAGTTTCAGATCTTCTAATGACACAGGGGAGCCAAGCACCCTGGAGCAATCTTTAGCAACCGATGACCAGAAAGGTTGGAGATGGAGGCAAGTCTATAGGACATGTAACAAGTGGGCCTCCGATTGGCCTCAGCGTCAACACAAAGAGTGTCCCAGCAGGCCACGAGAGTGGAAGGCAGCAGCAGTATGGTACCAGAGAAGCAATATGTTCAACTGAAGAAATTGGCTCCTGGCATCCCTATAAATCAGATGGACATCACACAGATATCATGTCCAAGTGTTCTCCGGAATGTCGATACCCAGGTCAGCCATCCACTTCAGTCTGCTAGGGGCAGAGGGGTCTGGTTGTGCCTCTCTCCAGGTCTGACAGAAGTGGCTAATCAGGCCCCAAGGTGTAGCAGCCTTATGGACCAAGGACAGCCAGAGCCATTTGGAGTCCACACTGTACTGGGAGGACAGCTCATGGACAGCACTATGCAGTTGAAGGTATCTCCAAAATCCTTTGAAGGGAGCTGAAATTTTACCTGCAGCTGCTGGAATGACAAGACATCAGAGTCGGGTAGACACAGATCTAGAATGCACTGTATGCCCCTAGATTCCCAGGTGGGCCAATGCAGGGATGCACCACCCACAGTGAGGAGCCTACTGCTCCACAGAGGCGTGTACGGAAAAGGAGGGTTCCAAGCCCTACGAGGTGTGTGGGAGCAGGACATTAGAGAGCGCCAAGCTCAGTGAGATTTTAGCATGATTGGAGGCAGGGATGGGCAGAGTTTGGTGTCTGGACTAAGCAGCAAACCTAGGGTGTTGCCCCCGGCCAAAAAGGCCTCCAAACATACCCAAGGTAGAGATCGGGACATGCCAGGAACAAACAACCTGGAAGCAGAAGCAGCCAGGTGGCTAGGTGGTAGCCTTGAAACCAGGGAAGTCCCATACTCCTTCAGGACCAGTGGGCCCTCAGCTTGTGCTTACTGCAACGTGGCATGTGGCTATCCCAAAGGTACTGGGCCATGAGATTACAATTACAATCCTTTGAGTCAAAGACTCCTTTGCATGATCCAGGGATGTGAATAACTTGGGAGAGAGGTGAATTGGCATGTTACTGAGGAGATACATAACTTGTGGGAGCAGTAACATGTGAACTGCTGCGACTCTCCCGGGCAAAGTGAGTCAGAGTCTCCACCATCTCTCTATTTCTGCAGCCAGTTGGGTCAGAAGGGGAGAGAAATTGGATGTCTGCATATCCATCCACTTGTGTGGGATAAAGATCCCCAGATAGGAAAACCCCTTCACTGCCCATGACAGTTCAGTGCTGTTGAGGCAGTCCCTGGAGCAGGCTGCATTCAGCGGAGCTAGAATGGTTTTTCTCTGATTGGCACACAATCCTTAAAGGGAGGCAAAATTTTGGAGTATAGGTAGGACCACCAAGAGAGACTGCTTTGGGTGAGAGAGAGTGAGAAGGAGGTCATAGGCATAAGTGGCCACAAGGTAGGAGGTACCACTGACATCTAGACCAGTGACTGACTTCGAAGCTAAGAAAGCCTGGACCAAAGTGTTCAGGGCCACCAAGAAAAGGAGGGTGGAAAGGTGACACCCCTGTCATGTCTCTCTTTGCAAAGGGAAAGACGGAGAGATAGTAGTGTTGGTTAGGGTCCGGGCAGCAGGTGAGCTATATAAGGTAGTGACCCACTGACAGAATTGCGGGCCAAAGCCATACAGCTGGAGTACAGCATGCAGGTAATTCCACTCGATGGAACTGAAGGCTTTAGTGAAGTCAATGGCGAGTGCAGCCATTGGGATGGCTGACAGAGATGCCACCCATTTGAGGTTCAACAATAGCCTGGTATTGTCCACTCCAGATTTACCCTTCATAAAGCCTGCCTGTACTGGGTGGATGATGGAGGGTAAGACCCCTAATAACCTGGTGGCCAGGATCTTAGCTAGAATTTTCATGTCCACCAACACAAGGGAGATGGGGCGGTAGTTGGTACAATCCAGGGGATCATTAGATTTTTTTGGGAGGAGGGTAATAAGAGCCTCCCTCATGGTCAGAGGGAGGGAACCAGCCTCGTGGGCCTCTCAAAGGGCAAGGAACGGTGACCAAGCTATGTGAGCTTCCAGCATTCGGTATAACTCCGCAGTCATACCGTCAGGGCCAGAGGCTTTCCCGGACACCATTTGGGACAAGGCCTGTGTTATTTCAGCCCCTGAAATCGGAGCGTCCAGAGCAGCTCTTTGTGTGGGGGTGAGAGGTGGGGGTGGGAGGTGGGGGATCGCAACCCTGGCAGAACTGGTTTAGTCCCTGTACTACCTGAGAGGGCATCCAAGAGGACTGGGACTGGCTCAGTGCTTCATAAAAGGCCCGCACAGTGTCATTAATCTCCTTGGGCACACAGACCACCCTACCTGACTTCTCACACAGGGCATTGATGCGGGAGGAGGCTTGTTGTTTGCGTAGCCTAAAAGCCAGAAGTCTGCCACTTTTTTCACCCCCATCCCAGTAGGCATGCTTGGACCGGAGGAGGAGCCACTCAGCCTTATTGTGAAGAATGGTGTTAATTTGGTGCTTCAAACCTACAATCCAGCAATACAAGGAATTATCTTTGGAGGGGTGATGGAGGGACTTAAATTGGGCCTCCAAGTTGGCAAGCTCAGATTGCAGGGCTGCCAAAGAGGCTTTCCGGCCTTATTTTTAGAGGTTGAATAGGCGATGATGCGCTCCCAGAGAACAGCCTTAAAGGTTTTCCATTCCATGCCATGAGAAACTTCACTGCCTGAGTTTAAGGAAAAGTAATCCCGGGCTGTTTGAGTGGCCATGCTGCAAAAAATGGGGTCTTTGAGGAGTAGCGGGTTGCACCACCAGCGAGTGCCAGACGTGGTTTGTACAGGGGGGACATATGTGGCCAGAACGGGAGTATGGTCTGAAATGAGAATACTTCCTATCTTGGTCTCAAAGATCCCCTGAACCACCACTACATTAGCCAGCCAATAGTCGATATGACTAAGGGTAGAGTGTGCATGGGAGTAAAACGTATAATCCCGGCCCCGTGGGATGATCTTGTCTCCACACGTCTGCCAACCCCCATTCATCTTGCATATCTTGCAAAGTTGCCCTGGCTTTGCAGTTAGCATGGGGGGAAGGCTGAGACTTGTTAAGAAAGGGGTCCAGTACCAGATTATAATCCCCACCCAGAAGAGTGGGGATGGGTGGCCCATCTGGGGTCAAAGAGGACCAGGCCTGGCTAATTGCAGGGAAAAAGTCGTCATGGTCTATGTTGGGAGCATATACATTGCCAACGATGAGGGAACCACCTGGGGAGGAGAGCTTGGCTAAAATCCACCTGCCTTGCTAATCTTTTCTAGTGTCATCCACTACCCAGGGAGAGGAGCGGCGTATGAGGATGGCCACTCCTTTAGATTTAGACACAGCAGAGCAGGCGTGTACTGCTCCCATCCAGAATTTCTTCAGCCAAGGTACCGACCTGCTCAAGAGATGCGTCTCCTGGAGCAAGGCGATATCAACATGAAGGGACCAGAGGTGTTGCACTAGTTTAGTTCGCTTTATGGGGTGATTGAGGCCTTTAACGTTCCAGGAGATGAGGTGGACCCTTGGGGGAGAGGAACTCCCCATAGCTGCCATTCCAACCCAGGGAGAAAACAAAGGTGAACAGTACTTACTCACACCAGCAATCACAGCGATCGGTAACGGGAGGGAGGAGCCTGCAGCCTGAGTCCCATTCCAGGAAACTTCAAGGCACGAGCCCACAGCACCAGAGATACAGGATAACAAGTAGACATGACTAAGAGGTGTAATAGAACTCACCCAGAAGCGCGAGCACAAGCTGTAAAGAAAAGAACAGACAGAAATACATAAGCCAGCAGTGATAGCTAGTCTACCCTAAAACATCAATACAACCACACAGTATACAAGAGCCCAAACAGTAATATGTTAACACTAAGAGTATATTATAACAGGAAGGTCTAACAAGGAACTAACAGGAGAATACTGATGCAAGCGTAAACACACTAAGGGTTTGAAACTATTGCGAAAGAGGATGGCTACAAAGAGCTATCCTCAGCTTCGCGAGCGAGCTCCAGATGTCCAAAAAGGGGAGTAAAACAAGCTAACCGAGTATGAGTCCTCTTAAGCTGGAGACACTCGGGCTGGCGCCGGACAATGGAGGAGGAAGGCAAGGAATGGGTTAGGGAGGAGGAAGCCCTCATAAAGAGGGTTCGGCAGGTGCTGAAGGGGGAAGGATGAGGGGAGGGGAGACGGAGTAAGGGACTAGGTGGGTAACCAATCCACCATGTAGGTATAGGCCAACCAGCCCAATATGACGAACTAGGAATAGAAGATTGCAGCCCACACAGAATAGGTGAGCCCTAGGGCAAAACCCATGTGGAGTGACATGCCTCCGGGGAGTGCTCACTCACAGCCTCCAAAGGGTCAAATAAAGTATGGTGCAAGGGCAGAACCCCATCACATGTCTAAGGGGATCCTAAAGCCTGATACTGGGAATATACCTAGGCAGATGGACCCCATGAGGCCAATCAAGACCTTTGATCTCCTTGGGGCATTGAAAAGGGTCCATAAGGGGTGATCCAGTAAGGTTGGAGTTGCCGTCCCACCGCCCTCGACCATAAGGAGACCCTCCAAATGATGTGGTGGGGAGGGGGCAGTAACCGGGCAGCAACAGGCACCACCCAGAAAAAATAGTCCCCAGAATCTAGACCCAGATGCCCCCACCAGTATAATCAAAGCAATAGAGAAGCTTAAGTCCAAACAGTTAGCTAGGAGGTCCTTTGGTCTGCCCAGGCAGTCCCCGGGGTGACTTCGGCAGGAGTAGACAACCTCAGGGCAGCAGCTGCTGCATAGCTGACAGGGCCCGGCCTAAGCGGGGCAGACATATCCACAGCCTCCAACAGTGAAGCATCCGGAACATCTGCCCAGTCAGATGGTAGAACAGTATCCATAGCCAGGGAGTCATCCAGAACATCAGATGGCAGGGCCAAGGTAGCATCTTCATCCTCTCTGGAAATTTTAGCAGGAAGTGCATTGAGGCGCAAGTCTGGAATCGGAGAGCCACCGCTCCTAGCATGCTGGTGAGGTTTAGGGGAAGAAGAAGGGAGGCGTTGGGGTAGCTGCAAGGAACTGGCAGCAGAAGCAGGAATAGCAGGCTTGCAGGCAGTGTGAATCTCAACAGCCAGCCCAGATGCCGTGGGGGGACTCACCAATGGTGGGACTGGTCCTGAAACAAATCTATCCCCTGGAGAACGCTGCCCCGCATTAGAGTTCCTGGGGAGGGGTGGAGTTTTGCCTGGCTCCCAGAGCTTTTTGGGATTTGTAGTCAAAATAGGAAGGTTGGGCAAAAACTTACTGAGCCAGTGCTCCACTTCACTAGAATGCTCCGCGAGTATTTCTCTACCCATCCTGGAGACCAGTAGCTTGGTGAGTCCCTTAAACTTGAACCTAAAGTCGTGCTGATAGAGGAACTTTTTCAGTGGTCCAGAAGCTCGCCTTCTGGCTGCAGTTTCATGAGCAAAGTCCTGATAAAATTAAATGGAGGCCCCCTGCCATTTAACCTCTCCCAGATCTCTGGCAGCCCACAAAATTCTTTCCTTGGTGGAAAACTGGAGGAAATATGCTACTATGGGCCTCGGAGATTGAGTGCTAATGTTCTTTTTACCAGTCACTCTATGTGCTCGCTCAACGTCCACTGGACCCTTCCAACGTTCCCCCAGCATCGCTGAGATAAACTCAATGAAAACGCTCCATCGACTGCCCCTCAGCTCCTTCAGGTGATCCAATAATATGCAAATTATTGCATCTCCCCCTGTTCTCATGGTCTTCAATCCTGGACCATAAAATAGTTAGCTGTTCCTCTTGTGCCTGAACTCAGTACCATAGCTTCCCTTGGTGCTGCTCACAACAATCCAACCGCTGCTCGGTGACATTCATTTTATCCTGCAGTTGCCTAACTTCAGCAAATGTATCGGAGAGGGAGAGGCTGATATCATCGACCCTGGTAAGCAGGGTTTCCAACATGCGGATGATGTACTGGAGGGAGTCCCAGATGGAGGTTACTGAAGGGAAGGGTGGAGCTGCAGACAGCAGCTGGGTGGAGGAGCCTTGCGTCGCCATTCCCCGCACTAGGTAGTCTTAAAAGAGAGCTGTAGTGCTAATATTGGTGAGCCCCGAGTGATCGCAACTTGGCAGATAAATCCCTGGGGTCAAACAGTGCAGGAGGGAGCCGCACAGGATATGGTTGCTGGAAAGGGGCCTATGCAGCCTAGTGACTGTGGTGTGGGCAAAATGATACTGGCGCTACAACAGTTGCAAATAGCATCAGAATCAGCTACTACTGGTGCTACACGGTAGATATGAGGTCACCCATATATAGGAGGCACTTTAGGGGTTTCGGTGTCTTGAAATCATGGCGCCCAAGCAGAGATTGTCACCAGCACAGGAGAGAGCCCGAGAATTAAGTGGCCATCATGTTGGCGGCCAAGCCACGCCCCCTCAAAACAAACTTAATTGATGCTGGAATTCTAACTTGGTGGCGTGCAGTGGCTGAGAGCTTCTTGGCATGTAGCTTTTCCTCCTGGTCCTGATCTGCTGCTTCGGATCCCATGGAATGTCCAGGATGGGGGGAGGCTCCACCGGGTACTTTCTCCTCTTGTCGTCCTGCCAGGGTGGGGGGAGTGGTCTGGCTCATTGGTGAAGGGAGCAGTATGCCCTCACACGCTGAAGTCATAGTGGTTCAACCCGTAACAATATTTTTGCAGAATATTAATGGAGTGCAAAGCCCAATCAAAAGGTCCTGTTTTATGCAGTATCTCAGGAAACAATCTGCAGATCTATTCTTTGTCCAGGAGACACATCTCTTGGAAATAGAACATCTAAAACTTAACTGGGGGCAGAGATACAGAGTCTTTGCCTTATCCCACCCTAGTGGACATAGATGGGGACAGCTATTTTGATTCTCTCAACCACCCCAATGGATGTCCAAAACTCTTTCGTGGACAGTCAGGGCCGATATATAATTTTGCAGGGTAAACTCTTCTCACGAGAGGCTACCTTGGCCAGTGTGTACATGCCACCACAAACCAAGACCCTGATACTTAGAACCTTCATAAATAAAGTTATGGAACTACTGAAGGGATGCCTCATTATAGGGTACGACCTTAACATGACTCTGTCAGTCAACCAAGACTCCTCCAATCCACAGACTTACAGGATGCCTGCGGCGGTCAAATACCTAAAGGGGATGTTAGACTATCTGGGGGTGATAGATATTTGGAGGAGGCTGTTCCCCAGATCACCTGGTTATACCTTCCATTCTGGGCGTCATCACGCATATTCTAGATTACACTATTTCTTTATAACTTGTGAGCATTTTTTGTTAATTCAAGATATTTCCATTGGGCATTGGATGCTTTCAGACCACCATCTCCTAATTTAAAAAAATTAATTTGGGGAAAACGAAAAAACAAACCTTATGGCGTTTGAATCTGATTCTCTTAAGAGACCCACAATATATTAAATATATAAAACAACGGATCCTTCAGTTCCTGGCGGAAAGTGGTTCTCCCTTGGTTTCTGAGGCTATGCTATGGGATTCTCTAAAGGCCACACTCCGAGGGGAGATCATCCCTTACTCAGTTAAAAAGAAAAGAGACCCTGAGGCTAAATATAATGACCTCATAACTCAACTTTAAACTTTTTAGCTGTTATACAGGGATGGTGATAAAGAAGTAAGAACTAAAATATGGGAAACTAAGGCTGAACTGCAGAAAATAATGGATTTAAAGATACAATGTGTGCTTATGTATTTAAAACAAACAGCCTATGGGGGAGGGCTTGAGGTACACGTTTCCTGGAGCAAAAGTTGAGGGCTCATAAGAGAGCCTCTACTATTCTTAAAATGAAAAGCCTATCTACCGGGCAGGTGTTACAAGAGGACGCAGATATAAGGGATACTTTTGCTAATTATTATCAAAAATTATATACACGGGATCCCCAGGGGGATTTGGGGGAGAGGCTCCAGTTTTTGGAGAGACTTTATCTTCCACACTTAATGGAAGAACAGGTCGGAATTCTCGAAGCTCCTATCCGAGTGGAGGAGATCTCGGCCCGAGTCGGAGCCGCAGCCTCTCATAAATGTCCTGTACCGGATGGCTTCCCGTCGGAGTGGTATAATGGTTTCCTGAAAGAACTCTTACCGAGTATGCTATCAGTGTCCCAGTCTGTTGCAGAGGGAGATCCTCCACCTCCATCCTGGGCCTGAGGTTCTATTGCTCAATTTTGTCCTATCGGAGACATTGAAATGGGCCTATCCCTTGAAATGGCGAGCCACAAAAATTAAATACTTAGGTATAAACATCCTTCATGACTTGAAGGTCTTAGATGTAATAAACTTTGAACCTTTAACAGCTGCACTCCAATCGGACCTTAACAAGTGGGGTAGACTCAATTTCTCCTTCTTTCAGCGTATTGAAATTATACGCATGAATGTTCTTCCCCGTCTGTTATACCTCTTTCAGAATATCCCCTACTTCCCAACCAGGTTCTATTTTAAGTCCTAGGATAGAATCATTTCAAACTTTATTTGGTGGTGGTGGTGGGGGAAGGGGCAGTACCCCAGAATTTGTCTCTCACTCTTGAAATTGTCTTTGTCCCAGGGTGGAGCAAGTTTACTAAATATGGAACGCTACACGAAAGCCACTTTTTTAAAGGTGCTTTTTCTCTGGTTATCAAAAGCTTTAGAGGCCCCCTGGAAAACTATCGAGTTCACTATTAATGATCTATATGACATAGAAAGAATTCTGTTTGCCTCCCCAGGGAGGTCTCATCCACTGCGAAATTTTACCTATATCTCAGCTAATATTTTGAGGGTCTGGTACTCATTGAAGAAGCACCCAAAGTTTATGAATTTTATTTTACTGTAGAATGCTTTTGGAGGACGACTGTCTCCTGTTGGCTCAAACTGACTTAGCATTTGTCAGATGTCATAGGCTAGGTCTGAACTACATATACCAATTTCTGGGGCAGGCAGGGATCCTCTCTATTGAAACCATATGGACAGACGACGGGCTTACCAAGGGGGATTTCTCTCTCCTAATCTGGTCTCTGGGCTTCCATACAGATGGGCTGTACCTCCTGATGCAGATATGCAGGCAGGAATCAAGCTCTGCAGCTAGGGATATCCAGCCCTCCACTTCCTGTTCCCACTAGTTTACTTCCTACCTTCCAAGGAGCAGGTACTCTGCAGCAGAGCTCTGTCACTGTGGTGACAGGGCTGAAGACTTCAGAACTGTAAGTCTGGACATTTTTCTTACTGGATCCACAGAGAGCAGGGATGGATGATCAAAAGACAAAGCTCTCTCTGCTCTAAGTGGGTCCCAGTCTCAGCCATGCATGCTGGACAGACTGGCCCCTCTCAGTTTTTCAAGACAAAGCTCTCTCTGCTCTTAGCAGGTCCCAGCCTCAGCCGTGCATGCTGGACAGACTGGCCTCTCAGTTTTATCTCCCACGCTAAGGGACTTAGTGGTGCTGCCCCTCCCCCCTCCACATAGAAGTTTTTTTCCTCGAGTCAGAGGATCAAATGGGGGAATTTTATGTGAAAGGGGGCTTATAGGCAGCAGAAGAGCCACTCCACCAGAGCTGCCACCCAATCTGCGTGAGCACAGCTGCCGATGACCATTCCAGACCCAGGTCGTCATTGGTGCTCCCCGTCGAGCATCTATCCGATCGACTCATCGACGCGTGGAGAGCTTGCCACAGTGGAATGCTGGCCATGATTGAACCAGGGCACAGAAGCACTTCCACGGATCATTTTTCCATCAACGAGCACTTCAGGGGATAAGTTCATCGACGGAGGCCGTGTGCAGCACAGCTAGTCTTGCGGCAGCATGCCCAGACCATTATCGAGCTCCTAGGGCTTCTAGTTCATTGATGAAGGCCTCATTGAACTGGTGGTGCTACTAACAAAGAAGCACTTTCACAGAGCATTTTTCCATCAATGAGCATTTCAGGGGATAAGCTCATGGAAGGAAGCTGTGTGCAGCACAGCTAGTTTTGCGGCAGTGCGCCCATGCTGTCGATGAGCTCCTCTGGCTCTTAGCTCGTCGATGGAGGCCTCATGGAATTGGCGGCACTATTAGTAGACTGCTCATGTGCACAGTTCATCGACAAGCAGTTCTGGTGTCACAATGCTCTTGATGGAGGCCACTACCACTACTGGGGGTGAACGGGAGAAGCTTCCAACAGTCAGTTCAAAGGAAGGCACTCCCTGTACTTTCAGCAGCGATGGCTGTGGGATAGAGCCATGGCCCCCCAGTGAAGGAACCACCATTTCAGGCAATATAGCTTAGTGGTTAAAGGAACTGAATGGCAAGCCAGGAGGTCTGGTGACCTAAAGACTTGAGTTTGAATCTCATCAACCACCACTTCTATGTGGATTTGGGAACCAGACCACAAGTACAGCTAAGGGAATCGGTATCTAGATGAGGGTCATATCCCCCAGCATGATGATAAGTCTGACAAATCCTCCAGTGGCAGAAGATGCCACAGGGGCTGATCCCCCAAGGTTGGTCACCCTTGCTGCTCTCTATGCTTATAATGTAAGAAAGCAATGGCCACAAGGTCATAGGATATAACGGAGGCTGCCATCTCAGAGAACAGCTCCCAACTGTGGAGTCAGAGGAGGTCTCAGCCTCCGGGGGGGGGCAACTTCATCTCAGGACATTTGCCCTGAACCCTTCATACCTATACAGTCCCCAGAGCGGGGAGCCCACTAGAAGGCCGCTTGAACGCACAATGAGGAGGAGCAGTATTCATTATTCATTACAAGTTCAACAAGAAACATTCAGAAATGGGGCTAGGTTGCCCCAGAATCAATCCTCTGGTTTCGAACCCCACCAAGCAGATGGTTATTTCAGCAGAGGGAGGAGCCCCTGTGGGATCCAATGGACAGAAAGGTGGAGATATATCTAAAAAAGGCCTTCTAGGTGTCCTCAGCCACATTCTTGGCAGCTACAGCCAATCTCTTCTTATCTAGAACTGCTCTATCCTGAGTCACGAACCTAGTCCCCCAACTGGAGTAAGTTCCAGTGAAAAACAAATTTGCCTGGGAACAACCCAGCTCATGCATCTAGCCGTTGCTCACTCAGCAGTTATGTCAGAGTGAAGCAGCCAGCTGTGCAACTAAATCCATGTTTTACTAAACCTCAGCCTGATGCAGCCTCGGACTTTTGCCTTGGCAAGCAGACACTTCTTCAGAAATTCACCTGGTAAATGCACCATATGAAGGAAACCTGCTGTGCGTATCTGCCCTCGAAGAGGCGGTAACAGAATTCGGGGGAACGGAGAAAGTACACATGCTGCATCAAGGGGCAGAAACAAATCTTGGTCACCAGGCTCCCAACAGAATTTCACGTCCATGACTGCAGCAAAAGGCAGAATGAAACTTTTACAGGAAAACACACATGGTTCTCCTCCTGTAACCAATGTAACTGCAGGGGAGGATGAGGGGGCACCTGAGTCACAGTGGGGCGGCAACAAAAATCACAATGAAGCCCTCTGGCCCATCCTCGAGTGGGGGGTAGATTTATGAGGAACAGGTCCATACCACGTCACACACAGGGGTTCTGGATATAGTACATAATGGATACCCATTCAAGTTCAACTCAAAGCCACCGTTGTCCCACAGAGATCACTTGGGGAGGGTCTACTCCCTGTTTTTCATCATGCCAAAATGCACAGGGGGATTCAGGTCAGTCCTAGATCTCAAATTCCTGAATCATTTTGTCCGCAGCAGACCCTTCAAGATGGAAACCTTGTCATCGATCATCAGGGAGTTGCAACAAGGGGATTTTCTGGCATCCATTGATCTGCAAGATGCCTATTTGCATATTCCCATCCAGGAACTACACAGGCAAAATCTCAGGTTCAAGATGGGGGAGCAGCACTTCCAATTCAAAACACTGCCATTCGGGCTTTCTTCAGCCCCAAGGACATTCTTCAAGGGGCTAGTAGTGGTCTTAGCTCACCTTTGGAACTGAGGGATACAACTTTTCCCTTACTTGGACGATATTCTCATCAAGGCCCTGCAGCTCAATCAAGCAGTACAGGCAGTGGCGGAGGTAGTCCAGTGCCTGTTGGCACACAGATTTGTCATCAGCTGGAGAAAAATTTCCCTAACTCCAAGACAGACCTTGAACCACCTGGGGCATACTTCATGACACAAGCCAACAAGGTCTTTCCCCCGGAAACAAAATTCAGGGACCTGCCGAAGCTCATCAAGAAGTTTCATACAGCTCCTCAGCTGCTGGCTCACTCCTTCATGCAGCTAATTGGGACTTTAGTATTGCTGGCGGATTCAGTCCCTTGGGCCCTAGTCTACATGCGGCCCATTCAAGTACACTTGCTTAGGCTGTGGTCCCAGTCCAGACACAGCCAGCACCAACTGATCCCAATTTCTCAACAGATAAAAACTTGCCTCCAGTGGTGGACTCAGAGGTCAAATGTCAAGAGGGGACGCAAGTTGGGCCATCCACACCAAATCTGAATCATGATCAATGCCAGACTCAGGAGCTGGGGGGCTCACTTGCAGCAGCTGTCCGCTCAGGGCAAGTGGTCGCTGTTAGAAACAAGGTACAGCATAAATATCCTCAAGATGAGAGCAGTACGCCTAGCCTTGATACACTTTGAAAAGCGAGTCCTAAATCAGGATGTACTGATTCTAACAGGCAATCGAACAACGATGGCATACATCAACTATCAGGGAGGAACAAGAAGCTCAAAAATGCTACAGGAGTCCCTTCTTCTCTTTCAGTGGTCCGAGCACCACCTGGCAAGCATAAGGGCAGTGTACATTCCAGGACAGGAAAATGTTACAGCAGACTGGCTCAGTCGCCAAGGTGTTTTACCAGGGGAATGGGAGCTGAAGGACAGTGCCTTCCACATCCTAACGGAACAGTGGGGCAATCCTCAGACAGATCTTTTTGCCTGCAGACAAAACTCCAAGGTAAAGCAATTCTACTCCCTGGCCAAGGACAAACTAGCAGTGGCACAGGACACCTTTTCCCTAGACTGGGGTCAGTTGGGTTTCCTGTATGCCTTTCCTCCAATACTGCTTCTCTCCAGAGTCCTACACAAAGCGGCTCTGGGCTGGACAGAACTGATTCTAGTCTGTCCCTGATGGCCTCATCACCCATGGTTCCCACTTCTCATTCATCTTTCAAGGCGACCACCTCTAACCTTCCAGATCAGCCTAGACCTTCTCCATCAGGGTCTGGTACTGCACCTCAATCTGAACAACCTCTCCCTCTCAGCCTGTAGATTGAGTGGGAAACTTTCAAAGAGCTAGGCTACACAGTTCCTGTTATTGAAATGATGGTGAACTCACGTTGCCCCTCTTCATCTAAAGTGTATTACAGAATTTGGAGGAAATTCTTGTTCTGGCTCCAATCCAAACATATACAGAGCTAACCAATATCATTACCTGTACTACTGCAGTTTCTTCAGGATGGATTTGACAAAGAACTGCAACCAGCCACCTTACGGGTTCAGGCTTCTGTGCTGGAGGCACTCTTGTTGGTGGATTCAAGAGAGTCATTGGGTTCACATCCCCATGTCAGAAGGTTTTTAAGGGCAGCAACATTAAAGTGCCCTCCAATCAAGCCAACGGTACCACCTTGGAGGCTTAAACTGGTTCTGAAAGCTTCGACCAAGGCTACTTTTGAGCCTCTCAAGGAGACATCCCTCACAGCCAGTAGAATCAGTGAGCTTAGGAGCCTTATCCGTCAAAGAGCCACATCCTGTGTTTCATTAGGACTCTCAGGTGCTCCGAACAGATCTTGTTTTTGGCCAGAAGTTATGTCTCCATTCTATTGCAGCCTGGAGTTGATTCTACCTTCCTTCTGCCCACACCCAAAAAATGAAAAGGAAAGGGAATTTCACACACTGGATCCACAAAGAGTGGTGAAAATGTATATTAAAAAACAGATTCTATTTGAAAAACTTACAGTTAGTTTATTCTAACTACAGGTCAAAATATGGGTAAAAAAGCTTTGAAAGACTCTATAGCCAGATGGATCCAGTCTGTCATCACCACTGCTCATGATCAGGCTGGAGTAACCTTGCCTGGCCCAGTGAGGGCCCATTCTACCCAGACTATGGCCACTTTGTGGGCGGACTTCAGAGAAGCATCTCCAGCAGACCTATGCAGGGCAGCCACTTGGTCATCCAGTCACAAGATTCTACAAACTGGATGTGATGGCCACGGCGGAGGCGTCCTTTGGCTGCCAAGTTCTTCAGGCAGTGGTGGACCCTTAAGGGTACCTACATTCTTCCCACCCATGATATCTGGGGATGTACTGCTTTTGTATATCCTATCTATATGGAAGCCCAGAGACCAGCTGAGGAGAGAGAGAAAACAAAATTTAAATACCTGTAAATTTTATTTCTCTGACGGCTGGTCTTCGGGCTTCTGCTTCCCTCCCAGAATGTATAAAGTTGGCCAATAGGCCATGAATGACTTAATTTTCTGTTTTTTTATTTCCAAGTTCATATAGTATTGCCACATTTGGACTGCTTTCGGAAGAACTGGTGGGAACAGGAAGTGGAGGGCGGGATATCCCCAGCTGCAGAGCTTGGTTCCTACCTGCATATCTGCATCAGGAGGCAGAGCCCATCTGTATGAAAGCCTGGAGAGACCAGCCGTCAGAGAAAGAAAATTTACAGGTATTTAAATAAAAAATTTTTTCCAGTACCTTCAAGTCAGAAATGATATACTTCGACAACACTCGTTTGCACCCACATTGCCCCTGCCATTGCCCTCCTTTTTAAAACTTCTTTGGATTTCCTCGCGGGTAGCACATGGGGACAGCTAATTGGATCCTTATATAAAATTTTACAGGAAGACCTGGGAAATAACACCCTTCATATACTGGAGAGGTGGAATAAAGATTTATATTTGGAAGTTCTGAGTGTTTCCTGGACAAAGGCGACCCTACCAGCAGTTAAACTCACTTCTTCCTACCTCTGGCGAGAGTTCACTTTGGAAGAAAAAATTACTTACCATAGTAATCTTGTTTCTTCCCAGTGATACTCAGGTATGTCACAAATGCACTCCGCCGGTCAGGTCCTCTGGTCCCACAGTGCCAATCTCAGAGTGCAATAGTGTGAACAGGTGACAGACAGGGTAACCCTCCTGTCTGTTTTGCTTCCGAATCACCTGTTAGCCTCGAGTTCTGGAGGGATTCAAACTGTGAACCTTATGCTAGCATACTCAATTAACAGGCTTGGATATGCACCCTTTTCGGGGGGGGGTGCAGTACAATACTTTACCATGGGGCACCCAGACAGGTTTTCCAAAATGTACCCTTAGAACCTATAAGAGACCTGGGTATTTCTTCCCTTTTAAGCAAGCTCAGTAACACAATCAAGCTTTTAACAGCTGTCAGCCTTAAACCCAGGTTCAGCATCACATGCAAAGGAAAACTGAGAGAAACAAGCAGTATTTATTTATTTATTTTTTATTACATTTTGGTGACCGGGTGAGCCCACTGGGCCCCGGAGGTCCCTTTTTCAGGGGCGACCTGGGATTTACATAACATAGTATACATTACATACAGTTAATGCCAGCATGCAGACGCCTCCTGCATGCTGGCATTTGGACCCTCAAATTACTACTCTACAAACTGCCTGTCTATTTAATGTCTCTCATACACATCTCACATAGCGCCTACTCCCTAAGGAAATCTGACCTTAACCTACTAGATGTTCCCAGGACACGTACTACAGCTGGCCAAAGAGCTGTCTCATACGCCTTCCCAAACATTTGGAACCAACTACAAGCTGTGCTGAAGCTAACCAGCATCGTATCAATTAACTCCTACAAAACACTAGCTGTCTCTAAATTAAAGACATATGTAGGTGCTACTAGGCCCCAACGCCAAGTCAACTTCCTAGGCACCAACTGGCCCCTCTACTTATTAGCTGAAATGTGTTGCATAATTTAGGGCAAGGTTAAAGCTGGAATGTACTGCATATATAGCATAAGGACTTCTATTGTGTATACCTCTTGTATTATGTATTTTTTTTTCTTTGTTGTTCTACATTTTATGTCTCCTGTCTATGTAATTGCGAACTGTATGTGTATGTGCCTCAGGACCTCCTTGTGAATGAGCTTGCTCAACGGAGTCTTTCCTGCAATAAACTTGAACTTGAACTAGAAGTGTAGAGAATTACATTCAAGATACAGGTAATACATAGATGTACAGTCAGCTGGTTACATATGCTCAGTTTGGCCTTACATTAGTGCATTTGTTATTGATTCTACCAGAGCTGGGGGGTGTGAGCCGCAACATGCGGAGACAGGTTGTGCACCACGATTAGGTTATGGGCTGTGGGGTTTTAGGTGTCCGAGAGGTGGACTTGTACCTCTAGCAAGTGCACTTGGAGGTAGCATAATATGTGTGCCTTAAGCCTCCTGTAGTGGAAACTTTGATGGAGGGAGCTTTCTGACTCCTGGTGGGAGGGAGTTCCATAGTGTGGGTATGGGGAACGACTTGCCCCCACCATGGTTCTGACCCTTGGGACAGCTAGGAGCATGCGATCTGTTAAAGCGGAGGAGCCGTGGGTTATTCTTTAGTGCAATAAGTCCTGAGAGGCTGGGGGGTGGGTGGGCTGATTAATTTAAAAGCTTGGCAGAGCAAGGGGTACTGGAGGCGGGCTTCCCAGGAGGGCCAGTTTAGTTGGCATAGAGTGTCACAGTGATGGTTCCTAGGGTTTGACTGGGCAGCGAACCGAGCCACCTTGTTGTATAGAACTTGGAGTCTATTCATCTCTTGTCTAGCTACTCCCTGGACCACTGGGGCCGCATAGGTAATTGTCGGGAGGAGGATGCTGGTGGCTATGAAGACCCTAGCTTCTGGTATCAGCTGGTCTTTCAATCGGTATAGGGTGCCTAGTTTTGCATGCACGTTTTTAGTTACTTGGTCCACATGGTCCTTGAGGGTGAAACCCTGGTTCAGGGTGTATAATAAAGAAAATGTTGTTTACTAAAAAAAAGTTTAAAACAAGTAAAATCAAACACAGAACAATTATATTGCAAATATTACAGTCATATAAAAAAATGAGATGTTACAGAATATAAACTCCTACCACAGATACTTAAAGTCTTGTTCTAGATGTTACCCTTTTAGTGCTTTCAAAAGTTCAGAGAAATCTTTCTCTCTTTGAGTCCAGGAATAATATAACACGTATTCACCAGATGCTGGCTCATTTCAGGAGGCATCTCACCTCCCCTTTTGTGAGGTCAGTTAGACCTTCCCTTAGTGTTAATTCTTAAAATGATCTACAAGGATGTATTTTAAATAATGTGAACATCAGCAAAAAGCCATTTACCAGATATGACAGTCTTTGATCAACATTTCCTTTGAGGTTTACAACCCCACAATCTGTCACTAAGGTATGAGAAAACCAATAGAAATCAGCCAAGACTTCTTCTTCCTGCTATGTCATAAAATTCATATGTGGAACACTTCAAAGGCAACACAGATTATGAGGGCCATAAACTATCCCTCTGGAAGGAAGACATTAATTAGGTTTTTCCCTGGTCAGTTTAATGACACCCTCACTGACAGCTTGAAGATTAAAAGCCAAACTGCTAACTTGTGTGAGACAATTACATACACAGACCATTTATTTATAATACAAATATTATTCAATGATATTAGAGGGTTTTTCCCATGACAGAGTATTTATAGCTTTCTTCAGTAAGCCTTCTAGGTAGGACTGCCCGGAGAGAATAGTACACATGCAAATGATGGAACTCTTTGCACGTGACAACTTTTCAAATGCTGCCCTATACTAACTGGCAGTGTTCTAAACTCCACAGATTTCCTAGAAGCCTGGAAAGGTAGGCCCTTGGAACACTAATACTGGAAGTATTAATGATCAGGATAATTAAGATAAAAAGAATTTAAACATAAAAAAAACCCTTAATAAAAAAACCTCCAACTGGAGGAAGAAACACAAGAAAAAAAAACAAGATATTGACTTCCGGTGACGTCAGCGGCTTGATGGCAGCGTAGCTCTTCGCTCTCAGCATCCCAAATTAATATCAAGTGGCATCAAAAGTAAAAAAAAAATGCAATTGCCGGCTAAAGTGATGCGGTCGAAGGCAGGTATGGTGAAGGGTTGCAGACTCCGGCACAGAAGTTGCAACTCATGTTTCAAGGGGAGAAATCAAGTCAACAGTCTGGGCCCATTGAAGATGACCCAAACATGACAACTGTGATAGGCACAGAAGAGGGCTGTAATCAGTTAGCCAAGACGATCCTACAGACAGCCAGAACAGTGGCTAAAATGGATAACTCGCTCACAGCCTTGAGAGCAGACATAAACAGAATAGAACATCACACAGACAAAATGGAGCTGGGGCTTACCTAAGTGATGGAACAGTCTGACAGGCACGATTGTCTTCTGCTATTCCTCATGGCGAGAGAACAGGAGCTGGTGAACAAGATAGATGACTTAGAAGGGAGAGGCCAGCGCCAAAATCTGAGGGTGTATGGCATCCCTGAAGGTGCAGAAAAGGAGGCGGCTGACCCAATCGCTTTCCTGCAGAGAGTTTTACGGGAGGCTCTGAAGCTACCAGCAGATTTCGATCTGTCTATGGACAGAGCTGAACGCTCGCTTGCACAGAGGCCCACCAACCCTAATGCTTGCCCATGATCCTTTGTAGCAAAAATGACCACGTATAGCTCTAAGGAGGAAATACTCCGAAGAATGTGGAGGATGAAAAATATCACCTTTGCTAAAAACAGAATTACCATCGACAACGACTACACGACGCTGGTGCAGGAGGGTAGACGTGCAATGTGGCCAGTCCTGAAGCAACTCCGGGCGAAGAATATGAAGGCTCAGATGTTATACCTGGCCCACCTGAGAGTGGAGACCAACAAAGGAAACAAAACATTTGACGACTTAGAGGCGGCCTCTCGGTTCCTGGAGGAGCTGGGAATAGCAATGCCCCAGTTCGGAAAAGAATGGCTAGAGAATGAGCTGAGATGAATCATCTGGTCCATGGCCCACAAGGGAATGATGAAAACTCACAACTTAACGTAATCCAACCGCCAACCTTGAGGGCTGACATTGCCGCACTGCTGAGACCATACGCTCCACGGGTTAGGCTGGAGGGCATTACTTCGCAGGCAGTAGGAGAGGAAACTGAACCGGAGGAGATGGAGGCCCTGCATCCGAGTCCGGACTCTTGAACAGGACAGAAGTTGGAAATTTGTGGCAAGGAACAGCCCGGACTACTCCCCCGAGGACCCTGATGGGAGGCAAAAGGTATTGTTTCTTAGGATTTGGCCAGAATGAGTAAATTGTTAATCCCATTGCTCGAATGGTGCCATGCCTCGGATCAGGGGGAGGGGAGGTAACAGACCATCGGAGGGGGAGAAAGTCAACAGCACAAAGCAGCTTATGAATGTCGGAGACTCTTGATGGACTGAGGAATATTGTATGGACGGGGCCCGGGTTACCCACCCACGCGATGGGGGGGGGTGTTGTTCGAACTACGGGTTCATTTAAAAACTGTATGGGGATTGCTGGGTCTCCAGGGGGTCGATTTGTACAGCTGGGGGATTAAAATGCTAGTAAATGGAAGGGTTGGGGGAAGGGGAGAGTAAAAGAAACAATGAAAACAAGTATAATGATTTATGCTGGATGATAGCAAAAGATGGCACTTGCTGCTCTCAACAACCTGAAGGGACGATTACCTAGCATACCTAGTTTCCATGACAGGATCAGGATGGGGGGAGAGCGGGATAAGTCTAATAAGGATGCTACTGACACTGCTGCTGATGTTGAAGGTACCTCACGGGCAAAGACAGAGATCTGGCAGCCGCCCCTACAAGAGGCATTGCCCATATCATCTGCAAGGGCAAAGCGCACTAAAGAGGGTGCAAACCAGCCCAACGGTTTTAACATGGGCTGACCTAGGAAGTCCGAGAGCACTGGGAGTTGATCCTAGGGTCCCAGCATTCCCTGCCCACTTTAAAGGAGTGGGCTTCGACAATTCAGGAGGTGCTGGGACTATGAGTTCTCGAGGAAAGGGGGGTCCCTAACTCCAAGGTCAAGCTGAACCTGAGGAAGTGGGACGCTGCCACAAATAATCACATTAATCAGAGAGTTATAAGTTATAATGTTATTTGTTCTGGTACGTATGAATACAATGTTGTGAACAAGGTTATACTCCCACCTAGTGGGGAAAAGTTGATAATGAGTTTATTCACAGTTAAAGTTGGCTCACAGTTAAGAGCTGGAAACTTGTTAAGGTTATTGAAATATGCAGAAGGGCACTATGTTAAGCTGGAAAGTCAGACTAGTAGTAAAAGAGGGGAGTCAACTAACAGTAAATGGAGTGTTGGAACTGGAACAGGAAATGAAACTAAGAGAGGGAGGAAGAAAGGTGGAGTCCTGGATGGGAAGGAAAAGATGAATAAGGCAGTACATGTAAACACCAAATCCCAAAATGGCCCAAGCTAGTTCAAGAGTGCTTTCATACAATGTGAATGGGATTAACCATCCCATAAAAAGAAAACAAATACAAAAGCTTTTGAAAGATCAGAAGTGTGAGATAAACTTTATTCAGGAAACCCATCTAACTCCGTCGGAGACACAGAAACTAAAAAATGAAAGATTCCCGAAACTGTTTGATGCATCCCTGGATGGAGGAAAGAAAAGGGGGGTGGCCATCCTGTTGTCTGACTCCTTCCCCTTCGTAGAGGAGGAGGTGATGTCAGACGCTGGTGCCCAGTATGTAATGGTGATAGGGAAGGTGCAGGATCTGTCAGTCACACTGGTGAATGTGTATGCCCCTCCGGGCTCACCCATTTCTTTTTATGCAGAACTCCTTGCAAGGATAGCTGAGAAGGCTAGAGGGATCCTCATTGCGGGAGGGGATTGGAATGTTATTTTGGACAGACTGCTGGATTCCACTTCGGGGGTCTCGATGTCGCATAATAGGACAGGGAGATTACTGTGGAAAATAATGGAGGATATGGGGATGGTGGATGTGTGGAGGGAGAAATACCCTTCAGCAAGAGACTACACCTTCTACTCCCCGATGCACAAGGTGTGCTCGAGACTTGACATGTTTTGGGCGTACGCCAAAGACTTACATATATTTCATTCTATGAGGGTAGGAACGGAGATAATATTGGATCATCAGCAAATATTGGCAGACATAGAGCTCCAATTACCCAAAAAACCTACTCAGTGGAGACTGAACACTAGCCTGTTGAGAGATGAAGGGGTGAAAGAAGAAATAAGGAAGGTAACTGAACAAACTGCAAATAAATGATAGCCCAGAGATAACCCCACAAATAATGTGGGATACAACTAAAACAATGATTAGGGGGAAATTCATAGCTATTAGCAACATATAACAAGCATTTGTCAATGCCGAATGTTGCTTGCTGGCATTGGCAATGGTAGTGTAGAAGTTACAGAGCTGCATAATAGGAATGGCAGCGAAGTATTGAACTGAAGCCAACCCCACCACCACCCTGCAGAGAGTGACAGGCATTGGGGTGTGCCTTTGGGTTGTCAGGCGTACCGACCACGCCATTTCACCACACCCTACCCTGCAGACACTGACAAGTGTCACGATGTGCCTTGGGGTCTTTGGCCCTTATGCGCACCCCATTCCATCAGGAAATATGGTGAGATGGGTGCGGTATAGGAGAATGGGGTGAACTTTGGGGCCGAAGAGTCCAAGGCATGCCTTGATGCCTGTCACTGGCTGCAAGGTGTGAAATGGTATGAGCATTACAGGCAAGAATCCCAAGGCACATCCCTGATGCCTGTCATTCTCTACAGGGTTGGGCGTTATGGTTGGAAACCCTAATACCTCAGGCATTCGTTGGTATTTTCACTCCAAATTTTCAACATGTTTTTTTTGTGACCCCACCTCATGAACAGTGGCAATATCAGTTTGTTAATCGAAAGCTGCTTATGCACAGCGACTATGGCATTTAGCACCACAGGTGCAAAAACATTCCGAACAGGATGTAAAAAATGACAGCTGTACTGTTCATGGGGAGGTGTAAAAAATGGCAATGTTGCAAATGTGCAGTTAAAATATTTAAAAATATGGTGAAGTCATGAGCGTGCATGAAACTTTACAGCACACCATAATGTAATTAGTTTGGGATTTTTACAGCAGATTGTCAACACAGGCATTTTGGGACCTCCGATCATGAACAGTGTCACTGTGATTTTCTTTATCTGTCCCGAACAATGATTTCCCACAGCAACCACACATCTCTGCGCTGAAAGTGTGAAAACACATTTCGGCCATGTTGTGAAAAATGACAGCTGTACTGTTCATAAGGAAGTGTGGAAAAATGCCACTGGTGAAAATCTGAATTGAAAATATTACAAAGTCATGAACTTACAAGGGTGCGTGGAAACTGCTCAATGCTCACTCATATCACAGTCAGTTTATGGACTTTTGTCACCAAATTTTCAACATAGCCATTTTATGACCTCTGCTCATGAACAGTGTAACTGTGATTTTCTTAATATGTCCCAAACATTGCTTTTGCACACACCGACTGCACCATTGTGCGCTACATGTGTGAAAACACATTTTTGGCGACATGTGAAAAATGGCAGCTGTACTGTTGATAAGGAAGTGTAATAAAATGGCAATGTTGAAAATCTGGAGTGAAAATATTGAGAATTTGCAAACTTACGAGCACGTGTAGGAACTGTGCAACGCACGCTTGTAAAACAGTCATTTTTAGGAATTTTTTTACCAAATTTTCAACATAGCCATTTTAAGACCTCTGCTCATGAACAGTATCACTGGGATTTTCTTAATGTGTCCCATACACTGATTTCGCACACCGACTGCGCCATTGTGTGCTACATGGGCAGAAACATGTTTTGGGCAAGATGTGACAAAAATAACAGCTGTACTGCTCATAAGAAAGTGTAATAAAATGGTAATTTTGAAAATCTGGAGTGAAAATATTGAAAATTCGCAAACTTATGAGCGTGCATAGGAACTGCTCAACGCACGCTCGTAAAACAGTCATTTTTAGGAATTTTTTCACCAAATGTTCAACATAGCCATTTTTAAGACCTCTGCTCATGAACAGTGTCACTGGTATTTTCTTAATGTGTCAGATACATTGATTTACAGCACACCGATAGCCATTGAAAATAATATGAGGCGAAACATGTTTTGGGCAAGATGTGACAAATGACAGCTGTACCTCATAAGGAAGTGTAAAAATGGCAATGTTAAAAATCTGGTGTGAAAATATTGAAAATTCGCGAACTTACGAGCGTGCGTAGGAACTGCGCAATGCACGCTCGTAAAACAGTCATTTTAAGGAATTTTTTCACCAAATTTTCAACATAGCCATTTTAAGACCTCTGCTCATGAACAGCATCACTGAGATTTTCTTAATTTGTCCCGTACATTAATTTCACACAGCGACTGCGCCATTGTGCGCTACATGGGCGGAAACACATTTTGGGCAAGATGTGAAAAATGACAGCTATACAGCTCATAAGGAGGTGTGGTAAAATGGCAATGTTGAAAATCTGGAGTGAAAATATTGAAAATTCGCGAACTTACGAGCGTGCGTAGGAACTGTGCAATGCACGCTCGTAAAACAGTCATTTTAAGGAATTTTTTCACCAAATTTTCAACATAGCCATTTTAAGACCTCTGCTCATGAACAGTGTCACTGTGATTTTCTTAATGTATCCCATACATTGATTTCGCACACCGACTGTGCCATTGTGCGCTACATGGGCGGAAACACATTTTGGGCAAGATGTGAAAAATGACAGCTATACAGCTCATAAGAAGGTGTGGTAAAATGGCAATGTTGAAAATCTGGAGTGAAAATATTGAAAATTTGTGAACTTACGAGCCTGCGTAGGAACTGCAAAGCATGCGCTCATAAAACAGTCATTTTTAGAAATTTTTCCACCAAATTTTCAAAATAGGCTTCTTGAGAGCCAACCTTATGAACACTGGCAGTGTCATTTCATTAATCATTCGGAAAGGTGATTTCACACAGTGGCTGCGAAATCACCCTTAGACCAAAACTGTAACATGACAGTGCAAGAATTCATGAGGAGGGGTCCCAAAACCCCATGTTGAAAATTTGTGCAAAATTCCAAAAATGCCTGAGATATGCAACAAAGTTTAAAAACCCTATCTATCGCATTATACAGCTTACGGCATTTCCTCAGTTCGCAGTCGGCTTTGAAGAGTGCAGACGTGTTCCCGGTCCACGAAGATCGTCGCGCCAGACTCCAGAAGTAAGTATGGGGTGGGGGGTGTGGGAGGCAGGGTGCACAGTGGGTGAGTGCGGGTTGAGGGCAGAGACTGCGAGGAAGGTTTTCTTCTTTACAGGGTTTTGGACGGCCTTGGAGCGTTGCCACACTGGGGTGGGCTCCCAAGCGTAGCAGAAGGATGGCTGGGGGTGTGGAGCTGATGGGGATTGGGCACCCGTCGGCCATGGCATCTGTTGCCACGCTGGGGTGGGCTCCCAGCGTGGCACCCTGTACTGGGAGACAGTGAAGCCGACGAGGGTTGGGCACCCTGCCGGGCGACAGCATGGGGCGTGGGGAGAGACAGTGGAGCCGGCGGGGATTGGGCACCCGTCAGCCATTACATCATTTTGCCATGCTGGGGTGGGCTCTCAGCGTGGCACCTGGATGCTTTAGGGGCGGCTGCCGACAGGGATTAGGCACCCCGTCGGCTGTACAATGTCTGTGCGGCACGCTGGGCTGCTTAGCGTGGCCTATGTAACTAACTTGGGGGGCAGCATGCAGTATGCGTGCATATGTGTGTGTGTGTGTGTGTGGTGTGTGTGTGTGGGGCTGCGCAGGAGCAGGCAATATCTGATTGCCGCTCACTGAAGCCATGTCTCCCTTTCAACTGTCTTGACACTGCATTTGGAGCTGTCATAGACAGCTCCAGCATCGATGGCAGACTGGGGCTGCGCCTGCCAACACACTGACTGAATTGGAAGAGGGGGTGACACACCTCCGAAAACTCGGATGATGGCACTATGTTTCTTGCACATGCGTGCAAGCAAACATAAAAAGAGGGAAAGGGTTAAACAGTTAGAAACGCTCAAGCACCAAGGAATTTAGAAGAACAACAAAAAATTAAGATCTGTAAACTCAGGGAAAGGGAGATAAGGGGACTTAAAGATAAGTTACAACAAATACAAAGAATTAAAACAGAAAAAGCCATGCATTACTTAAAGCAAAACTCTTACGAAGGGGGACATACAGTAGGGCCACCAGACTGCTGGCTTACCGCCTGAGGCAGAGGGCTGCAAAGGTGACTGTTACAGGCCTCAGACACCCGATTACAGGATAACTGTCACATACATGGGATCGGATTGTGGAATCGATGGTGGCATATTATAAGCTGCTATACCGAGCACCAGACCAGGTAGCTCCTGAAGAAACGAGGGATTTCTTGGATAGACTAAAATCTGCCTAAGCTCACAGAGTGATAGAAGCAAGTCCTACATAGAAACATAGAAACATAGAATTTGATGGCAGATAAGGACCGCTTGGCCCACCTAGTCTGCCCATTTCCCTACGTAACGAATAAGCTGCAGATCCTAGTTAACCAACAGCCTACTTCCTCCTACCCACCACTAGAATTGCCTTATGTCTGTCCCATGCATTCTTGAATTCCCTCACTGTTTTTGACTCTACGACCTCCTCAAGAAGGTTGTTCCATGTATCCACAACCCTCTCAGTGAAGAAATACTTCCTCACATTGCCTCTGAGCCGTCCCCCCCATCTTCAAATTGTGCCCCCTTGTTTTTGCACATCTTTTTTTCTGAAAGATGCTACCCTCTTGGACTTTGTTGATTCCCTTGAGGTATTTGAAAGTTTCTATCACGTCCCCCCTCTCCCTCCTTTCCTTGAGGTTATACATTAGTTCCTTTAGTCTTTCTTCATATGACCACAGCGCACTCATCCCAAGCAGCTAAGGATTTGGCCTCCAGCGGTCATTGACCCAGAAGCCGCTCCACCGTTCTATGACCAGAAGTCACCTCTGCGAAGCCATAATCTGATTTTCCTCCTTTAGTACTGCGTACTCTCCAACAACCCAGCCTACAATCATATGCACTTTCAGCAACCAGGTCGTCAACGCTTCCGAAAACATAGTTCATACCCAGCTCCTTAGAGTTGTGATCGCAGCTCTGCCATCCCAAATAGCTAAGGCTTATGGATAGACAGTGTCACAATAAGCCTCCAACCCTTACATCACTTAGCCACAATGTAAAAGAAAGTATTCGGCACAGTGCCACAAGAAAACCTAATATTCTTCAGGTGAAGCTACCTCTGGCTGGAAGCTGCAACACTGGACTTAGGATTTGCAAGAAAGCGAGTTGTGCTCACAACAGAGGGAGGTGAACCTTACAATTTACAATTGTTTTTGGTTTGTAGCAGATTCCTTAGGAAAGTTAATATTCTTCAGGTGGAGGCTACTTCTAACTGAAAGGTGAAAAGGAACTTAGAATTATCAGAAAGGCAGTCTTTCAATCAACAGAGGGAGGTGGACCTTGCTTTACTTTTGTTACAATTATTAAGATTTTCAGTGCAGGAAGAGTTTAAACCCAGAGGGACTGAATACTGTTTACTGTGTCTGTCCTTGTGCACAGCTGACGTGTTTTGGGGCTGACTGCTTTCAGAGCACAAGTCACCAGGCTGTTTTGGGGCTGGGGAGGTTTACCTGTGTCTGACTTGGACGTTTGGATTTTTCTCTGTTTGATTAGCAAGGTATTTTCTCTGTCAAATTGTCGTGTAGGGCATCTTGCTGACAGGAAGGCACTCATCGCAGCGGTAGGTCAGAGCTTTTAGCCGATTGTTTCGTGAGGGTACAGTTTAGGCCCAAACCCTTCCCACCCCTGGAAATAGTTCCTTTATACCTGGGGTTCTGACATCATTTCCTCAAGACGGCAAGGTGCATATCACTGTCATATCCTCTCTAGCACACTGTACTGACAATATAAGCATACACATTATATAATATATATATTTCTATATAACAAACCAATCACACACACACACACAAAAACAAACAAACAAACAAAAAAATAAACAAGAAGGTAGACAGACATGTGGGGAGCAGTGCAATGTAATGGCTGTGGGGCAGCAGTCTTCTGGGAGTCTTTCTGGAGGCTGAGATGCTGCCCTATTTGCAGACAACTCTCTGCCCTGAGGGAGGAAGTTGCCCGTCTTCAGGCCACAGTGGACAGTAGTAAGGGAACCTTCCCCCAGGCTGCACTGGACAGTATTAAGGGAACCTCCCCCATCCAGGGACCACCAAAGCCACCACCACTACCTCAGTGGTTGCGAAGAAAGCACAGCAGTTGGACCACAGTGGGCTCAGGGAGGGTAAGAGTGGTGGAACAGAGGCACACCCAGTCAGTTGTTCCACTACACAATTCATACACCATTCTGGGGGAGCATAGTTCCCCTATGGATGCACCCACAGAGAAGACTAAGGAGGTTGCAGACAACTGTCACAAGGGAGGCCCTCAGGAAGGAGCCAGAGGACACCACAGGGAAAGGAAGCAGCTCCTGGTGGGGGACTCAATTATTAGGGGGATAAAACTGGGGGGAGCAGGGAAAACTGAAGTAAGGTGCCTGCCTGGTGCCATGGCTTGGAGGAACAGGAAGTGCATCCTTAAGATCACGAGAACAGTTGCACAGGAGTCTGAGCTGGACATCATTATCCATCTAGGGACAAATGACTTGGCTCATCATGAGATTAGAGCAGTGCAGAAGGACTTTGTAGAGTTGGGAAGGGGCCTAAGACAAGTAGCACACACAGTATCCTTCTCAGAGGTGCTGCCTGTCAGTGGCATGGGTGAGGTGAGGGTACTTTGCACCATGCAGTTTAACGAATGGTTGAAAAAATGGTGTGGAGCACAGGGGTTTGGCTTCATTGGGGACTGAGATTCCACCTGGAAGGACACCAGCCTATACTGGCAGGATGGTCTGCAACTGTCCAGGAAGGGAACAAGTCTTTTGGGCAATCAGTTTAAATGTTTCATTGGCAAGCTTTTAAACTAGTCAAGGGGGGAGGCACTGATAAGCAGCAGAAAAATCCCAGCCTCCCCCTACAAAACAGGGTACTAAATGAGAAAAAGACCAAGGTAGAAAGGTCAGTGGGGGATGCTGCTACAGAAGGTAAAGCTCATCAAAAATGGAGAGCAATGAGTACCAATGCCCGTAGTCTGGGTAACAAGCTTCCTGAATTAGTGGCCTTGATGGAGGAGGAACATCTGGATATCTTGGCAGTCACAGAAACATGGTACACAGAACCATGACTGGGACATAAACATACCAGGATACACTATCTACAGGAGGGACAGGGAGGGTAAAAGAGGAGGAGGAGTAGCTCTCTACATAAGGGAAGGAATCAAAGCAACAGAACAAAAGGGTAAACAGGGAGGAGAAGAAGCACTGTGGGTCAATTTGGAGACAGGCAATGGCACCACAATCCGCACAGGGGTTGTATACAGACCACCCTCTCAGGGGGAGGAAATGGACAAGGAAATGATAGAAAGTATACTTAGAATGGCAGATGAAGGGGAGATATTGCTGATGGGTGATCTGAATATGCCAGATGTTAACTGGAGTGCAGTTGCAGCAGCCACTTCGAAGAGTGGGGTTATTCTAGATGCCCTACAGGGGGCATGCCTTAGACAACTAGTATTGGAACCCACTCGAGAGGGAGTAATCTAGACCTGGTCCTCTCAAATGGAGATGGAGAGAGGATCACAGATGTAGAAGTGGGTAGCCATCTGGGAACTAGCGACCATCGAACAGTATGGTTCACAATAAACACAGCAATAGAGTCAAGCCATACAAAGGCAAAAGTACTGACTTGAAGTGGCTGACTTGCTAAAATGGGTGAGTGCCTAAGGAATGCACTAGCAAATGGGCAGGAAAGAGGGGTGGAAGAACAATGGGGAATAATAAAAACTGCCATCACAGAGGTAACAAGCCTTTATGTGAAGCAAATAAACAAAATAAAACAATGTAAGAAACCACTATGGTTCTCAAAGGAGGTGGCAGTGAAGGTTCAAGAGAAAAGGAAAGCATTCAGAAAGTACAAGGAATCACAGAAGAAGCAGGACAGAGAACTGTATCAGTTAAAGCAAAAGGAAGCTGGGAAGGCAGTCAGAGAAAGCAAAGGCCCGAACCGAGAAAAGATAGCCAACTCAGTTAAGAAGGGGATAAACCTTTTAGGTACATCAGGGAGCCAAGGAAGACCAAGGGAGGGATAGTGAGTTTAATAAAGGGGAGGGGTGGGCAGAGGTGATGGTGAAAAGGCAGAGATACTAAACAAATATTTTGCTTAGTATTTACAAATGAAGAGGGGAGGTACCTAAACAAACAATAGAATCACTCTGGATACAGAAGTTGATACCAGCCATTTACAGAAGAAAGGGTTCTGAAAGAACTCTTAAAACTGAAGGTAGACAAAGCAATGGGGCCTGATGGGATTCATCCCAGAATTCTAAAAGAACTAAGGGTAGAACTAGTGACACCAATGACTACCCTTTTTAACAAATTATGGGAGGATGGGGTGGTACCTGAGGACTGGAGGAGGGCAGATGTGATTAACCTTCACAAACGTGGGAGCAGGGCAGAAGCAGGAAACTACAGACCGGTTAGTTTAACCTCAGTGATAGGGAAAATGATGGAATCACTTCTGAAGGAAAGAATAGTCAAGTACCTAGAGGCCAGAGGGGCACAGGACCCAAGGCAGCATGGATTCACAGCGGGAAGGTCATACCAGATGAATCTAATAGATTTCTTTGACTGGGTGACCCAAGTAGTGATCAGGAAGGGGCTGTGGGACATGGCCTCACCTAGACTTTAGCAAGGCATTTGACACAGTCCCACACAAAAGATTAATATACAAGTTAGCCAGCCTGGGAGTGGGTCCCAAGATGATAGCCTGGGTAAATAATTGGCTAGAGAATAGGACACAGAGGGTAATAGTAAATGGAGTCCACTCTGAAGAAAGGGGGGTTACTAGTGGGGTACCACAGGGTTCAGTATTAGGACCGGTCCTCTTCAATGTCTTTATAAGCGACATTGAAGAGGGACTGGAAGGAAAAGTATGTCTCTTTGCAGATGCCACAAAGATCTGCAACAGAGTTGACACTCAAGGTGGGGTGGAAAGGATGAGAAGGGACTTGGCAAGGTTAGACGAATGGTCAAATGTATGGCAGCTTAGATTCAATGCTAAGAAGTGCAAGGTAATGCACCTGGGAAATAAAAACCCAGGGGAAGAGTACACAATGGGGGGTGAGATACTAACAACAACAAAATGGATAGGGACCTGGGGGTAGTCATATCAGATGACTTAAAGGTGGGCAAGCAATGTGAGAGGGCAGTAAGGAGGGCTGGGGATACTGGGATGCATAGGGAGAGGCATCACCAGTAGAAAACAGGAAGTTGTTATCCCTCTGTACAGACAGCTGGTGAGACCCCATCTGGAGTACTGCGTGCAGTTCTGGAGACCCAATCTCCACAAAGACATAGACGGGGTGGAAGCAGTCCAGAGGAGGGCAATTAAAATGGTGCAGAGCCTGCACCGGAAGACATATGAAGAGAGACTAAAGGAGTTTAATATGTATAGCCTCGAGGAAAGGAGCGAGAAGCGGGACATGATAGAAACTTTCAAGTACCTCAAGGGAATCAACAAAGTCCAAGAGGATAGCATCTTTCAAAAAAAGAAGTGTGCAAGAACAAGGGGGCACAATTTGAAGCTGGGGGGCAGCTCAGAGGTAACGTAAGGAAGTATTTTTTCACAGAGAGGGTTGTGGATGCATGGAACGGCCTTCCAGAGGAGGCTGTGGAGTCAAAAACAGTGGTTGAATTCAAGCATGCATGGGACAGTCATAAGGCAATTCTAGGGAGTGGGGTAGAAAGAAGTAGGCTGCTGGTTAACTAGGATCTGCGACTTATCCATTAGGTAGGGAAATGGGCAGACTGGGTGGGCCAAGTGGTCCTTATCTGCCGTCACATTCTATGTTTCTATGCTTTTGCCTCTGCCCCATCCTCCCCACTTTTTCACCCCACACCTCGAGACCCCACCTGCTGTCCCTTCCCTCGCCCATTCCATCTCCATGCCACGTATATAATTAGACACACCTAACTTGTGCCTCATGGACCATAGTCTGTTACTGTTTACTTAGTCTATTTTTTCTGGTTTACCCACATGTACTTCTGTAATGCCTGCACTTATGAGAGAATATATGTACTGTAATTCCTTTTATCTGATCTTACGATTATTTAGTTCGTTATATTGTTTTGTTTCTTCCCATGTACTGTTGTAATTCCTGTATTTATGTGTGTCTACGTGTATTGTTTTTGACCTTGTGTGATGCAGGTCCACCTTGCAAATGAGCTTGCTCAACGGTGTCCACCTGGATAAATAAAGATTTGATTGATTGATTGATTGATTGATGTCTTCTGATGCAGACCCTGCATCATTTTGGTTGCCCTCCTCTGGACAGCCTCCACCCTGTCTATGTCTTTGCGGAGATGGGGTCTCCAGAACTGTACACAGTACTCCAGATGTGGTCTTACCAACTGTCTGTACAAAGGGCCAACAACTTTCTGTTTTCTACTGGTGATGCCTCTCCCTATGCATCCCATTATCCCTCCAGCCCTCCTTACTGCCTTCTCACATTGCTGGCCCACCTTTAGGTCGTCTGATATGACTACCCCCAGGTCCCTTTCCATTTTTGTTGTTGTCAGTATCTTACCCCTCCATTGTGTACTCTTCCCCAGGGTTTTTGTTTCCCAGGTGCATTACTTTGCACTTCTTTGCATTGAATCTAAGCTGCCATACATTTGACCATTCCTCCAACCTTGCCAAGTCCCTTCTCATCCTTTCCACCCCACCTTGTGTATCAACCCTGTTGCAGATCTTTGTGCCATCTGCAAAGAGACATACTTTTCCTTCCAGTTCCTCTGCAATGTCACTTATAAAGACATTAAAAAGGACTGGTCCCAGTACTGAACCCTGCGGTACCCCACTAGCAACCCTCCTTTCTTCACTGTGCACTCCATTTACTATTACCCACTGTGTCCTGTTGTCCAACTAGTGCTTTACCCAGGCTACCACCCTAGGACCCACTCCCAGGCTGGCTAATGTGTTTATTAATCTTTTTGTGCGGGACTGTGTCAAATGCCTTGCTACAGTCTAGGTAGGCCATGTCCACAGCCCCTCTCTGATCTACTGCTTTGGCCACCCAGTAAAAAAAAATCAATTAGATTTGTCTGACATGACCTTCCCGCTGTGAATCCATGCTGCCTTGGGTCCTGTGCCCCACTGGCCTCTAGGTACTCAACAGTTCTTTCCTTCAGAAGTGATTCCATCATTTTCTCTACCACTGAGGTCAAACTGACAGGTCTGTAGTTTCCTGCCTCTGTCTTGCTCCCACTTTTGTGAAGGGGAATCACATCCGCCCTCCTCCAGTCCTCGGGTACCACCCCATCCTCCCATGATTTGTTAAAAAGGGTAGTCAGTGGTGTTACTAGTTCTTCCCTTAGTTCTTTTAAAATTATGGGGTGAATCCCATCAGGCCCCATTGCTTTATCCACCTTCAGTTTTAAGAGCTCTTTCAGAACCCTTTCTTCTGTGAAAGGACTAATATCAACCCCCCTATCCAGAGTGCTTCTATTGACCGGATTAGGTATGTCCCCCTGCTTTTCCACTATGAATACTGAGCAGAAGTATTTGTTCAGTATCCCTGCTTTTTCACTGTCGCTCTCTGCCCAACCACCTTCCTCTTTGTTCAGCCTCAGTATACCTGCCTTAGTCATTCTTTTCTCCCTAATGTACCTATAAAAGGTTTTATCCCCCTTCTTAACCGAGTTGGCTATCTTTCCCTCAGTTTGGGCCTTTGCTATTCTGAATGCCTTCTGACTTTCACTCTCTGAAATAACCCAAATCATTAAAGGCCTCAAAGTAGGTAAATGTCCAGGCCCAGATGGCTTTAGCAGTGAATTATACAAGACTTTCACTGCCAAAATAACACCCTTACTTGGACCTGTATTTAACCAGGTGTGGCTGGAAGGAGAGAGAATTCCACCATCGTGGAACTATTCTACTATCTCTGTGATTCTCAAAGAGGGGAGGGACCTACAGGACTGTGGCTCATACAGACCGATATCCCTTTTAAATATTGATTATAAAATTTTTACAGCAGTAATAGCTGCCAGACTAAATCCTATTCTCGCAAAAATAATGCATCAAGATCAGACAGGGTTCGTAGAATCCAGACAAGCTCCAGAAGGGGTAAGGCGTACCAGTAACATAATAGACATAATTAACAAAAAACGTATTCCCACCTGTTTTATGAGCCTCGATGCCGGAAAGGTGTTTGATAGCGTAGTATAGAATTTCCTGTTTGCGGTCCTCTGCAGGGTGGCATTCCCTACATCTTTTGTGAGTGCCATAGGAGCTATATATACTTCCCCACAAGCCTGTATAAGAGTAAATGGAGGGATCTCTCAGAGATTCGAACTTAGTAGGGGCACCAGACAGGGATGCCCACTGTCACCACTATTATTTGCTCTTCACATTGAGCCTTTGGCTCAGGCCCTGAGAGAAGATCAAGAGATCCAAGGAGAGGTAGTCGGGGGGGGGGGACATAAAATATCTCTGTACGCAGACGATGTTCTATTATACTTAACAAACCCAGATAAAACTATTCCATGGCTGTGAAACATTCTGGATAAGTTCGGACATTACTGAGGCTGTGCCCTCAACAAACAAAAAATGGAAATACTGAAATTCCATTATAACCCCTCCTTGAACATATAACAATTATTGCCACTGAAATGGAATGCCCATCAAATAAAATACTTGGGCACCCAAATTCCAAAAAATCTATTGAGCTTATACACCCTCAACTTTGAACCCCTAATCAAGCAGATTAGACGAGACATTAAGAAGTGGGGTCTGATGAGTCTGCCTCTTTACTCGAAAATTCAACTGGTCACCATGAATATCTTACCCAAATTTCTATACCTATTTAGGTGCCTCCCGATAAAAATTCATCATAATCAGTTTCAAATTTGGCAGGGGGCGATCTCCAAATTCATTTGGAACTAATAAAAACCTAGAATCAAGAACCGGATCATGTAGTCTAGTAAAAAATTTGGGGGACGGAATCTTCCTAACCTAGAAGATTACTATTTGGCAGCCCAACTTATATGGGCCCTGCTTTGGTCCATGAGGGGCTACTCCTCTCACTGGAAGACACTGGAACTAATCACTGCGGAGGGGGTCCTGCTGGGGGCCAGGGCTGCGATGCCAGACACCCCACGTCAAGATTCCAATACACTTCTATTTACAATAAGGAACATGTTTTGGGCCCTGAAGTGGCTCTGGTCTAAACATAAACTCACTGGAGACTTGTGGACTATGAGGTGGTTCGCTTGGGATGGAGAGTTCCTCCCGGCACAACAAGACCTCACCTCCAGAAGGTGGGAGAGACTGGGTCTCCGTATCCTGGGAGATTTCCTGGATGGGACACAGGTGGCGGAGTTTGCCCAACTTAAAGAGAGATGCACACTCAGATGGACTGACTATTTTAGATACCTTCAGATTAGAACATATATACAAACATTGCAAGGTCGCAGACTCAAGACCAGGCCCTGGTCAACCTGAGGGGGGGGGGGTGATGGAGGAGATAATGTCCTCACAGAGACAAAGGGGACATGTGTCCGCCATCTATGGGGCATTGAGGGATGGGAGGGCAGACAAGCTGTAGGACCCCAAAACAAATGGCAACTAGAGATAGGGGACCCAATCACTGATAAGGAATGGGAAAATAGCTATGCTTAAATCTATAAAACCACATATTCACTGATTTGGATGGAATTCAAATGAGATTTTTTATAACCTCACATATAAAGAGTAAATGGGACAGGACTTGCCCACCAATTTGCTGGAGAGGTTGTCAAGATTCAAGGGCAGACCATCTACATGTGTTTTGGTCATGTCCAAGACTAACCCAAAACTGGGGAGACATAAAACAAAAGCTAGCTGCCATATTCTCAGTTGCAGAAGGCATAGGCCTGAAGTAGCTAATACTAGGGATCCTGCCTAGAGAAATAAGAGGAGGGGATAAGATCTACCTGTGGAACATAATGTTGACATCGGCCCATAAGGCAATCACGAGGAAGTGGCTCAGTCCTGACCCCGCTACCATCCAGCAATGGGTGGAGACTGTGCAGGAGATTCAGGGCATGGAAGAGCTGACGCATAAAATAAACTTCAGAATGCCGAGGTTTGTCAATAGATGGACACCCTGGGCTCTGATGCAGGGAAATGGGGCCCCAGAAGTAATAAGAGAAGAAGATGAAAGAGGAGGACTGGGCTGAGAGAGAGGAGGTGGAGAAGGAAAAATAAGAAAAAAGATGGAGGAGACTTAAGAGATGAACAAAGCATAAAGTATGGATAAAAGTATCAAATAAAGGAACTTAAATGATAGAATGGATAGAATTGAAACAGACAATGAACTGCTGGATCTGATCTAATACTAATGTACCACTGTATAAGATACTTGACTCCACTACTGTAACAAATGATGAATGTATTAACTGTTAAATAAGAAATATGTAATAGTGCCTAAATATGCAATAAACTTAAATTAAAAAAAAAGAAAAGAAACCAAAATGTCAGAATCACCTGAAAAAGAGGAGAAACACATGTGAACCCTGTTTGCCAGAATTGTACTCAAAAGTGGTATATATATATCTCCTATACTGCACAACCTCAGCTTGTTTACACATGGGATGGGGCTAGAGTTAGGACCAATGGCCCAAACGCACACTCCGATGCCTGTTGGTGGGGATGGGGTGGGATTAGGATGCAAGGGGTAGCAACCCTAACACCGAATTTCCTCACTTTTGTCGCTGTGGAACATCCCTAACTGATGCATTAAATGGAGTTTTTTTGCCATGAACATATATATAGTAGCACAGCATGCAGGAGTGCAGAGGCTAAAGGTCCTGGAAGGGGAGGCAGGGTGGGAAGTTATGAATCCCTGAGTACCACTGGGAAGAAACAAGACTAATATGGTAAGTAATTTTTTCTTCTAACCCCAGTAATACTCAGGTATTCATAACTTTATGCAGACTACCAAGCAGTACCATTGGAGGTGGGCACAGAACTTTATTTTCTAAATAGACTTTGCAGGACTGCTGTGCCAAACCTAACATCACCCCTTGATTGAATATCCAGGTTGTAGTGCTTCGTAAAGGTGTGTACTGTTTTCCAGGTAGCTGCTTTACAGATACCAATCAGTGGAACATGTCTGGCAGTTGCTAAGGTAGCAGCTGTCCCTCTTGTGGAATGGGCCCTCAATCCTGTTGGGGGTTCCCTAGCAGTTTTAGTGTAACAGAATTGAATACATTGGACTATCCATCAAGAAATTGACCTTTTCAACGCTGGGTTACCCTTTCTGACATCCCCGTAAGTCAGGAACAGCTGTTTTCTGTCCTGCCTATGGTCCTTAGTGGCTGTCATGTAGTAGCTGAGAGCTCTCTTGACATCCAGACTATGAAGTCTTCTTTCACCAGAAGTTAAGTGCTCAGTGAAAAAGACAGGTGGGGTAATTGACTGATTAAGGTGGAAATCAGAAACCACATTGGGGAGGAATTTTCTGTTTGTCCTCAGGACTACCGTATCCTTATGAAATGAAATGTAGTCCTGTTCAATGCAGACAGCCTGAAGCTCACTGATTCTTCTTGCAGAGGTCATTGCCACTAGGAAAACTGTTTTCCATGTGACATATTTTAGGTGAGCTGCAGACATGGGCTCAAAAGGAGGTCCCATGAGCTTAGCTATGCACACATTGAGGTCCTATGCTGGCATCGGTTCCCTGTGAGGGGGTGCAGATGGGCCAGACCCTTAAAGAACCTCCTAAAGATAGGTTCTGAGGCAATTGTTAACTTTGCTCCAGCAGAAATGTAAGCAGATACTGCGGCCAGGTGAATCTTCAAGGTGCAGGGCTGCATTCCCAGGGAATGCAAATCAGAGAGGTCATCGAGAACAGCTGATACATCAGCCTGTACTGGCACCAATTCTTTAGCTGAGCACCAGACTGAAAACCTTTTCCATTTTGAAGAATAAGTTTTCTTAGTGGAGGGTTTCCTGTATCCTCTCAGAATGTCTAACACTGCTTCAGAGAGATGTAAATTAGCATATTCTAGGTCCTCAAGAGCCAAGCTTTGAGACTGACAGACCTGAGGTTCGGGTACAGCAGGATTCACTGGTTGGAGGTTAACAGGTTGTGCCTCCGAGGGAGGTGTATTGGTTTGGCTACAGACATGGAGAGCAGAAGAGAGTACTATGGCTGCCTGGGCCAATCTGAAGCTATCAAGATTAGAGATGCCAAGGGACTTCCGGTTCCACCCTCCAAGGAATGGCCACGTAGTGCATTAGCTTGAGTCAACCCCAGTAAAGAAATCCTCCATCAGGCGCTAAATCAAGTTAAAATTGAAAACTAATCAGTGATACTGAGAGAATGGAGGAACAATTTGCGATCAGGACTGGTCTGGAGGTGCAAATGAGAGAGAGACAGAGAAGAGAGAAGATAGATCCAATTCAGAAGTCTCAAGAGTTTAGTATACAGTCGGTAATGGCGTCTACCAATAATCGAAAAGGCAGCACAGATGCTGGCTAAAACAGTAAAAGCTCGAAATAAGAGGGTGAAATTAGATACGACATATCAGGAACGGGTAGCATTCAGGGATAAAATAAAAGATTTATACAGTGTAAAGTGAAAAGCGACGGGATGTGATGCAGCTTGAACAACGTGCTGATGACATGGAGAGACAGGCCATGGCTACTGAAACTAGAGTAAACAATATTGAAATAGCAATTCAGCAATTAAGAGAGCAACAAGAACAAATTGAAGCCAGACACGAATATTCTGAAAACAGAGCGAGATGGAAAAACATTAGGATTTACAATATACCAGAGGGATCCGAGGGTAACAACATAAAAGACTTAGTGGACTCTCTACTACATACAGCTATAGAGCTCCCTGAAGATTTGCAGCTGAATCTGGAAAGAGTGCATAGGGCCCTGGCTCCCAAACCCTCCACCAACAATGCGCCCCCTTGCTCCATTATAGTCAGATTTAATAACTATGCAGTAAAAGAACAAGCACTGTTGCAAGCTTGGAGGAGACAAAAGGTTTTTTATGGGCAAACCAGATTTTATGTGGATCACGATTATGCTCCGAAAACGATGAAGCTACGCAGAGCCTACCTCCCGCTCCTGCCCGTGATAAAAGCAGTGGGCCACAAGTTCTCCATGCCTTATCCAGCTCGATTAATAGTACATCTACCAGCGGGAAAGAGAGAATGTGATACAGCACAAGAAGCCCGAGAGGAACTGACTGAAGTCAGGCTTACCTTTCTGGATCAGCCCCAAGGACCTACTGGAGCCTCACAGCGCCCAGTCAGATGGTAAACAGTCACAGGGAAGTCCAGGGACAGGCAGGAATCTTCTGCTAATCTGAAACAATCCTTGGCTGCATATTGCCGAACCGAGTCATCTACAAAAACCTGAACTTTACCAGGGGACTACAGGATTTCTTGGACTTTCATCGAAAGTCAGGTGCGTTTATGGGGGGGGGGATTAGGGTGAGCCCCTCTCGGGGTTACACTGTGGACCTTTCCCCCCCACTAGCCCTCACCTGTAGGCAACTAATCATAAATATATGCCCTCTAAATTTGAGTATTTACTAGCCACTTGTCAGGGTAGATGGAAGGAAAGTTCTCTAACCACCTGCGATGCAACAGGTCACAAAAAAATCTTTCTGTCACTTCTCCTTACTCGATTAATACCTTGATGCCTTAAGACTCATACAAATCATCATAGAATGGACTCAAGCTAATTATATATGATATATATCTATGAGATATAGTTCAGACATCCTGAGTAATGAGACTATAAGTCCTAAAAAAAGGCTTTATTGGTTTAATTGAGGCCTGGTACTGCTTAATCTGGGGAAAAGTTCCCTAACAGCCTGATTTCACGTGGTCACAGAGATCACTGCTTTTTTTCCCATTTGGGGTCCATTTGAAGTAACTAAATTCTTTGGGCTTTCTTCCTTTCAGGGTTGCTTATGTTTCTCTCTCTCTCTCTCTCCCCTGGGGAAAAATAATGTTTGGGCTAAAAGGTTCACTGCCCTATATAGGAGATGATAATCTGGGACCATAAATAATGTTTTAGCACTTTCAGTACCAACCTATATAAATATGTTCAGTCTAATACTGGGGGCTGACAGAGGCCCATGCTGTTATGAGTGGCTGCCTAGAGAGGCGATTTATCTTGCCCTGGCCTTTTTATGTTTTCCTAACATTTCTGTTTCATTTTGGGGACGATTTGGGTTCCCTGGAGGCCCCGAGCAGGGATGTCTTGGGACTAACCTCCGCTCTTGGGGAGACTTTATTACTGGAGTTCTTGCTAGGAGAACAAGGGAGGGTTTTTCACTCCTCTCCTACCTTGGAAGTCACAAGCAATAATATCAGGCAGAACAATAGGGCGGAGATATGGTATTGTGCACGTAATCCCTATATACGCATTTGTTATATGTTGCTGTTCAAGTTAGTAGTTACTAATAACATGCTTTTTCTTATTGTTACAGTATAAGAAAAAAGGGTACTTTCTTTTGGAAAGATTTAGAGAATGAGGTACAAGAATGGCATGTTCTGACACATAGAAGAAGTAATCATATATCAGGAGAGTGGTTGGCTTATGGCGATGTAGTGCATGGGAGGAAGGGGGTTCATCTTCACAGATTTAATTAAAAAAGGTTTTCCATATCCAAAATGTGGAATCTGTGTCACCAGAATGGCTAGATTTGGGGGTGATTGACCCATGTGGAGATGAGAGAACGAGAGAGCCAGATATGGGGGAACTCATATATTTTATTATATAATGGAGGTGACACCAGTTAAAATCTTATCAATGAACATTAATGGGATAAATAATCCTGTAAAAAGGCCAGACTCCTCCAGTACATTAGACAACAAGAGGTGGATGTGGTGGTGTACCTCCAGGAAATGCACTTGTCTCAGGGGGAACATTTAAAACTGGCGGCAGGGGGCAGACATACAGTGATATCTTCATCATATAAAACAGAGAAGAGACTAGGCGTAGCAATAATGATTTCTGCCTCCACTCCCTTTATTAAGGCAAAAGAGGTCATAGACCCCAATGGGTGTTATGTGATCACATAAGGGCAAATATCTGGGGCTCATGTAACTCTAGCAAATGTCTACTTCCCTCCAGTATCTCCCCAGTATGACTGCGGCCCTTTTTGAACAAATTAATTGAGATACAAAATGGGGTGCTAATTCTGGGGGGAGAGTTCAATACTACGGTTTCACCTACCCTAGACACCTCCCACCCTCAAAGGCATAGGATATGTACCTCGTAGAGGCTACTTCATACACTGCTTTCAACATATGGGTTGGAAGATGTATGGAGACACCTTTTATCCAACTGGAAAGGGAGGCTTCACGTATTTCTCCCCAAGGTTTCAGACTTCCACTCGTATTGATTATTTTTTTGTGCCCATAGAATTTATGGGCAGGGTACAGGACTTATCACTGGGAGCCAGAATTTTATCAGATCACATTCCCCTACTCCTAAAAATAGACTTGGGTAAAGTACGTAAACATACACTGTGGAGATTAAATCTTTCTCTACTTAAAGACAGAGAATTCCAAGACATGGTGGACCATTGCATTCCACAGATTATCCAAGATAATCTTTCCCCTGACACTTCATCAGCCCTAATTTGGGACACCATTAAGGTAGTCCTTCATGGGAGATTATGGCCTATGCCTCCAGAAAACACAAACACAATGAATTTAGATAAAAGCAACTTCAGACAAGGCTGCAGGTCCTGCAGCAATTTAAAGGTCAAGGAGCTATAGTTTTGGACCAAGAGATACTGCACTTAAAGTCCAAAATTCAGGCTTTATTAAATGCAAAGGTTGAGGCTGCCTTTCTATATCGTAAGAAATATCATTATGAGGGGGGCCTAGGGGATGCAGGACCTTCGCTAAGAAATTAAGGAGTTACCGTCAGGCTGCTTATATCACTAAGGTAAGAACCCGAGAACTGGGACCCTTGACCAGACTACTCTGGATATTCTGGAAGCTTTCCATTTGTTTTAAAGAGATCTCTACTTTCAGGAGGCCCAGCTGCAGGACTTCCTATCACTCCTGACTATACCAAAACTCACCCAATCTCAGCAGAACAGTTTACTGGCCCAGATTACAGAGGAAGAAATTGCGGCAGCACTGGCTAGGACGAATACTCTAAAATGCCCCGGCCCAGATGGGTTTCCAGTGGAATGATATAAGTCCTTTACCCCTCAATTGCTGCCTCGCTTGAGAAAAGTTTTCTTGGAAGTGCAAGAAGGGGACCCTCCCCCCATATTTTGGGATTATGCAGTGATTTCTGCTATTCTAAAACCTGGTAAGGACCCTCAATCTCCTGAATCCTACAGGCCTATTTGCATATTAAACTGTAATTATAAACTGTTTATGGCATCTGGGCTCATAGGCTAGAGAATATACTGCCGAAAGTTATACACAGAGATCAAGCAGAATTTTTTAAGTCATGACAGACCTCTGACAATACCAGAAGGACTGTCCAGTTTATGGATTATATTTTCAGACACTCCCTGCCTGCCTCCATTGTCAGTTTAGATGCCCTCAAGGCATCTGACAGAGTGGGATGGAATTTTCTATGGAAGGTGCTGTCAGCATTTGGGTTTTCTGAGGGTTTTGTTACCTGGCTGAGTAATATATACGCCTCCCCGAGGCCTATATTAGGGTAAATGGTAATATATCTGCCCCATTTGCATTGGAAAGGGACACTAGACAAGGCTGCCCCCTTTCGCCCCTCCTTTTTGCCATTTACATTGAACCACTGGCTATAGCTATTATAAACTCTGGGGAAGTCAAGGGACTACAAATTGGGAATCAGAGTTATAAAATTGCTTTATATGCAGATAACATCTTGCTGTCACTGTGGGACCCAGAATTTTCTCTTCCGGTTGTCTGGAGAATCTTGGGGGAAATTGCATTGGTCTCTGGATACAAGGTAAATCCCTCAAAGACTGAGATATTGGCCCTCAGTTTCTCTCCAAGTCCGTCTTTGAAAGTTCTCCTCCCATGTACTGTAAGTGGAGAGGTACTAAAATGACATATCTGGGAATTCACCTACCTTTATCATTGCATAATCTCAATTTAGTAAATTCTGAACCCTTTACTCAGGTTTTGGAGACAGATCTCCATCACTGGGCACAGTTACGGTTTCCTTTATATACTAAAACAGAACTTGTTAGAATGAACATATTACCCAGATTATTGTACAGTATTTGTTCCAGACCTCCCCAGTTCTCCCCCTCCATTTCGTATTTTACATTCTGGAACAGATCATTAGCTAGATTTGTTTGGGCGGGAAAGAAACCTCGCATTAGATGGTCCATTCTTCAGTTGCCTAAGGACAAGGGAGGTCTTAACCTCCCTAACCTTCAGCACTATGCCTATGCTGCAATCCTTACCCAACTAATGGGCTGGCTCAATCTGACATATGAAATACCATGGAAAAACATAAGAGTTCTTATTAAATGCCTGGCAGGATATTTCTGAGAAAGTATTTGCTCCCCTCTTGTCTCTTCCAGATCTAAAGGAGTTTTACATAGGGGCCCGAATGGTCCTACAAATATGGTACAAAATTAGAAATACTCCAGCTTTTACACCCCTTCCATATTTTTTGAGGCTACTTAAAGCTGAGGTGGAATTTCTGCCAGCCAGGATTGACCTTACTTTTGCTAACTGGCACCAAAAAGGGCTTTCCTTTGTTTGCCAATTTTTAAATGCTGAAGGGGTGATCCCCTTTTCAAAACTACAGACAACCTATGGCTTAACCAATAGGGACTATTTTAGATATTTACAGGTGCAGACTTTTCTGATGCACAAGGGCCCAAAGAGGAATCACCTTCCGAACTCACCTCCTCTATTGCTACAGCTATTTATTTCAACTCTAGGAGGTAATGTACCTCCACACTTAATAGGTCTTCTTTATAAAGGGCTTAGAGAATTCTTGATGGAGTCATCCATGGGATTACTTGATGCCTGGAATCGGGAGCTCTCTGTTCCAGTTTCTCCAGAAATGTGGTTAAGATATGCCCGACCCTCTCTGGGGGTCTCTTTAGCCCCTTATTGGCATGGATTCGCATAGAAGGTACGTAGCCGCTACTTTAATACTCCAGTCAAGTTGGCTAAGTTCTTGCCTAATGTGGCAGGTAATTGCTGGTGGCTATGTGGTGAATCAATGGCTAACCATGTACACATTTTTTGGTGTTGCCCAGCCCTAAGAGGCTATTGGAGTGATAGAGCTGATTCCCTGATGGAGTTGGTGGGAGAGGAGGTGGTTCTTACTCTGAAATTGGTCCTGCTCTTGGTACCCCTCCAAGGGCCTTCGGATCCTAAAGGGTTCCCTCCTATTTACATATTTATTAGGAGCCAGAAAATTAATCATATGATTGTGGAAGCAGAAGAAAGCACCAACAATTCTGTCCTGGTACAAAATAATGGAAGAGGTCTACACCATTGAACGTTTGATAGCCAGATGTAACAATATTTATGAGAGATTTGAGCTTCAGTGGTGTAGCTGGGTATTTTTTATATCAGAGCGGGATCCTTCCTTTGTACCTTAAGATGAGCATAAGAGAGGAGAAGCATCAGGGTGCAACTGGGGGAATCTGGCCCTGGGTAATTGCCCCAGTGGTGGCACTTTCTTTGCATTAAGGTATGCATCCACATCTGAAAAATCACAGAAAAGGGGTATTTTTTAAAGTGCAGCTGCGGATGCTTGCCTCCGTATATTTTTTGACAGGGTATTTTTTTTTACATTTCCCTGTAGTGTTGCTCCATGATTTCAGATGATTAGGGGTGGGCAAATCCTCCATCAGGTGAATCTTGGTTGTTTAGCTGAATTTTACTTGACAATCCAGTGCTGTGCAGTCAGGTGCGAAGTTAATTCTTAATAAATGTCCCATTTGTCTAATTAGTTTCCAAAATGCAGAGCCAGTCCACTCCTGTCTTTTTGAGGAAGCACGTTACTGCCTGCTTGTCGGGCTGCTTGTACTCCCCAGGTCTACTCCCTGCTTGTACTTTTCAGACACAAATGACAAGTAAAGCTGAAATTTGGAATTAAAGGTTCGTGTATGGGGGTGGGTGGATTCAAGAGTAAAAGCAGGAGCCTTGCCATCAGAACTGCTGGATGTCTCTCGGAATGGTGATCATGCAGATAGTAATCATATTTAAATTCTCACATTACTAGCAGGCATGCATTGCTTTGCCAAAGATACCAACATTTACATACTCTGCAATGGTGGGGTCCTTTCATGCTGTCATAAATAATACTCCTGTCGGTAAAACATTATGGGTGGGATATTCAGAAATGCACACCAGAGGCAGGCGCAGTAGCGGTGCATTGTGAGTACACTGCACCATGGCGCACCGAATGCGATATTCAAAAGTTGCACATGACGGCAAGTGCCAGCGCAACACAGCTGAATATCGCAGGGATGCATCATAGTGCAACCAGGGCTGCGCCAGGGAGCAAACCAACATGCGCCATAGCGCAACCAGGGCTGCGCAAGGGGCAGAGGTGCATGCGACAGGACACAGAACAGCAGGCACAGCAAGGAGCATGCCACCAGGGTGGGATAGACTACCACCAGGGTGCAGAGGATGCCATGAGGGAGGCATGGCAGGCACACGGCAGCAGGCCCCCGACCATGTGCACCACAGTGGTGCACGGAGGCAGGGTGGCACCAATGTCCACTGGCAAGCAGCCACCGGCAACACCCACAGGAAGGCACGGGACATGCCACCTGGTCCACAGCTGGCACCACACAGGCCAACAGCACACAACGCACATGCCACACAACATGAACAGAGAGCACACGGCCACCCCAGGGCACAGCCACCAGCCACTGGGCAGAGACCACCAGGCACAATCCCCAGTCAACCCCAGATGTACCACTCGGCCACCATGCACACCACTGCAGCATGGCTCCACATGCCAGCTGCAAAGCAGACACAGACACTGATGGATAACCATAGAAATGTGTATTAAAACCAGTCAAGAAACAACTATTTACAGAACAACAATTAATGGGTACAGGGAGCAAGGAATGGGGAGGCCACAAACAAACTGGGAAGCCGGGGAAGGGAGGCAGGGGGACAGGGGACATGGCTAGACAAGGGTACAAGGGAGGGAAAGGGGGGGACAGGGAAGGGAAACAGTTGCAGGCCAATGGGTTCTATGGGCGTCCACACCCCACTGGTGCCGACGTCTTCACTGTGGCCTGCACAGTGCCTGCTGTATCAGCCATACCACCTGGAGTGGGGCAGTGGTGACCTGAAGGATCCACCTCAGGAGCCTGGCATTGATATCAGGGCAATGGACACCTAGGACAAAGGAGGGGACATGGTATGAGTGCATGGCCTTATGACTGTAGCCCACCCACCGTGCGCAGCAGACAGCAGTGACATGTGCCCGTGAGATGGCACACAGCCTCCTGCAGTGTGTGTGCCCATACAAGCCACCAACCTGACTATCCGTAGCCACGCAGAGCACTGCACACCAACACCACCCATGTCCCGCACACCACAACCATGGCAGCCAGGCGACAGGGCTAAGCGGCGGGATGGCAGTGGCACAGCTGGAATCCGGGTGCACCCACAGCCCACCTGCAGCAGCCACACACATGTGCGATAGCCATGGCATGGTGCAGTGGACACCACCGGCAGTGCACAGCTGGAATGGCCATGTGCTCAGGGGGCTGAGGCCCACCCCCACCCTGCACAACATCATACCTTGGAATAGTGCCTACCTGCTTGCTGTGGAGCACCCTGCGCCTGTCCAGTGGCACCACCCATGCGGCCTGCATCCTGCACCCATGCCCCTGCAGTGTCCTGACCTGGCCCACCCGCAGCGCCAGCCAGCCGTGCTCTTTTTCTATCCTCAGGGCCTAGTAGGGAGACATGGAGAATGACACATCAGTACCTGGCAACACCACATGCCCCCCCCAGCACAGCATGCCCCCTGGCCCAGCGCAGTGGCAGTGCACTGACACAGCGCACCCATGGTGCACTGCCACGGCCAACAGAACACACAGCCACAGCCCCCCCACAGCATGGTGTGACACCCTGCTGGCCCCCACAGAACACTGGATTGGCACGGACATGGGCGTAGTGCACTTACCTGGACGTGGCACGGCGCCCCTCCGGACGCATGCCAGTAGTGCCCGTAGCCTCCCAGGGTCCCTATGCAGCAGGTCCCCATAGCGGTGGTGGCACTGCTCACTGCTGCACTGCACCCCTGTGGCCTCCTCCAGCCCCTCAGCCACCTCCTGCCACACCTCCATTCGTGGCCGATCCAGGGGCACCTGGCTAAACAGACTGCCTGCATGTGGCTCCACAAGGGCCACAAGGTTCACCAGCTCCACCTGTGACCAGTTGGGTGCCCTTGCACTGCTGCAGCATGGCATGGTCATTTCTGCAGTTGCACAACCAAAATGGTGCCCAGTAGCGCACGAGCCACATGTGCTGTGGATGCGCGACTCGCTTGGTGATGCGCTGCCATCTCCAATTGCGCATCCACGGTGCTGCATGACACAGCTGGTGCAGCACTGGCATGTGCAGCAGGTCACCCGGAGGGTCAAAGGACAATTATTGGGGTCAAGGGGTTAGCCGGCGCACCGTGCCGCATATGCGTATGATTGGGCCGGCCGCCCAGGGGCGCAATAGGGCATGTGGGCCCCACGGTCCATGGGCCAATCACGCATGGTCGCCATAGGGCATAAATCGCATGAGCGCCACATGCCCAATAGCGGCAGAGCACTGAGTCACGTATGGTGCAGTATGCATAGGATGCGCCACTGACGTACGTGATGGCACTGCGCGTATGTGCACTGCCGGGCCTACTGCGCATGTGATACTGTTGCGCCATGGCTTGTGCATGTGCAACACCAATGCGCCATGCGCAGTTTCGTGATATTCAGCTGGCATATGCAGATTAGCTAATCAGCATATCCGTGGCGCATCAGAGGCATTTGCATCTCATTTCAGTTGAGTATCCCCTCATTTGCATGTGATGCACTATAAAGGCGCCACGGGACTGCACAGGCACTAGACCAGTATTTCATCCTTCCCAGGTAAGCCACCAGGCTGTGGGCCTGTTGGAACAGTGGAATGAGAGGGCAGTGTGGGTTGTAGCCATCACTGACCACATGTTCATACCCACAGGGCTAAGCATGACGGATCATGAGGAGGTTGAAGAGCGTGGGCCTGCCCAGCTTCACGAGGGCAGAGAGCGATGCCCTATTCAATGCCTACCTGGACCAGGAGCCTCTCCTGAGTGGCTCAACAGGCACCCCACAGGCCAGGTCAGCAGCATGGGAGGGTGTGGCCAGGGCCGTGAACCAGCAGGGCATCCATCACAGGACTACACAGGAGTGCAAGAAGAAGGTTGGCACAGACTGGAGGAGGATTAAGGAGAAGGTGGCCACCATCTGGGCCGCATGTGCTGCCACGGGCAGTGGACAGCCTGAAGTGCCACAGCTGTCACCGCAGGAGGAGTTGGTGGTGGCGTCCATGCAGTGCAGCGCTGTCGAGAGGGTGCCCGGCGGTGGGTTCCAGATGGGAGGGCAGCCCATCACTGCATGGTAGGTACGGCAGCTCCTGGGGCAGGGGGGCAGGGGAGTGTGCCATCGGCACTAATGTGACTGTGTTCCCTTTCAGCTCAGGAGCACCTGCATGCAACAGCAGGGGTGGGAGTGTCCACCATGGGGGCGGTCCTAGACCTGGAGGACCGTCCATCTATCTCCACCGGTGTCCGGGGTCTGGACCACAGGCAGCCCAATCCCACTGTTCATCTGGATGCCTGTGGCGTGGTTGCAGACGAGGTCCTGGCTCTGTTTCAGCATGACGCCAGCCATGGCGTCCAGTATGCTGAGACACAGATTGGGGCGGGGTCCTGGACCGATGACAACGTGGCCATTAACCTGGATAGTGGTGTTGCCATTCAGAGGGGGGCACCCATACCACACACCCACCATGGCAGTGCAAACGGTGCCCTGGTGGCGGTCGTCCTCCCACCGACCACCACACCTGGCGATGCTGTGGGCGCCATCGGTGCGGTGCAGTCTGAAGGAGGGGGTGGTGGTGGTGCAGCTGCACTGGTGCTGATCCGCACACAGCGGCCGGAGGGGCAGCAGCGGCAGCAGGACGAGGTCGAAGGGGGGCCGGGTGCAGTGGCCGCTGATGGTGCAATGCAGATTGATCAGCCCTAAGGGGGCCCCGCTGTGCAGCCCCCACCAGCACGGGTCGGCACAATGCCCATGCCCCCCAGGGTGCTCACCCCTTGACCGAGCACACCTGTCTGCTACGGGCCTCTGTGGAGCAACTGGTGCTGGTCATGGCAGGGATGTGTGCACTCCGCACAGAGCTGCACCAGTCCGCAGGGAGGCGTGACAGGGACTATGAGCAGCTCCTGGCCGACACCACACATATGCGGGAGGACATGACCGCAGCCCTGGATTGGCTTACCACTGCAGTCACAGCTGGCCTAGCACCACTGGCCACCCTGGTGCATGGCCATCTGCAGCAGACCCCGCGGAATGCATTCTCCACCCCTCGGTCACGGCGTTGTGCGACTCCCTCAGTGTCGATACCAGGATCCGCTGTGGGCATTCTGGGCATGCCTGGAGCGGGTGTGTTAAGGAGCCTGCAGACACCTGCGAAGGACCGGTCGCGTTCCCGCAGTGACACACCTGGGGGACTGTCAGAGACACCCCATGTGGCCGTCACACAGCCCGCGTCTGCTGGGCGGTCTCGTCGGGGCCGTCCACGTGTTTGCGGCAGCTGTGTGACCACGTGGCGGTCCTGAGCCGCCATCCTCCCTGTCTGCTGTCTGCCGCTGCCCTGTATGCACATTGGTGTGTCGTGTGCGTGTGCGTTCCAGGGACGTGTCATCCATGGTCGACGCTGCACACAGGCCTTGTGCACACCCACCTGGCCGCTGGCCACTGTGGCACGTGCATGATGATGCCAGCACAACACCGGCCGCTACTGTGCACCGGTGTTCAGCGTCTGCCACTGCGCCCTATTTCGGCCTCTGCGGCGAATATGGGTGCCCGTGTGCATGTGCGTGCGGGTGTGTGGGTGGGGTGTTCAGTGCTGTACAGGGTGCTTCCATGGAATCCAGTCCCATGCCCGTCCACACTACCCTCCAGCCGTTACTGTCATGGGGCCTGCCCTTGCATGCCTGAATACTGTGCCATGGTCCCTGGGATATGCGTGTGGTCATGTTCACCTACCTGCGTGCACTGTAGTGCTCCTCTGCAATTGTGTCCCGGTGCTGCTGGGCCATCCTGTTCAGCCAGGGCTCCCTTCACCTGGGGGGGGGCTGCCCACCACCACTTGGCCTGGCGGCTGCGTTGTCCCCACTGCTGTTCCCCTCTTCAACCTCGACAGCTATCCCACGGTTGGTGGCCATGTTGTGTAGCATACAGCAGGCCAGGAATAGGCAGCAGGCCTTTGAGGGGCTGTACTGTAGGGCACCGCCAGACCTGTCCTGGCAATGGAACTGAGCCTTCAGCAGCCCAAACACATGCTCGATGATGTTCTGTGTGCTGGCATGTGCCTCATTGTATTGCTCCTGCGTTGGGATTGATGGGCACCGGTATGGGGTGAGCAGCCAGAGCCAGAGTGGGTATCCGCTGTCACCTGTGTGTTGACATGTGTGGTTAACATGGTAGTCTGTGTAGCTGCACCCCCTTGCCTTCCTGGCCACACCCTCTGATGCCCCTGGCCTAACATCCCCTACACCCTGCCCTGTTGTGCCAGGCTGCCCATTCTAACAGCATACTCACCTACTAGGTGGCCGGTGGGGATGTCCCCACTCTGGAACCTGTGGCACAGTGCTGACTGGTGCCAGATGTAGGCATCGTGTGCTCCACCAGGGTGTGTGCAACAGACTTTGATTATGCACCTCTTGGCATTGCACACCACCTGGCAGTTGATGCTGCGGTAGGTTACCCCCTCCAGGCCAGGTGGTGTGCGGATGCCTACGTGGGTGCAGTCGATGGCCCCTAGCACGCCCGGCATATGTGCCACCCTGTGGAACTCCTGCATGTTCGCTGTATGCTCTGCCTGTGTGCTGGGGAAATTGATGTATTCCACAGCATGTGGCAGCAGTGCATTAAGGAATTGTGTGAGGAGCCATGACGCGGCCAACTGGGTTATGCCTGTGGTGTCCCCTATTGGTCTCTGGAAGGTACCCGTGGCGAGCAGGCACATGACGGCCATGACCTTGGTCTCCACTGACAGGGCGTGGCTCCGTCTTGTGGGTGCCTACATCTCATCACTGCACAGCTCACAGAGCTGCCTCAGAATTGCCCAGTTCAGGCGGTACCAGCCCACAATCTCTATGTCACTGTACTGTTCAAAGGTGGTGCGGGCACGATACCACCTGTTCTGGGCATACCGCCGATGGGCCCTTCCACGGCCATGCCACTCTGCCTCCTCACACCCCTCATTACTGCTTCCATCTGGAAGATGGCAGTGGCCATGGCCTGGGCTGTCCTGCCCCCTCCGGGCGGCTGTCTCCCCAGGCACCCCCGGCTGTGTGCTGCTGCATGTGCTCCTGTGCTGGGTGCACACCTGTGTTTGGGGCTCCCAGCTGGCAGCCTGTTGGCTGTGGCCTCCACCTCCCAACCATCCGGGCACTTTTGCTGCCACTCCTATGCCCAGTATCGCAGACTCACGCTGCTGTTGTTGCCCCTTGCACCTGTCTCTCTCACACACACACACACACAAATGCTCACACACGCAGGCACAATCAGTGTCACATGCCCAGTCCCACACTCTGTTGCACTTCCTGCCTGCCTCTGTCTCTGTCTTGCACCCCTCCTGCTGTCCTGCCTGCCCACTTGCTCTCCCTCTCTATTGCTCCCCTGTGGCGCAAGCCTCCATCCCTTGCTTGCTCCCTCTTTTTATGGGCTCAAGTTTGCTCACGCATTTCCCTGTTGCTCCATGCTTGCACCGTTTGCTTGCTGTTGAATATTGCACTGTGCACAGTTATTCATGGCTCGCCCCTGCACTTGCACATGCATTCATTAGGGTTGCACACTGGCACACTCGCGATTTGCGCAAGCACATTGGCTCCACTGAATATATCTTTAGTAGCATTTTTGCACTTCATGTGTGCATCTCAGTTGCGCCATAGCAACTCTGCTTGAATATCCCACTCTTGTTTCTACAATGTCAGTTCCTTCACTCTTTTCTGATTCAAAATTATCCATTTTTTAATTTTCTTTGAGTTGCCACTGCTAACAGTAATGACTTATAAACATTTCTGCTTGGGTGGAAGTTGTATTCGTATAAGGTAAGTGACCTTTGTTTCTCATAAATTAAGCAGACTATGGTAAAATAAGCTATAAACATTGGTTCTGTCGATAACGGCCCGAATGCCTAAAGCGTCCACCGTTATCGTACCAGTCAGAGTGTGAAAACATTTTGGTACTCTGACAACCTGGCACACAGGACAAGCGCCCGGGACATGTATTTTAATGCCACATCCCCTCATGGGGCTTCTCCCACCTGCACCTACTAAAGGATTCTCAACTCCGGGGTGTCGGGGGTGGTAAACATTAAAATAAAGGTTGGGCTGGGTCACAAATTGCACCAGCACCCGGACTCGGTACCTCACCCACCCCAACCACTAGCCAACCCCTGACACCACAATGCAGTTCAACAATCCACTGCAGCACTACGCCCTACAGCTCCTCTGCCCCCTCCCAGCCCACACTCGCTGTGCTCGCTCCCTCCCCCGCGTGTGCATACACATAGTGACATCCTGTCACCCAGTTTGCCCACCTCCTCATCTGGTCACCCTACCCTCCCATCACCATGAGGGATTGATCCAGGAAGGAGTCACCGTTACAGATGGTGCCCTTCCCCATGTGCCCACCTCACGGGATACCATAAACATTGACACATCTTGTATTTAACTCAGTATTATGTTCATGTGGAACCCCTGGAACTCAGTGCCATTAACTTTTCTAAAAAGGGGTTAGGAGATGTTTGATCAAATGCTGGGCTGTCCATGGGAGCCAGATATCTTTGCCTACTTTCAGTCATAGCCATGGTTTTTGCTAAAATGATGCTGATAGGAATTTTTGGCAAACTGAGACAAATTAGGTGTTTTTCATTAGTCCAAAACAAAACAAAATGAGATTAAATGTACCTGAACTTAACCCCCCCAAAAAAGGGGGGGGGGAGGGTCCAGGTCAGATCATTGGTGCAATTCAGACTTGCTCCAAAACACATGGAGCAAATATCCAGGCAAGCAAGCCATGGTCCGTTCAACTTCATTGGGTTGCTTGCCTTCTGTTATGCTGGTGGGTTGCTTTAACATGTACCCCAAATCCCCAAACTCCAGTTCCTTAGTTGAGAATGGAAACACTAACAGAACAGGCTAGGGTTTCCCGACTTTGGCAGATCTCCCATATCTTTCCAACAGAGTTTCAAGTTTCTCATGTCTTGGGAGAAATTGCCCAAAGTGGGTGCCCCATTGAGGAGAGAGTACCAGAGACCGGATTGCTCCACCACTGTAATGTTTTCCTTATGACAGTTTTTTCGGTCAGTGTAAGTATGACGCCCCATTGAGTGGTTCACACTTGGGGTCGTCAGGTTTATGAAAGTACCTGCTGAAGTAATGTTGTTTGTCAAGGCTAAAGTTAACATAACACTTTATACAGAGGGTTGTATTTACTGTCAGTTTTGTAAAGAACAAAAATAAGTAGCACGGTTTGTAGATCTACTAAATATTGTAGGTAATGCAGCATTTATTTCACTGAGTCTTTCAAAATGTATCTAACTGTCTCCTGCTAACCTCATAATTGCATCACAGTCTGTGGTCATGGTGAGCATATGATGCCATAAACAAAAGCACTGTGAGGTTAACACTGGAGAGGCAGATGTTTTCTATGCTGACTTCCTAGATGGACTACCAAGATATATTGGAAAGTAACACTGAAAATTAAAAAATATAACCTAAAGCAGGTCACATTTCTATAAACATTCATGCATGTTTTTGCTTTTGGTATATGATGTGATAGAATAACGTATAATCTGGGGGATTAGCTGTAGTAATGATCTGATGATATGCATGCTATGAAATAGGGCTACAGCTACAATTGAACAGATTCCCAGTTACAGTGCCCTACTCTCCAGATGGATGTCCAGGCCTACTGTTAATCTGATTCAAGTGTTATGTTTACAATAAAGACACTCAGCAACATATTTGGTCTCTGGATTTTTATTCATTACTTACGTGATACTTTCACCAGAGCATTTTATATAAACCTGGGTATATTGTCTACTACAGGACTGATAACCAGGCTTATTTAAATTACCTGAAAGCACTGTATATACATCTTTAAGAAAGCATACATTCAAAACATGTAAACAAGCTTTTACATACAGTTGATTACTGTTTAGCAACATTATGTGTACATCTGATGCAAACTGTTGCAGGGTTCAATTCATGAAGACAGCAGGAACCATTAAATATCATGTAAAAACACCCTGAGGTGCTGTTTTATTGTCAGGTTTGTACAGATGGCATTTTCAGATATAAACTTTTGTCAGGTTACTATAAAAATACAGAGAGTATGGGCTGGGAGTTTAATTAGGAGACCTCTCACTAGAACACTGCAGTTAGACCTTACAATGCCCTCTAGAGACCAGGAACTGAACCCATCGCATGGTATGGTCACCCTGCCAATACCCCCCCTGGGTTTCTGCAAGTTCCTCTGCAGTCTGAGTATCTGTCCACTCAGGCCTCTGCAGCTTCTCACCAGTCTGAGTCCTCTCCCTTTGGTAAATTCCAGGTGAGCAGCTTCTAGCATCCAGGTAGCCCAAACCTGACCTTTGGAGGTCCAGGGCCAATCCCAGGCCACAGTGATTCCTCCTTGCTTTTAGGCTTTACAGGACTTTCAACCTGAACTCCACCTTAAGCTTGCCTCACCTTCACCTTTGGGTAACCAGGATCTCAGTACTTCAACACTGCATGTCTCTCTCACGTTTGATTGCTTCTCCCTGAGGCTCCTCAACCCAAAGTAAATCTAAATTGTAGATTACCAGAGCATCTCCTATATAGAGCTCAGGTATCACATGATTTAATCAGTCATGTTCTATTAAGCAATTAAAAGAATACTAAATTTATAATTCACACAACTGCATTATTTTCAAAGAAATATACAGGATACATATATAGGGGGCAATTGTTACACAATGCTAAGCCCCTTACAAAAGCATAACCATAACATACAAACAAATATCCTTTTCAGAAATTTCATCCCTCTAAACTAATCACTTCCTGGCAGGACCAGACCCAAGCCTTCCCTATATACTAATGCAATTAAGGGTCAATCAATCAATCAATCAATCAATCAAAATCTTTATTTATTCAGGCGGACATCATTGAGCGAAGCTCATTTACAAGATGGACCTGATAGGTCAAGATCAAAATAAGGTACTGTAGCATACATAAACAAATACAGAGAAAGAGACAAAGACTTAAATATAAATAAACAGCTACAATAATAAAAAACGTATATACAAGCAAGGTAGCTAATGATTTTGGACCACAAAACAAAATAATTCAGACAGGTTTGATCCAGATGACTGTAAGGTATTGGGATTGTGGAATTGGTCAGGTTGTGTTGTAATTGGGTAGATACTTAAGCAAGTAGAAATGGGGGGATAAAAAAGAAAGGGAATGGCAATGGATTTTAGGGTATATTGTAGCTAAGTTTAGAAAAAGTATATAAACTGTGATAGAAAGAAAAAAGGGGGTAAAGGGTAAGAGGGATTAGCTTAGTGAAAGCAGTTGCATCTCTCAGGAAAGAGACTTATAAAGAGCTTTTTAAAGGATGCTATAGGGATGAAGGTGTTCAACTTTAGGGTCTTCTGCAGAGAATTCCAGGTAGATGCTAAGAAGTAGCTGATTGCAGATCTCCCATGCCGGGTACAGGCTTTAGGTATCTTCAAGGTGATAAGGTTATTGCTTCTTAGGGCATATGATCTAGGTGTAGCCAGGGTAAAGCAATCAGAAATATAAGATGGAAGTTTATTTGACAGAGCTTTGTAAATCCATAGTGAGCATTTTTATTCCTTCTAAGGTGTAAGGATGTCCAGCCAACAGCATTATAGAGAGAGCAGTGATGAGTGTTGAAGGGAAGATCTGTGATGAATCTTAGAGCTCTGTGATACAAGGTATCCAATTTACTTAAATAGGACATAGTACAGTGGCCATAAAGGAAATCTGCATAATCTGAGAGATATAGAAATGATACCTGTATTAGTCTTTGTTTGGACTCTATGGTTAGATAATGTTTGATTCTGAAGAATAGAGCCTCTGTCTGAGTTTTTTAAGGAGTTCCTCAACATGTTGAGTGTAATCAAGTCTATTATCAATCCATACCCTAGATATTTGAATGTATCCACATAATCCAGATTTTCTCCAAGGATGGTGGATAGTTGGGAAGAATGTTTGATGAGAGAGTGGTAGAATATATATTGGTGGAAAAGAACATAGCCTTTGTCTTCTTGGCATTTAATAGTAGTTTCTTTTCAAGTAGTTGATGTTGCAGCAGGGAGAATTCTGATTGTAATAACTCACAGGCCTTTGATGGTGAGGGTTACTGACATACAAGACAGTGTCATCAGCAAAAAGGTGGACATTGGCAACAGTGAGGTTGGAATCAATGTTATTGATATAGACAGCAAAGAGGATAGGGCCCAGGATGGATCCTGCGGTACTCCCTTAGAAGTGGTTTTGAGGAGGATAGGGCACCTTCATCTTTCACCTGCTGTATTCTATCAGTGAGGTAACATCTGAACCACCCAAGGGAGGTGAATCCAGGCCTAAGGAGTGCAGTGAGGAAATTAGCAGCTCATGATCCACTGTATCAAAGGCTTTACTTAGGTCTAGAAATACAGCACAGATGCTGTTTTTTTGTCTAACTCAGTTTGCCAATCATTTGTTACTTTTGTTAATGCAGAAATGGTACTGTACAGTCCTAAACCCAGATTGAGCAGGGTTAAGTAGGTTATTAGCATCGAGGTAGTCTCTTAGTTGGATACTCACCAGCTTTTCTAACATTTTAGACAGCACAGGTAGGATGGATATAGGTCTATAATTGTTGAGATCCATGGGGTCCCCTGATTTGAGGAGGGGAAACACTTGTGCTGTTTTCCACAATGTAGGAACAGAACCAGTGGATAAGGACAGATTAAAAAGATGAGTTAGGGGAACTGCAATGGCATGTAGAGCAATTTTTAAGAAATAGGGGTCCAGAGAGTCTGCAGCTGCACTTTTCTTGGTGTCTAGATGTAGCAATAGGTCTTCCACTTCCCTAAGCCCTTCCCTAAGGGAACATCTTTCTAAAATGGCTGCAGCTGCTAAAATAGCAGCAGCAACAGAAACACAGGCCCAAGAGCTTCTGAACTCCCAGCTTCCAGGTACAAATTACCTTTAAAAAGTATAGATTCTTCTAGAGGTGAGCTCAACCTTTAACTGTTATCCTGCATGTACTTTTATAGTTTATACACATCTTTTTTTAAAGCTATCAAATGCTTCCTTATATCATATTTTGTTTCACAAAAATATAGTCTCAACTGTTTCCTAAAATCAACAGCAGCCTGCAAACAGCAAACTATTTAGCAAAGGTATATTTGCCTGGATTTACTGCTCAGCACTTTGTTACACTTGTACTGGGGGATGTTGCATCCTCCCATTACATAGCCAAACTGCCATGCTGAGAGTTTCTACAGCAAGGAGAACTTTATTCATTTGTTAGCTGGCAGATTATACCCCTTGGATAGCTTCTTTTACTCTTATTTAAAAGCAAACCCTCATGTAATACTTCTTATGGTAATCTCTATATACCAGCATGCCACATTCTTTGGGGGGGGGTTGTAGAACACAAACTAAATTGAAGATTACCCTGATAGTGGCCAGCTATCAAGGCTCAAAGATAAACAAAATATAAAGTACAACAAACTTACTTGGAAGGAAAAAGGTAACTACAACTTTATTTTATTTCCAGGGACTACTACATGCTATATACATCCCTAATTTGGCATCATGGGGTAAACTTTGTTGAAGCTGAGCTGCTTTATCCATCACTACAGTTTTCCAGCTGGGATAGGGTCACCCACCCTATCACACAAACCCATAATCACGTTGGTTCCTCACTTGAAGCGAAAAGGGGGGTTGGAGGCCATAACTGACTCCTTGTTTTTGTATTAAAGGGGTCCATTTTTTTCAGAAAAAAACAAGGAAAGGGGTCATTTCCAAAATGTGCAGACGAGCATGGGTACAACTTTTTTCAGAGAGTGCCACCACTGGGGTAATTGCCCTCTGGGGCTCATGTATTGCTGAAGAGAAGTCTCAATGTATTATTCTAGAAAGTCTCTTGATTTATATAAAATCCATTATAGTGTCATTTTATAGTCCTCCTGAGATGGTTGTAAACATATGATTTTCATGTATTGTCAGACAACCTCTACTGAACATGAATATAGTGTATGGTGGAACGTTGTTCTCAGCCGAAATCCAGCCTTACAAAAACGCTGTTCATCCACACACACTTAAATGAATGGAATGCTGTTCAGACCGTATGTGCAGAACAGTATTCCCTTCATTTAGAATTGTTAGCTTGAGCCAGGGTTTAAAAGCATACACAGAAAACTGCGAGTGCATCAACATCACTTATGGGTACACGTTCATTGCCTCAGCGGTTTTCTGAAAGGGGACAGATCATTTGCCATTATGCAGACTGGAGGATCAACCAAATATGAAACGGTAACTTAGGTTTTCACCACGGTGTCTGTTTCTGCTCTCACTTAACGAGAGGTTCCACCTCCATGTTTTTTTTTTTGTAAATCCCGCCTACAGCAGAGTGCCAACCAATGGGCATATGCACTGCAACGTTAGGGAAGCCCAGTCCCTAGCAACCACCCAACTCTGTCTCCTAGCGAGGGGAGACAACAGTTTCTTTATCCATAATGTAAATACATGTTGGAAGCCTAAAAATGTTTTAAAAATAATTTGTGGGGCACTATACACTATAAAAAATATAGGATGGTTAACCCAATGCAGAACCGCGTGTTCTGCCACCTCGGGGTCTGATTCACAAGGACCTCACGAGCTTCGCTCTCGAGGTCACAAGGAATCAGACCCCTCTGTGGCAGAACACACTGGTTCTGCATGGTTACCCACCCTGTATTCTCTATATACTGTATTGAATATGATATATACCATGTACCTCTCTATGCTACTAATAAAAAGAAAGCTTAAAAAAAAAAAGATTAGAGATGCCGAGTGGGATCTGAGCTTGAGCAGTACCCTGAATACCAGGGAAAAAGAAAGGAAAGGCATACAGGTACTCCCCTGACCAATCCAGAGCCAGGGCATCCAGAGGCAGTGTACCCCGATCTGGTGGCCTGCAGCAATACTGTGGCATGTGGTGGTTCTGGTGTGATGCAAACAAGTCTATCTCTGGAGTGCCCCACCTCTTTTTTTTTTTTTTTTACTTTCTTTTTATCCCCCTCCGGCCTGCGGCACTCCACTCTTTGGGAGTCGCCATATCTTGCACATCACTGCTCTCCTGCCTTACCTTTTGAGTGGTCCATCCCCCATGGAGCCTTGGATCTACCCCCAAGGCAGGGTCAAGGTGGGGCCCTTACACCCCATACTTCTTCTTTCATCGGGATGCCGGTTTGGAGGCAGGCAGGCAGGAGGCATTGGGGAATGGGGCAGGCACTACATCTACCAGAGGTGCCACTGGCCTTTTTTCCACTTTTCTTTGCCCGTGGTGTGCACCCTGACATCAAGGCACAAGACGCTGACGTCCACCACATGGCCCCCTCAACTATTGGCTGAGCTTGCCGTACCTCAGGTCTCCACCCACGGTCAGCCAAGCACCGAGCCTCGATACCCCCCTCACTCGAAGGCAAGCAGTCCCTGGGACGTTCGAGCTTTCTCCCTCCGGCTGGCCCTCCAACTTCCTGGGCTCATTCCCAAACTCGGGTTGCTGGCATCATGAATGGTAGCGCTACCGCTGTGCCAGCAGGCTGGTCTGCCCCACCTCTTGAATATCACTTGCACCACTTGCCTGTTCAGATTCCATTCGTGATGGGTCTGCTTGATTTGACTCATGGCATCTGCCAGGGTATTGTCTTTTCCTGGCAGATGGATTGCCTGCAGGGATACTCCCAGAGAATAAGCCAAAGTCCAGATTTTCATGGCTTCTGTGCAGAGCGTGCCTGACCTGGTGCCTCCCTGCTTGTTTATGTAGTACATTGTGGTGGTGTTGTCTGTTCTGACTTGCACCACCTTCCCTTGCACCAATGCCGAAAAAGATTTTAATGCCAGAAACACAGCTCTGAGTTCCAGCAAGTTTGTGTGCTGGAGGGACTCTGCAGCTAGCCAAATACCCTGGGTTGGTGTGATCCCCTAAATGAGCACCCCAGCCCAGGAGGGATGCATCTGTTGAAAGAACAACTGATGGAGACTCTCTCTCTGAAAAGGAACCCCCTTTTAGGTTGGATTCCTCCTTCCACCACTGGAGAGCTTGTAACAAAGTCCTTGTTACTGGGATGGGCTTTGAAAGAGGGTATTTTCTCTGATTCCAGTGAGCCCTGAGATGGAACTGGATGTCCCTCATTCGGAACCTGGAGCCCAAGACTGTGCCTGTAGCAGCAGCCATATGGCCGAGTAGCTGTAGAAACTGTCTTGCATTTTTGTGTTTGTGCAAGCTGAATGAATTTGCAATCAGCTGGAGATTTCTGACTCTGTCCAGAGGCAGGTAGGCCCTGCCTTGCAGGGTATTGATCTCTGCCCCCATGAACTGCAGGATTTGTTCAGGAATGAGGACTGATTTTTGTGATTGATCAGGAACCCCAAAGACTCTAGGAGCCCTTAGGTGGTCTGCAGATATTGTCTGACTCAGTCTGGTGATTTCCCTGCCACCAGCCAGTCATCTAGGTATGGGAACACTGTGAACCCCTGCCTTCGAAGGTATGCCACAACTGCTGACAGGCACTTTGTAAACACCCTTGGGGCTGAAGAAAGGCCAAAATGCAGGGTTGAAAACTGGTAATGGCCTGAAGGGAGTCTGAACCTGAGATATTTTCTGTAGGACTCCCTTATGGGGATGTGGAAATAGGCGTCTTTTAAGTCCAGCGAAGCCAACCAGTGCCCCTTTTGGAGTGTTGGCAGTATCAATGCCAAAGTTACCATTTTGAACTTTGCTTTTTTCAGATGCTTGTTTACAGCTCTGAGGTGCAGTATAGGCTGCCACTCCCAATTTTTCTTTGTGATGAGAAAATACCTGGACTAAAAAACCCTTCCTCTGAGGTGGGTTGGGACAGGTTCTACTGCCCTTAGCAGTAGCAGGTTTTGAACCTCTGCCTCCAGCAGCTTCTTTTCTGCTAAGGAGGGTGAACTAAAAACCCTGTTTTTTTGAGGAGGAAGGGATTTGAAGTTTAGAGACAGACCGTGACTCACTACCTCCAGGACCTATTTGTCTGTGGTGATGCTTAGCCAAGCCTGGAGGAAGTGAGACAGTCTGCCTCCAACAGGGAGGAAGGAGGCAGCCTGTGCAGGTATGTCAGGGTGTTTGTTTTGCTTGGGGCTGAGGCTGGTCCTGTGACTCTCGCCTAGAGCCCCTTCTACCCCTGCCCCTGAAGTACCCTTGTTGTGGGTACTGCTGGTACTAGGGGTGTGACTACTGGTTGAAAAAAGGGCCTGGTGTGGAAGGACCTGCCCCGGCCCCCCTTCCATAGGGCTTGGTGGATGGTGAAGCCTTCTCTTTATTAGAGTTGTTTCAGTATGTGGCCTTGTACTCATCCACCTTTTTCATATAGGCCACTGTTGACTCCCTGAGCATTTCCTTCTAGTAGGAAATCAAGAGCCTTTGACTGGGCATCTTGAGTGAGATTTGTGGCCCTTAGCCAGGCAAATCTACTCTAGATTACCGTGTTTACCATCCATCTGGCCGCAGTGTCATTTGTATCAGCAGCCATTTGGAACTGGTATTTAGCCGCCTGTAGCCCAAACCTAGCAGTTTCTGCTAGGTTGTCGGACAGGGGTGAGGGGACTTTCTGAGCCCATGGCCAAAACAGAGTGCTACAAGCACTTCTGGTACTGGGCAGCGTAGGCCTGAAGAAAAAATTACTCACCATAGTAATGTTGTTTCTTCTAATGGAGTCTTACTGTATTCTGACTATATGAAGTTAGCCTCAGCACTTGAACTGCTCCGGAGAGTAAGGGGTTAATTCTATGCCAGGGCATAGAATGTTTAGCTCAAGCTCTGTTTTCAGACCTCTGTCTCTGGTACATCTCAGTGCAACCGTCAGATTCTTACAAGCAAAAACTAACTAACTAGAGTTATGGAATGTTTAGGCCCAAGAAGGCAACAAAGCTTGAGTCCATAAGACTCAAGTCAAGAACCCAAGAAGAAATGGAGTAGATAGTGAATTAAATATATAACAAATAACAAAAGAACAACAACAACCCCATCCTAAGTAAAGGGAGGGTGCAAGGTACACCCCTGAGGTGCAACACTGTACCTGCCAGCCCACGTCCCAAAAACTAGGATCTGAGAGGGGAGGCAAGGAGGGAGGTCAGAATACAGCAAGAGTCCATTAGAAGAAACAACGTTACTATGGTGACTAATTTTTTCTTCAAACAACATGAAGTCTTGCTGTATTCTGACTATATGGAGACTACCAAGCAGTTTCCCCTAGGAGGAGGGGACACAGAACCTTACTTTGGGAATAGGCTCTGCAACACTGCTGTACCAAACTGAGCATCACTCCTAGTCTGGATGTCCAGAGAGTAATGCTTGGTGAATGTATGGACTGTTTTCCAGGTGGCTGCTTTACATATTTCCACCAAGGGAATATCCCTAACAGCTGCCAGAGATGCAGCTGTACCTCTAGTCAAGTGGGCCCTCAGACCTGAAGGAGGTTCTTTGCCCAATTTGGAATAGAAAAATTGGATACAAGAGACAGTTCTCCTGGCAATAGTCCTTTTAGTGGCAGGTCTTCCCTTTCCCACTTCTCCATGAGTGAGAAATAGCTGCAGACAATCCTTCCTATGTGCCTTAGTATGCTCTATGTAATAGCTAAGTGCCCTTTTCACATCCAGACTGTGCAATCTTCTCTCTCCTGAGGAAGAATGGTCAGTGAAAAACACAGGTAGAGACATAGATTGGTTCAGATGAAAATCTGATACCACTTTAGGTAGAAACTTTCTATTTGTCCTGAGGACCACATTGTCCCTATGAAAGGAAATGAAGTCAGATTCTACTAACAAGGCCTATATTTCACTGATCCTCCTGGCAGAAGTAATAGCTACCAGGAACACAGTTTTCCAAGTCACGTACTTAAGCTCAGCAGAAGTTAAGTACTCAAAAGGTGGCTGCATAAGCTGTGCAATGCAGACATTTAGATCCCAAGCTGGAGTAGGCTGTCTAAAAGGAGATTTAATGTGGACCAAGCCTTTGAAGAACTTACTGAAAACAGGATTGGCCAGGGAAGATCCCTTCCCTGCAGAAAGAAAAGCAGACACAGCTGCCAAATTAACTTTAAGGGCCACAGGCCTAAGGCCTAGGCTATTAAGATGAACCAAAAAATCTAAAGCCGTGGCAATACCTGCAGCCTCCAGCTGTATACCTCTTTGAGAACACCAAATGGTGAACCTTTTCCATTTGGAACTATAAGTTTTCCTGGTAAAAGGTTTCCTAGAGACCTTCAAAATATCCATGACCCCCTGAGAAAGATGCAGGGCTGCATATTCTAACTCTTCAAGAACCAGGCTTGGAGACTGGAATACCAAATCCTCCCTTGAGAGGAGGTTAAAAAATTGTGTCTCCTGGGTAGAGACAGGGGGAGTGATGCTGCTAGAGACAACAAGAGAGGATAGCAGGGTTGTCTGGCCCAATCTGGGGTACTAGTATCACTGTGCAGGGTTGAGACCTGATCTTGATCAGGACTCTGAATAGTAGAGGAAAGGGAGGAAAGGCATAAAGAAACCTGGCTGCCTGTCCAATCTAATAGGAGAGTATCCAGAGGAATAGTCCCTAGGACTGGAGGTCTGCAGCAAAACAGAGGAAGTTGATAATTGTCTGGGGCTGCAAAGATATCTGTCTCTGGAGTGCCCCATCTGGTGAAGATGACTGTCAGGATATGAGGGTTCAGGGTCCATTCATGATGGCCTTGGGATATTCTGCTCAAAGCATCTGCCAGCACATTGTCCTTCCCTGGAAGATGAACTGCTGTCAGGGAAGCTTGGAGACAGTAAGCTGGAGACCACAGTTTAATGGCTTCTGTGCACAAGGCCGTAGACTGAGTGACTCCCTGCTTGTTTATGTGATGTTTTCTATCCTGACTTGCACCACTTTGTCTTTGACTGACTCCGAGAAAGCCTGGAGGGCTAGGAACACAGCTCAAAGTTCCAGGAGATTGATGTGAAGGAAAGAATCTTGCTGTGACCAAATTCCCTGTGCAGTGAGAGCCCCCCAATGGGCTCCCCAACCCAGAAGAGAGGTATCTGTGGTTAAAACCACTGAGGGGGCTTGACTGAGAAATGGGACACCCTGTCTGAGACTGTTCTGATCCAGTCACCACTGGAGAGCCTGGACCAGAGTTCGAGTCACTGGAATCAGTTTGGTGAGAGAATCTCTCTTCTGAGACCAAAATAACCTTAAGTGGAACTGAATGTTCCTCATCTGAAACCTGGCCCCTTGTACCACAGCAGTCAAAGCTGCCATGTGGCCTAGGAGTTGGAGAAAGTGCTAAGGCTGGTTGAGAGACCAGAGGCTGAAAAGAGGAGGCCAGATCTATAAAGGCAGTTACCCTTGTCTGAGGGAGGAAGGCCCTTGCCTGGACTGTATCTAACTCTACTCCTATGAAAGTGAGGAGTTGCACAGGTTTGAGAACTGACTTGTGAAGATTGAGAATTAATCCTGGGGAACTGAACAGATTCTGAGAAACTTCCAGAGCTGACTTGACTTGGTCTGAGGACTGGCCTACAATGAGCCAGTTGTCTACATAAGGGAAGATTGAGATACCCTGCCTTCTGAAGAAGACCACTACTACTGCAAGGCACTTTGTAAATACCCTTGGAGCTGAAGTGAGGCCAAAGGGCATGGCTCTGAATTGGTAATGGCCAGAGGGCAACTCGAACCTGAGGCACGTTTTGTGGGAGCACCTGATAGGAATGTGGAAATAGGCATCCTTGAGGTCCAGAGATGCTAGCCAATCCCCTGGCCTCAGAGAGGGGAGGATTACTCCCAGAGTCACCATTTTGAACTTTGGTTTTGTTATATGTTTGTTCAGATATCTTAAGTCTAGGATGGGTCACCACTCCTCTGTCTTTTTTGGGGTTAGGAAGTACCTGGAGTACAACCCTTTGCCCCTGTGTTGTGAAGGAACTTTTTCCACAGCTTTGAGAGCTAGCAGGGAAGAAATCTCTGCCTCTAAGGCAATGGTCTCTGATGCTGATGCAGGAGGAAAAAACCTGACTCTCATTTTTGGAAATCTTTTGAAACTGAGGGCCAGGCCCTGGCTTACTATCTCCAGGACCCACTTGTCTGAAGAAACAGACTTCCAGGCCTGGAAATAGTAAGCCAGCCTGCCCCCTACTGGTATAGGGGAGGCAACCCAGACTGACTCATCAGGGTGTCTGTTTGGCAGGAGCCTTGGACTGGGAAGAGGATGCAGCCCTGCTCATCCCCTCCTACCTCTCCCTCGCAAGAACCCCCTCTGTGGGAAGGAAGAGGAGGCCTGGGCTTGGTAAAAAGGCCTGTGAAAAGGCCTGCCCCTGCCCCTAGACTGATGCCTCTGAGGAGTGGCTTGCCTCTCTTTGGCCTGTGCACTCCTGTAGGTGGTCCTGTATTCATTCATTTTCTTCATGTAAGCCTCTGGCTGCTCCCCCAAACAGAGAATTACCAACCACAGGAAAATCCATGGCCTTAGCCTGGGGATCCTGAGACAGGCTAGTACACCTGAGCCAAGCAAATCTCCTGAGAGACACAAATGTAGCCATGACTCTAGATGCCACATCATTAGAGTCAACAGCAGCATGAAATTGCACTTTAGATGCCTCTATTCCATCAGCAGCCACCTCCTCCAGCATTTTGGCTAGCTGGGGGAAGGCCTTCTTTGCTAGTTACATTACTGTATCCCACCTGGACTTCTGGTACCTAGCTGTTTAGGCCATGTAAGTTGCCTGCCTGAGTCCCAAGGAACATGCCAAGTACTGTTTTTTTGGCCATGGCATCCACCTTCCTGGAATCTTTTTATGGGGGTGTGAAGCTAAAGGAATGTTAGCCCTGTCACAGGCTGCAGTCTGCATTACCCCAACATGGCTGCAATGGTTGTACAAAAATTCCGTACCTGAGCGTGACAGAGTGCATCTCCTGTCCATTTTCTTATCCATAGGAAGTAATGAGTTAGGCATTTGTAACATTTTTCTTGTCTGTTTCCCCAAGGACTTGTGAGGAGGGATAGACAGCCTTTTGGACTCTGGGACGTCTATCATTTCTATATAGTCAGGCTCTTCTCCCTCATCAGCAGCTTCCATCACTGGGAGATGGAGAATTTCAGCCACTTTTCTGTAAAACACAAAATGGGAAGGGGACTCGGAAAGCCTGGGAGGGGAGACACTGGAAGGCCTGTCTGGGGAGATGTCAGGCTCTATAGGCTCATCTAGGCCTCCAAAATCAGTATCCTCAAAATCCTCTTCTTCTTCCTCTTTGTCTCCCCTCCCACTCCACATCATAAAACAATTCCGGATCATAATCTGATAGAGCTGAATCCAACCGAACTGACCGCTTAGTTGGAGGGATCGGTTCAGAAGGAACTGGATGAAGCGACTGCACAATGCTTATCACTTTGGCTATTTCAGCGGCAGTTGGAACTTACGGTTCAGGATCCAAACTGGCTGACTTCCTTTTCCTTTTTGACGGAACTGATCTCTCAGAGTCGGATCTCTGTTTGCCAGAGGGTGTATTGCTCGTGTCAGCAGGCACCCCCTCAGGTTCATTTGGAACCGAACTGGGCTGGCCATTTGGTTCAGCGCACTTCTCAGCCTCCCTTTCCTTCAGTCTACTTAATCTTTTTTCCAAAGTGGCTTTGGGAAAGTTTTTATATATTTGACAGTCTGATTTGAGGTGGTCAAACCCCAGACAATAAACACAAATGAGGTGAGGATCAGCTTTAGCTAAAGCCTCCTCACACACAGTACAGTGTTGAAACCCAGATATAGCCTTAACCTACAAATTACGCTGAACAGCTTTTAAGCCAGGTAACACACCCTTATCGGTTACCAACTGTGTCACGGGCTATGGAAAAAAATGAAGAAAAATCTCAGTTTTTTGAAACTGATAAGAACCGGACACCACTACTAAAACCCAGAAAAAAAAAAAAATAGGAGATTGTTTCGGTTCTCAACCGGACCGACCGATGGGAAACCGAAGAAAAACAATTTCCACACAGTAAATTCAAAAACAATTTCTATCTGTCTACTTATGCTACCCTGTACGGAAACAGAGATCTGATACTGAAAAAACAAGAAAATCGGTTGAACAAACTGATTGATTCAAAACTTTACCAAACTGAAGTGAAGGAGAAATCTCCGGAGCGACTTCACAGTTAGGCGGAGTAAAGAATCCGACGGTTACACTGAGACATATCAGAGACAGAGGTTTGAAAACCGAACTCGAGCTCAACATTCTATGCCCTGGCATAGAATTAACCCTTACTCTCCGGAGCAGTTCAAGTGCTGAGGCCAACTGCATGTAGTCAGAATACAGCAAGACTTCATGTTGTTTGAAATTGTGCTTGTTGTATGGTAAAGAAGCTGACAAGTACTCCTTCTTTGCCATACTGTCTATTTTCCTAGAGTCCTTGTCTGGTGAGTGTGAAGCCAGAGGGACCCTAGCCTTATCACAGGCAGCTGCCTGTACAACCCCTTGATGGTCTGGATGGGAAAAGAGAAACTCTGTCCCATCCCTCTCCATCTGATATTTTTTGTCCATCCTCTTGTCAAGAGGGGGGATGGAGTTAGGGGTTTGAAGTAGTTTCAGAGCATATTTTTGGAAAAACTTATTTACAGGAAGGAGGCGAGCTCTGTTGGGGGTTAGCCCCATCATTTCTAAATACTCCACCTCCTCTTCATACTCAATCTCCTCCCTTGTGGTGATGTCCAGTGCATCAGCCATTTTTCTTACAAAGGTAAAATGTGAGGAGTAGTCTTTGGATGTTCTGGGAAGAGAGCCACATTTCTGCTCAGGGGATACCTCGGGTTCAATGGGTTCCCCTTCCTCCTCCTCACATTCACTATATTCTTCCTCTTCTGTGAAGGATGATCTGCCTGTGCTGCCAATCTGTCCCACAGGGGTCTGAACAGGTGGCTGCTGATCAGTAGACACTAAGCCTTGTAATGCCTGAATTACCCTGAAAGCTTGGGCAATTTCTTGAGGAGAAGGCATAGTGGAGGCAGGCACAGAAGTCTCCTTTTTTGTAGGTGGGGGTTCTGTGTGTTTTAACTTTTTTGATTTCTTAGAGGGAACCGGAGAGTCAGCCAGTTCAGTAGCCCTCTTGGTGCCCTTGTCACCCATCTCAGGGGTAGAGGCAACAGCAGTAGTGCAGGGGAGCCATTTTGACTTTCAAGGGGGGGCAACAACTGGTCAGAGGGACTGTGGGGGTGGATTCAGGTGCTGAAAACCAAAAAAAAAACAATAACCTGCAATGCGGGGGGGTGACTGCCTCCCTGCCTCCCCAAATAGCACCCCTGCAGTAGTGGTTTCACCCACATTAACAAGGGGTATTGGCTGGTCAGAGCCAGAGAGACCCCTGGATGGAGGAAGTTTCTTTTTCAGCCGTTCCAGGCATTTTTCAACAGTTTTTTCAGGGAATGTGTTACAAATATCACATTCCTCCTTAAGATGCTCATATCCAAGGCAGGCCACACACAAATTGTGTTTATCTGCCTTAGCAAAGACTTTCCCACATTGTGGACAATTTTTAAAACTGGGTTCACTGGTTTTCTTCTTTGGTTTATCTGACATTTTTTATCGGTACCGATTTAAAAAAAAAAAAACACTAAGTCAGTTATAAAATTTAAATAAAACTTAGTGGATGTGGTCGGTTCTGGAACTGATATGGAACTGATGGAACCGAACCAAAGGAACAAACAGGAAACGGGATTAGCGGTTCAGTAACCGAGAAAAGAGGTTACAAAAATACAAAGTTTTAAACAAAAATTTATAAAACTAATGGGGTTTTATAATCAGAAAATCCCGACTAAAATAAAAAACTAACCCGGTTCACTCCCGGTTATGCTGAACCGAGAGGAACCAGCAAAAATTAACTAAATGATGCTACACACAGTTAAATAACAATAAACAAGAAGTATAAGGCAGTAAATGAAATAAAAAAGATACTTATAGTATTTTATAAGTTTCTTCACATCAGAATGAAAAGTAGAAGAGTGAGACTCTGCGCGACCAGACTTTTCAGGCAGAGAGTGAAATCTGAGGAGTTTAGAACACTGGCAGTTAGTATAGGGCAGCATTTGAAAAGTTGTCACGTACAGAGAGTTCCATCATTTGCATGTGTTCTAGTCTCTCCGGGCAGTCCTACCTAGAAGGCTTACTGCAGAAAGTTATAAATACCTGAGTACTACTGGGGTTAGAAATGCAGAAATAGATGTTTTCGCTCCTCAGCAATTTTGATAAAATACCTTCTAGATAGCTTTGGTTATTGTTGGAGAGATTGCATATGTAAATTGACGGATCTTGGTCATACTTTTGGAACTGCCCATTATTAATGCCATTGTGGTGCTCTTTTCAATCTGAACCAGGGGACTGTCTGGGTGAACAAATAGAACTAACTGCAGAAATAACCCTGTACTCTATCTACCTGGACCCTCCCCCCCCGGCACAATAAAAATCATATTATTAAAAAAAAAAAAGAGATGCGCTGCCGAGAAAACCCTTCTAGCCCAGCAGTCGAACTCAGCCCAGTCAAAGTCTGGGGGAGGTCTTGTCTTGGGCAACAATGCCCAGAAGGGGTATGCTATGCCAATGTAATTTAACCTGTTACTGTATCTTAATCACATGACTTGTACAACTGCCTGTAGTACTGCACTTTACCTTGTATGCTTGTATGATTGTCTTGTAATGTGTCTGAAAATATGTATCATATGTCTGTACTCCCTCTCACCCTACCCCCAGGGCGCATCTGGGATCGAGCAGTAGTCTGCTCAGTATGCCTTCCTGATTAAATCTTTAAATAAACAAAAATCCAGGAACTCTGCTCCTGAAGAGGGGTGGGGCATAGTACCTGTAGACTCCCGGGGTGCGCAATACCTGCGCTGACAGTCCCTCGGGGCTGGAGAGGGGACAGAGGGACACTGCCAGACCTGATGTGATGCCTCTGTGAAAGCGCAAACCCATGGAGGGATAACAAGATTTTCCGTGCTAAACTCCCCAAGGAAAGCATGTGTTGCAAGGTCAGGATTGCGGCTTGCAAAGTGGGAGATGTGGAGTCTCTGCTAGCTGGTGATATCAGCGTCTGAGAACAGGTGGACAGAGGGATCTTGTTCCTCGAAGGAGGAAGATGAGGAGGCCGAGAAGCCCGGTTCAGAGTCAAGGGTAGCTGGAGGCTTAGGTCTAAGGAAGACCTCGTCCAGGGCTCTGAGGTACTGGGGAAAGCAGCCGCAGACACCCTGAACTGCTCTCAGGTCATTGGACCCGAAGGGCCGTAGAGGCCTGGTAGAGAAAGGGGAGGAGGCAGAGGATCCGATGGTAGAAGAGAAGTGTGGTGAGCCAGAGCAGGATCTAAGCTAGGGCTACAAGAATGCACAGGGGGCCCTCCTGAGGTGGGGGGGCTATGCAACTCACCCACTGCAGGTCACCCAAACAAAGGTGGCTAAAGTGGTGCCCATGGGCAAGGACCCCATGATGGGGTAATCAGAGCCAGTCTTTTTCTTTCAGGTCTGGGTTGAATCTTTGGATGGCTTCATTGCAGCCAGCATCAGTGCCGCTTATGGTACTTACCCCTCGCAGGTCAGTGCCGGGGTCCGTGGTGCTGGATCCAGCACCAGTTCCAGTGTCTCCTGTTTATCCTCTTCCTAGATTAGGCAGAGGCTTACTAGGAGTGTCTCCCACACCCTCTGAGGATGATTTAGAGCAGGATGAGTCTGACCCTGACTGTATTATTTCTGAGGTAAGTTGATGAGGATTCGTTTTACAGCTTGGATGGTAAGCCCTCATTACCAGCTGGAAATCCTGTGAAGGATCTCTCCTTCCAGTCTTTGCTTAAGAATATGAGGGCAACCCTGGCTCTTCAGACATCTCCTGTGGATTCAGGTAGGCTTTTGCCCCAGTATTCCTGTAAATCTTACCACCTGTCCCCCCACTCTTTGAGACCTTGTCTGAAGCTGTGTGAGTGAAGCCTGCTCTTGTTTCCTCTACTGCAAGTCCATAGATTAGGTTGTCATGGTTTGAAGGTATAACACAGTATCAGAAGTCATAGTATCGATACCGTGGGCAATTTCCAATACCACAATAATCGTGATTCACGGTATACTGTGGTATTGTGACTTTTCAGCTAGGTTTTTTGTTTGCATTTTGAGGGACTACTGTCCCTTCCACGCCAACTCTCTCTAATGCAAGAGTTTGAGGAAGCTTCTTTTTGTGCAAAAATTATTTGTTCTGCAGTATGATGATAATTGTGGTATTACATGTGACAGTTATCATACCATCAGAATTTCATACTGTGACAAGCCTACCATAGATAGGAAATATGTCCCTCCCAAGGAGAGACCTATTTTAGCCCCACAACCCATCACAGATGCGCTGGTTGTCCTTGCAGAAAATGACAAAGCTGTTCTTCCTCAAGAAGTCTCAGCACGTCCCCATCAATAAACAGTCTCGTAAAATAGATACCATGGGGAAAAAGGGCCTTCACAGCCATGACTCTGGATATGCGTATCACCAGCTACCAGGGGCACTTCTCCCAATATAAGTATGCCTTTTGGACTTCCCTTAAATCCCTAGCAGATCTTCCACAGTTTGACTCTAAAAGTGAGATTTTGCAGTCTGTCAACCAGGGGATAGAATGCAATAGCCATCAGCTGAAAGCTTCCATGGATGCATATGACACAGCTTTACTTATTTATTTATTTATTTATTTATTACTTTGGTAACCGGGTAGGTGCACTGATCCCAGGGACCATTTTCAGGCACAACCCAGGCCTCATACAGTGACACAGAGTAAAACACAAAGAACAATGCATAGAACAGTAGACAGTCTGACAAATAACAAAAGGTTACAATAGTACTCAAGATACAAAATACAATAAATCCACATGATACGAGGTGATATACTGTAATACATAATTCCGATAGGCATATACATAAAGAGAACTATATATATACATGAAATCGATATACAGCAAGTTGCATAGAAGATAAACAATGTTCCTCAGGAGTAACATGAAAAGGATTAAGTGGGGCTAGTAGAGGGAAGGAGAGGGGAAGGGGTGTGAGAGGAAGGGTAATTGGAGGATTTACAAAGGGAGTTGCATAGCAAGAAACTCTTGTAAGTGCAGGTGGGAAATGAAGAACTACTCAGGAAAGCAGTGGCAGTGGGAAGTCTCCAGGAGCCAATCTTTGAGGCAAGATTTGAACTGGCAGTGGGTGTGAATGGAGCACAGCTCGGCAGGCAGTTTATTCCACAGCATAGGGGCTGCCACTGACAAGGCTCTACTGCCCATATTGGTGGACATCCTGGCAACATTCAGAGGAGGAATACTATTTGAGAGGAGGCTGTGGTGTAAAGTTCAGACCTTGAGGAGGGCTGCAAGGGAAGATTCCTGGCCAGTACAGATGGTGGAATCCACCATGCAGCAAAGGGCAAGGTCAAAGTGGCCTTGCAGTGGAAGCCATCCTAGCGAATTGTAAAGAACACAGTGGTGTGCAGTGAAAGGGACCAGTAAGGTGAAATGACAGGCACTGTTGTAGGCAGAAGAGAGCTTGGCTATAAGGGTTGTGGATGTCCTAGCATAGATGGGGGAGCAGTAGTCCAAGACTGGGAGTAGATTCCCCTGGACAATGGCAAGTTGGGCCTCCAGGGTCAGGTATTGTTGAAATCTGTAGGCAGCACCTAATTTTTGGTGAAACCTTCAAACTAGTGAGTTGATGTGCTAGGAGAAAGAGAGGGATGGGTCAAGTAGAACACCTAGGTATCTGAAAGTATTGACATCTTCAAGGGCTTGGCCATCAAGGGAAATGATGTTGGGGGGGTGAGTTTGGGATTTGGACAGGAAGGGCTTGGATCCAAACAGCATAGATTTTGTTTTTTTAGCATTAATCAGAAGGAGATTATCAGCAAACCAGTTGTGGGCTGCAGCATAGTTTTGAGTTAGAACAGAGGAAATGCGGGCAGGGGATTTATCGCTGTAGAAAAGTACAAGGTCATCAGCATAGAAGAGAGTGGCATCTGAGACTGTCCGAGGGAAGGGAGTTCATAAATAAAGAGAATAGAAGAGGGCCAAGAATGGAGCCCTGGGGGATACCTGTCGAGATGGGCAGGGTGGGGGAGCAGGCAGGGCCAATACTCATGAATTGGGAATGATCAGTGAGGTAGCTCCTGAACCAGGAAGTAACCTCCTGAGAATAGCCAAGACAATGTAGTTTGGAGAGGAGGAGGGAATGGTTGACCATGTCGAAGGCTTTGGATAGGTCTAAGAAGACTGCGCTGGTGGTGTTACCATGGTCCATGTTTATGAGGATGTGGTCAGTCAGTAGTGTGAGGGAAGTAGCGGTGGAATGATTCTTGCAGAAGCCATGCTGTTGGCTATACAAGACATTGCATTTACCCATGTGCTCAGCAAGCTGATGATGGATAGCCTTCTCGAGTAGTTTGCTAAGGTGGGGGAGGATGGAGACTGGATGGTAGTTGTCCGCGGATAGAGGGTCACTGGCTTTGAAGATGGGAATCACCTTGGCAGCCTTCCAGGGGTCAGGCATGGAGGCGCTGGAAAGGGCAAGGTTAAAGATACAAGTGAGTGGTTCGATGATGGATAGGGAGATAAGCGTGAGGAAGACTGGAGATAGTCCATCAGCCCCAGGGGAGCCATGATTTGGGAGGCTTTTAAGGAGCTTAGCAGCGTCAGCAGTTGAGAGACCTTTGAAATAAAATGGGGGGATTTGGGGATGGGTGGTAGGCCCGGTGGAGGTCGACAGGGGGTTTGAATGGGGGGCTGAGCAATTTGACTGGCCATTTGGAAATTTACTTAGATACATGGATAGATCAGAGAATTTGTCATTGAAAACCCTGGCCACTTCCAGTGGGTCCATAATGATGTCTTCCAGGGAGTTTAGTTGCAGGGCTGCCTTACTGGAGTGGGGGTTTAGGAGGGAGCCAGTGGATGCTCAGAATTTCCTAGGGTCTCCAAGGTTAGCCTGCTGGAGATTGTTGAAATGAGTCTGTTTCAGGGATTTTGCCATATGTTTGCATAGATTCTTCCAGTGCCTGTAGGCATCCCAGAGGGCAGGGAAGGGGATGCCTTGTAGGTGGACCAAGCACAATCACTATCCTTCATAAAGGTGAGGAGGGCTTTTGTGACCCAACGCGAGCAACTGCCTCTGATCCTTCTTGTAGTGGCAGGAAAGTGTCTGTCCTGTAGGGTCATAAGGATCTGTGTAAATAGGGTTACTGCCGGGGTCACATCAGAAAGTGAATATAGAGCAGACCAGTCCAGAAACCAAGCCTCCTCAAGGAGGTTTGTGGTGTTGGGACTATTGAAGTTCTGGAAGGACAGGTATTTGGAAGGGGGACATTTAAATTTTGATGACCAGAGGAGATACATAAGACAGTGGTCACTAATAGAGTCTGCCATGGTACCAGCATGAAGTGCATAATCATCCCTGTTTGTGATTATCTAGTCCAAAAGGGTCTGAGTGGCCGTGTGTGGGTTTTGTCTGGTGGGGAGCATGACAGTTTGGACACGGTTGTGTTGTTTTAGGTGGGAAGCATAGTCCGACTGGTGGGTACTCAGCCATTTTAAATTGAAATGACAGAGGAGAACAGAGTCTCTATGAGGGGATAAGGAGCTCAGGCCTGAGAGGAAGCTGGTTGGACCCTCAATTCCAGTAGTGGGGGGGTTATAGCAGCAACTTATGTAGAGTTTCTTATGAGTGGCCGTGTTTAGTTCTGTGAGGAGCCATTCATTAGGTGAGGTTGGATCAGACCAGAGGACAATGTTGGCTGAGAGGGGTTCCCTGATGAACAGTGCAACACCACCTCCCTTTTTCTTCCCTGGCCCACCGAGATGCAGGGAGGAGTATCCAGGTAGTTCATATGTGGTAGGGGCAAGGTGAGGCTTTAGACAAGTTTCAGAAAGTCTGAGAATATGGGCTTGTATAGCATAATCCAAGCCTCCAGATCAGGGAACTTGGAGGGAAGACTGCACATATTTATGTGAATGATCTTCAGACCTGGGGCATTAGCCCAGATGCTGGAGGTGTGGGTGATGTGGGAGTTGGGTGGACCAGGGTTGCATTCAACATCTCTGGCTAGGAGGAGGCGGGATAGCAGGAGTATATAAGGGCAAGAGGGGACAGTAGTGGAACAGGAGAGGGAAACTAGGTAGTGGCCAAGTATATGGCATTCCTGATTGGAGAAAAAAGAGAGGGTGATAGGTCCGAGGGAGAATAGTTTCCATGTGGAGTGAGGGGAGGGGTGCAGCAGGGTGGAGTGGGTGACAGAGGAAGGCAAGGTGCACTTGATCATAGGCTAGCACAATAGCACAGGAGTCAATCAGCACCAGCAGAGATGGCAATGAGACAGCAAATAGTGTGAGCTGTAGCAGATTCATAGCAGCAGGAGAAAGCTGGCAGGAATGACAAATAGGTTGCAGGGTAGTGCAAGTCAAGCCAAGACACTTGCTAACCAATTTAATAGTTTAAGGGAGAGACAGCAGGAGAAACTGCATTCAAATAGGGAAATAAGATACTTAAATATGTAGGGGATTAAGTTGCACCTGGTGAAATAAGGATGGGAGAAACAGCAGGTTAGAACTGGAGTTGGTGCTGTGTCTCAATGGCAGTTCCAACGAAAAGAGAGCAGGGGAGAAGGCATATGAGTTAAATTGGAGGTTGCAGCTAAAGAACCTGCCTCCCATAAACAGCTACCAATTAGGAGAGTATGGGACAGAGCAAGTGACGATTTAATAGAGAGCGGGAGTGGAGGTTGGTGGGAGGGCCAAAAAACTGCCTAGAATTAGCAGCAGTGGCTCCCAAGAAACAAAAATCAAATTAAATGTGCAGAGTTCTGCCGGCTGCCCAAAAGGTACCAATTTCAAAATGTGGAGTTTGTCCTGTGTACCTCTGGCAAATCTTTGGGTTTCAGCAGCAGCAAGATCAACAGAGGGGCTGTGGGGAAGTGCAGATTCGGGCAAGCCCTCCAGACCCTGAAAAAATAAAGAAAAGAGAAAAAAGAGAGTGTTAACTTGGAGATACTGTGTAGTGCCCTAAGGATACTAAAGATCTCGGAGGGTAGGGGAGACAGGGAGACAAATTAGGAGGTTGCTACAGGGATGGGAATAGAGAATAAATGCAGCTAATGAGGGAAGGGACACAGGCAAGGTGTAGCAATGGCCCCAGGAGGGGGGGGGGCAGTACAGAATGGAAGGAGACAGAGAAGGAAAATCAGAAAATAAAAAACTCAGTAGAAATACAGGCAGGGGAGAAATAGTAAAATTACAGCTGGGGAAGGTCTGGCTTAATTCTGAAAAACTGCCTAGAATTAACAGCAGTAGCTCCCAAGAAACCAAAATCAAATTAAATGTGCAAAGTTCTGCCGGCTGCCCAAAAGGCACCGCTTCAAAATGTGGAGCTTGTCCTGCATACCTCTGGTGAATCTTTGGGTTTCGGCAGTGGCAAGATCAACAGAGGGGTTGTGGAGAAGTGCAGATTCGGGCAAACCCTCCAGACCCTCTTGTGAATCTTTGGGTTTCAGCAGAGGCAAGATCAACGGAGGGGCTGTGGGGAAGTGCAGATTCGGGCGAGCCTTCCAGACCCTCTGGTGAATCTTTGGGTTTCGGCAGCAGCAAGATCAACAGAGGGGTTGTGGAGAAGTGCAGATTCGAGCGAATCCTCCAGACACTCTTGTGAATCTTTGGGTTTTGGCAGAGGCAAGATCAACGGAGGGGCTGTGGGGAAGTGCAGATTCGGGTGAGCCCTCCAGAACCTCGGGTGAATCTTTGGGTTTTGGCAGCAGCAAGATCAATGGAGGGGCTGTGGGGAAGTGCAGATTCGGGCGAGCCCTCCAGACCCTCTGGCGAATCTTTGGGTTTCGGCAGCAGCAAGATCAATGGAGGGACTGTGGGGAAGTGCAGATTCAGGTGAATCCTCCAGACCTTCTGTTGAATCTTTGGGTTTCAGCAGCGGTAAGATCAATGGAGGGGCTGTGGGGAAGTGCAGATTCAGGCAAGCCCTCCAGACCCTCTGGCGAATCTTTGGGTTTTGGTGGTGGCAAGATCAACGGAGGGGCTGTGGGGAAGTGCAGATTTGGGTGAGCCCTCCAGACCCTCTGGTGAATCTTTTGGGCTTTGCAGCGGCAAGATCAACAGAGAGGTTGTGGGGAAGCACAGATTCGGGCGAGCCCTCCAGACCCTGAAAAAATAAAGAAAAGAGAAAAAAACATTGTTAGCTTGGAGATACTGCTGCTGCTGGTATCTGTATTAGGACACATTCTTGCCTCAGGACATCAGGATTTTCCTCTGATGCCCAGCAGCAAGTCATGAATGCCCCTTTTATGGTACATATCTATTTGGCCAACAGGTAGCGCAAGTCCTAGAGGCATCCCAGAAGACTAGGACTGCCATTAAAACAGCCAGGCTGGCTCCTTCAGCTCCTCAGAGGGGCAGAAACAATCAGCTTTTTCATAACAGGCAGCCCTTTTGAGGAAGAGGCGGAGGAGCCCCAAACAGGCACCAGCCTCCTCAACCGCAAAAGAAAATGTAGCAGAAGGTAAACGGTCCAAAAGCACCCAGTGCCACCCTCTGAAAGTCTGGCCCTTCAGCTGCCTGAGGTGGACTTCTCCACAGCAGTGGGAGGTCATCTGACTCAGTTTTACAGCCAATGGAAGTCTGTCACTACAGACAAATGGGTCCGCCAAATCATTCGAGAAGGATACTCTTTTAACTTAGCAGTGATTCCCCCAAACCTTCTACCCAAGGGGCAATATGTTCTGTCAACAGCTCAGTCAGACCTTCTTGCTTCAGAAATTCTGGGCCTTCTCAAAAACAGGGCAGTGGATGTGGTTTCCTGGGCAGAGTGGAACACAGGGTTCCACTCCCATTACTTTCTGGTTCTGAAGAAAACAGGCGGCATACTCCCCATTCTGAACCTCAGAAAGCTAAACAAGTTCCTCTGTCAGGAGAAGTTCAAGATGATCTCCTTGGGAATGCTTCTACCACTCCTCCAACAGCATGGCTAGCTGGCATCTCTGGATATGAAAGATGCCTACCAGCACGTTCTAGTACATCCAAATCACCACAAGTATCTTTGCTTTGTGGCCCTGGGTCAGCATTACCAATTCAGAGCCCTGCCCTTTGGGCTGTCCTCGGCACCTCGAGTCTTTACCAAGTGTTTCACAGTCCTCGCTGCACACCTTCAAAAGCTTGGCGTTCAAGTCTTCCCCTTCCTAGGCAACTGACTTTTAACAAGCCTGCCATGGAAGGAGATGCAGACAGTGGTATCCACAGCATCTCAGTTCCTCACCTCCTCACCTCCATGAGAGTCCTAGTGAAGTTGGAAAAGTCACAGCTTCAACCCTCACAGCAGCTGCTCTTCATAGGAGCCCTCTTGGACACTACCAAGGCAAGGGCTTTTCTCCCAGAGGACAGGAGGAATGACATTCTCCAGATGGCTCACTCCATCAGAAAGAACAACCTGGTAAGAACTCATTCCACGCAATGGATGTTAGGCCTCATGGCTTCATCTGTTTTCACGGTGCCTCTAGCTCGATTGGACCTGAGGACCACACAGTGGATGATCAGCAAGCAGTGGTCCCCTACAACACATCCGCAGTCTTACCCCATCAAGGTGATGGAGCCTCTGAGAAGATCAAGTGCATGGTGGACATAGTAGGACAACCTTCTACAAGGTCTGTCCTTTGCCCCACTCGAATCTCAGATCACCATCACCATGGATGCATCTCTGCATGGCTGGGGCGCACATTGCTGGGACCTTCACACTAACATGCTAAGTACTGTTTCTTAGGCATGGCATCCACTTTCCAGGAATACTTATCTGGGGGGTGAGATGCCAGGGGAATATTAGCCTTGTCACAGGCTGCAGCAGCTTGCACTACCCCAACATGGCTGCAATGATTGGTAAGGAATTCCATCCCAGGGCCTGACAGGGCATACTTCCTGTCCATCTCCTTATCCATAGGAGGTATGGATAGGGATGTAAGTTTGTCATGGCAGTCATACACGTCATTGATTCCATGACGTTTGATCTTTATTCAGGACTTCCATGACTTTCACTAGTGTCATCAGAATGTAGCAATGATGACAGTGCCTCAACATTTACTACTGTTTACTAATGATTTCATGAATAAACAATGAGTCATTAAAACCTCATCCATGACAAACTCTCATCCCTAGGTATGGATGTTGGAAATTGTAATATTTTTGGGGTCTGTTTCCCCAGGGACTTGTGCAGAGGTATAGACACCCTTTTTGACTCAGGGACATCCATCATCAACATAGTCAGGCTCCTCCTGATCCTGTTCAGCTTCTTTCATGGGGAGCTGAAGAGTTTTAGACACCTTCCTGTAAAACAAGAAGTGGGAGGGGGACTCAGAAAGCCTGGAAGGAGACACATTGGAAGGCCTGTCAGGGGAGATGTCAGGCTCAATAGGTTCATCTAGGCCTTCGTAATCTTCACCTTCGTCTCCTTCCCATACGCCCTCATAAAATACCTCAGGGTCATATTCAGAAGCAGGCAAGTCTGACCGAACTGACCGTCCCTGAGCCGATGACAGTTTGTTCGGAACCGGGTGAAGCGACTGCACAATAGTGATCGCTTTGGCTATCTCGTCGGCGGTCGGAACATGGGGACCGGGATCCGAACCAGCCAACTTGCATTTTCTCTTTGCAGGAACCGATTCAGCAGACTTGGTTTTCCTCTTGCCCAAGGGGGTATCGCCCAGGTCAGTGGGCACCTCCTCAAGTTCAGTTGAAACTGAACCGGGCTGGCCATCCAGGTAAGCGGATTTTTCGGCCTCCCTTTCCTTCAGCCTACTTAAACATTTTTCAGCAGTGGCTTTAGGAAAGTTTTTGCAGATTTGGCAGTCTTCCTTGAGGTGATCGCACCCCAGACAATAAATACAGATGAGGTGGGGGGTCAGCCTTGGCAAAGGCCTCCCCACACTCAGTACAGTGCTGAAACCCAGTGGGCCTGGTTTTCTCTTTGGGTTTCTCAGACATGCATCAAAAGAACCAAGTTACCCTTACCAGTGTTCAAGCCAGGCAACTAACAAAACCTATCGATTCCAACCGTGTCACGGGTTGGTTGAAAAAACTCCAAAATTCGTCATTTTTTTTTTCAGGAACCGATAGATACCAGAAACCACATTTTTTTTTTTTTTTTACACAACTTAAAACTTAACTAGACAAATTAATTTGGTTCCCAACCGGACCGACCAGGAAGAAACCGAACAGAAAAACAATTTCTTCACAAAAAAAACCCACTCTACTACCTACTAATACACTTACTGTAACGGGGACAGAGATATGAACACAGAAAATAAACAGTTTGGAAAAACTGACTGATTTTTTTTACTGTGACCGAACCGAAGTGAAGGAGGGGATCTCTGGAGCGGCTTCTCAGTTAGGCGGAGTAAAGAATCTGATGGTTACGCTCAGAAGTACCTTGGACAGAGGTTTGAAAACCGAGCTCGAGCTCAACATTCTATGCCTTTGCATAGCGTTAACCCTTTCCTCTCCGGAGCAGTTCAAGTGCTGGGGCTAACTGCATATAGTCAGAATAGAGCAAGACATCATGTTGTTTGAATGCATTCTTCCCTCTCTGATTTATTCTGATCATGTTGTCTTTATTAAGAAGCGATAAACCATGGATAACATTTGCCACATTTTGCTGTTCGTGGAGTATGCAATACTGTGGTCTATTCTGCTAGCATTGTTGAATTTGGATGCAGAGAAAGCTTTTGACAGGGTGTCCTGGCCTTTCCTGTGGGGTACCCTGTGTTTTTTAATTTTATTTATTTATTGAAATGTTTCACCAGGATGGCACGCTGAGCAATACGTTATTCATCTCCTGGTGCAACCTGGAGGATGGGGAACAATGGGATAGAATACAGAGAAATGTTACAATGTTGGAATACAGTTTGCTTACTTGCATACAAAGGGAGCAGAAGGGATTACAGGTGGATCACATTGACTAACAATGCAACAGTTAACTATAGTAGATATGAAGACACATATAGCAATTTGGCAACAGTTGGTGACACTGGAACACACATAATAACTTGGCAACAGTATGTAGCACGAGATGGTAAGGTGACACAATAGTAATTGGTAGCCATTAGTGTAACATAGATATTCAAGATTTACAGTGATTGGAGTAAAGAGAGGAAGCATGGAAGGAGGGTATAAAAAGTTGCTGAGGGAAGCATGGAAGAAGGAAAAGGAAATGTACGGAAAGACGCAGGTAGAACACGATTTTTGAAGCAAACGGAGATGACAGGGTGGACTAAAGTGTATATAAGAGGGGTATAGAGGTAGGTTATAAGGTCTTAATTGAGTGTAGGGATAGACCAGTGTTAGCTATGTTAACCGGAAGTGGGGTAGGAGGAGAGGAGAGGTAGAGTGTGGCAGGGTGATGAGAGAGAGGTATCGATGTGGGGTATCCGCGGGGGGAGGAGTTGAAATTCAACTGTGTCTTGTTATCCCTATCTGGGCAGGGCAGTGGACAGCCCTACTGGTAGGACACAGGTTATAGGCAATGAGAGTTATTTATAGTGATGCAAGAGAGGGGATGTTGGGGGAGGGATGTTGTGGGAGGGGGTAGGAAAGGTCAACTATAGTGGGGGGGTGGTACCCCACCAGTGTGCTGGGTGACCCTGCCTGCACAAGGCAGTGATCTAGCAGTGACTGAGGGGGTGCAGTAAAAGGAGAAATAGGGGAAAGGGGGTAAAACTGTTGCTCACTGTGTGCTATGGATCCTGCCTGCACAAGGCAGTGATTGAACTCACAGGAGGGAGACAGATTAAGGGTAGAGAAAGAAGGGGGAGGAACACTTTAGGAGGAGGGAGAGTAGGGGACTAGGAGGAGCATGATCAGAGGGAAATAGGAGTGGTGTGGAGTAGGTATATGGTAATATGGGCTTAGGGGAGATGGCGGGGGGATTAGGGAGGGTCATGGCAGGCACAGGAAGGAGCAAGGAAGTTCCTGAGGGCAGAGTTAATGGAGTAGCAAGAGGATGAGTGGTGAATTTGAGGGGGAAATGAATTCCAGATTTTTGGGAGGTGGTAAGAATAACCTGATCAGCCAATAAGGGTGGAGTGGCGTGGGACCACCATGGTTCGTGAGTGGGTAGATCTTAGGGAGTGGGAAAGGGAGGGGGGCGGTTGTAAAGGCAAGGGAGAGATAGGAGGGAAGTTCACCCAGCCAGTGCTTGGAGGTGAATTTTGCGCAGTGAGAGAGACGTCGGTTTGTCAGGGAAGGGAAGGACAGGGCATGGTAGAGATCAGAATGATGAGGGGGGGCGTCAAGGGCAAAATGGCAAAAAAAAAGTTGAAGAGGGTATCTAGTCTGGCCAGGGAGAACTTAGGGGCAGCACCGTAGACTATGTCACAGTAGTCAAAGATAGATAGGATCATCTTTTGGACAATCTCACGCCTAGCCATGATTGGGATGCAGGCACGGTTCCTGAATAAGGCGCTGAGCTTGGGACACAATTTTTTCTGATTGGCATTGATATGACCAGAGAAGTTCAGATGTTGGTCCAGTCAGACACCTAAATACCTAAAGGAGGATGTGTCCTCGAGTAAAGTCCCATCAAGGGTGTGGAAGGAGGGTACAGAGGGAAACCTGGTAAGTCTCTGCCTGGTGCCGAAGGTCATGGAGACTGTTATTTTTGGAGTTGAGAGATAGTTGGTGGTTTGCAAACCAAAGCTGAACTTTTTTGAAGTTGTGCTGCAACCTTGGTGGAGCAGGAGCCAGATGCATGCAAGACTATCATCAGAGTGCATGTGAATGGAGGAGAAGGGAGAGCAGGTGGACAGGAGATCATTTAGAAAATAAAGAATAGCATGGGGCCTAACACTGATCCCTGGGGGACACCAGTTCTTATCGGGGGGGGGAGGAATTGTGTCAGAGATCTTGACTGATTGGGTTCTGCCAGTGAGGTATGCCTTGAACTAGTCTGTGGCTAAGGGGGATAGCCCAGCTGTTGATAGGATGTCAAGGAGAAGGGAGTGGGAGACTGTGTCGAAAGCTTTGGCCAGACTGACAAACACCCTTTGGCTTTCCAAATGAGGTTCTTCCGTGGCTTACAAATATATACTTAGACCCCCAGGCATTTGTGTGTCAGTGGGTCTCAGTCCTCTCCAGTCTCTCTCCAGAGATGTACCAGACAGGAGTGTCCTGCTACCCTTGTTGTTTGCACTTTATACTGACCCCGAGCCATGCATTCTACTAGGCAGCAGTGATGGAGGGAATTCCTTTGGGTGGTACTGAATACAAGGCTGTATTACACACAGATGATGTGCTTCACTCCCTCTTAAACCCTGATACATCTATTCCCGCTGCATGGTCAATACTGCACACCTGTGCAGAACACTCGGGTTTCTCATTAAACCTCCAGAAGACTGAAGTACAGTACATCTACCACGGTGCAAAACTATTGCCCTATTTCACTTTTGGCTCCTCTTTCCAAAATTTTGGAGAGAATAATCTTTGACCAAATGATAGAATATTTATCAAAATATAACATTCTCATGCTTGCCCAGCACAGCTTCAGACCTGGCCGCAGTACCACCACGGCCTTGGTGGGGTTCACGAGTGCAGTCCAGTTGGCTATGGATGGGGGCCTTTGCACTGGGGTTGTGTTCATGGACCTCACCAAGGTCACTGACCTGGTAGACCATAGTCTTTTATTATTATTATCCTTGGATGGACTGGGCCTATCTGGAGACGTGGTATGGCGGTTCCAAAGTTACTTGAGCAAACGTTTTTCAGGTTACAAGGATTGGTGGCCATCTTTCATATTTAGCTTCAATTTCACCAGGTGTTCCTCAGGGTTTTTTTTTTTTTTTAAACTCAGCTTTATTCATTGCTTGATCACCCCAGCAGTTACATACAGATTCCTTGAGAGTACAATGCCAAAATCATTAGGTACATTTATGAGCTGTGGATGGGTTACTGCCATTAAAATGGCAGCTGCCCAAACTATATCAGACTGTAAGTTGCAAAAGAGAACAATTAATATGGGGCAGGCAACATGCAAAACACCACAAAACTGATGTTGGCTGCGCAAACAAAAATAACTTCTCACCCCAAGTTTGTACCAGAATGTAAATCCGGAGGTGAAACAGTGATTGAAAGTAAGTAGCCCCAATTAGGCCAGAGTGTCTATCTGTTCGAGACCCTTGAAAACTAATGTTCACAGGAATCTATAGTAATAATTGGCCAGGGTATCATGGCCCCAGCTATGAAGCCTGGATAGAGTGATCCAGGGAGTTATGTGGCGACTGTCTCCCCAAACTCCCCAAGCACCCAGGACGCCCAGGCCTGCCACCTTTGTGTACGTTTGCCAAATTGGAGTCTAAGCCTTGCCATCAGGGCCTCCATAGAGACAACCTCCTTGACCTTCCCCACTCATTCCTGCACCGTGGGCACCTCTGGTTGGAGCCATTTGGCTGTAATACATTTTAGCCCAACAAGAGTAGGGACAACTTTGCAAAGATCTCCTTTTAAGTGGGTGGCCATGGGAAAGTCCAAGACCCATTCTGTGAATTTCAAAGGGAGGAGGAGGATCCCCATGATCTTGTGAACTGCTGCCTAGAGTGCCCACCAGAAGGCATCCAGCAGGGGGCAGCTCCAGAACATGTGCCAGTGGTCTCCTATTCCTCCACATTTTCTCCAGCACGATGCAGAGTGGGAAGCAGAATAATGCTGCATTATGGTGGGAACTTGGAAATATCTGATTGGGACCTTCCAAAAGAATTCCCTCCAGGCTGGAGCCGCTGTCACCTTCCAGCCAAACTTAAGTCGATAACTCCAGTCCTGCTCACTAATGCACTGGTTTGATTCCTGCTCCCAGGTTGCTCTGTGTGAATGTAAAGAGGTTCCTCCCAGGTTCAACAATAGTTTATATGTGCTAGAAATGTATTTGTCTCCTGACGCTATTTGGACTATTCCATATAGAAGGTTGTCCCACTCTGAACGGGACCTGGTGAGATCTCTGAGATGCTCCGCAGTGTTAAAGTGTCTGGTTTACATATATCTAAGGAATTCTGAGTTATTCCACCCAAACTTCTCCTTCGCCCTCAGGAAAGAGATGCACCTGTTATTTTCAATAAATTGGACAAATCTCATCACTCCTTGGGCTTCCCATCTGGCAAAACCCTGATCCAGCTGGGGGGGGAAATCCCGGTTCGTACCTGATCAATGACAGTGGGCCTACTCCTGATGGGATAGCCAGCAACTCTTAGACAGGATATACAATCCGTGTCTAACCCATCTATTCTGGATTTGTTTTACCTATTCCTGAGTCACTGGGGCCAGTACCAAGGTGAATAAGGGATTACCCCCCCCCGTCATCTCATTCTCCAAGTCATATCAACCAGAAGACACACTCTGCTTCACCCAGAAGACAACTGGGCCCATCTGTGCTGCAAGGTAGTACAGGTAAAGATTCGGTAAGGCCAAACCTCCCTCCTCTTTGGGGAAGAACAGTATCCGTCTGGCAATTCTTGATTTCTTGTATTGCCAAATAAATTGTAGTATGCCTCTGTTTATCTTATTCCAGAACACTTGAGGGAGTTTAAGGGGAGAGTTTGGAATACAAATAAGGGACGGGGAGAATATTCATTTTTACCACTGCAATATGACCCACCAAACTTAAGTGGAGGAGCCTCCATCTAGTTAGGTCTTGCTGTATTACTTCCCGTAACTTACAATAATTTATCGAAAACAGTTTAGATGTGTCTGTATTAATTTATAATAACTGGTGATCCTTGTTATCAACCCGTTTTCAAGTACTGTAAAAAGTTGTATCAACCCGCAGGTTGATACAAAAAAAGTCATATCAACCCGTGGGTTGATACAACTTTTACAGCCTCGCCCCAAGAAGCCTGCAGCACTCGCATTCCACAGTAAACAGATTCAAAGCACTTAAGCACCGTGGAGACCTGTGGCCAAAACGCTTCTACTTCCTTACTGGTAGGCATGCCACTACGCTAGCATGTTATGTGATGTCAGCGTGGGGGCGTGCCTACTAGTAAGGAAGTAGGAGCGTTTTGGCCTTGGGTCTCCTCGTAGTGGAAATCATAAGAAATTTTTTTTTGATCACCAGTTATTATATAAAATAAAACATAGGTAGGGGTAGAAATTGAGTTTTTTTACACACCCTCGTTGTGTGATAATATTAAAACCTCTCTAGCTTCGCTCTCGAGGTTTATATATTATCACACAACTTGGGTGTGTAAAAAACAACTCCATATCAACGCCCTACATATGTATTATTCTCTATATAGTGTATAGTGGAGTGTTGTTCTGTATAGAATTCCATCCCTTTCAACATGCTTTTCTACCACTGTTCCAATGTCATAGAATGCTGTTCTACCCTACTGTGGTAGAACAGCATTCTAGAACCTCTAGAGACTGCATGAGTCAGTTTCATTTTGAAAGCAAAGTAACTCACAAAACACATTTTTCACACAGTACTACACACTATAAAAAATACAGGATGAGCAACTGTAGGCACAACCAGTGTGTTTTGCCACCTCTGGATTCTGTGGCAGAACACACTGGTTCTGTATAGTTGCCCTTCCAGTATTCTCTACGTATTCCTAAGTATCTGATTTGTTTTTTTGGGAGCCCATCTAAAGGGAAAATTCTGTTTACATTTCTGGTCCACTTTTCCACTGAGCACTAGGGCCTCTGACTTAGAGAAGTTAATCTTGTATCCTGATATTTTACTGAAAGTTTTCAGTGTTTTTACTAGGGAGGGGACCGAGCACTCTGAAGAGGATAGAAAGAGGATGGCATCATTGGCATATAGAGAGATTTTTTTGTTCAGAGCTACCCACCATGATACCCCTCATCTCCTGTGTCTGTCCGACCTTGGCAGCCAGTGGTTCAAGGTATAATGTAAAGAGAAGGGGGAGAGAGGGCACCCCTGTCTTGTTCCTCTGGTCAGGGGAAAGAAGGAGGAGCTTATTCCATTAACCCTCACTAGGGCCTTGGGGTTCTTATAGAGTTGAGAGACAGACTGCAAACATTTGGGGCCAAATTGCATTTTCTCCATGGATGCTTTGAGAAATTGCCAATTTACCCTGTCAAATGCTTTTTCTGCATCCATGAAGATATCTAGCTGAAGGTGTTCCTGTGAGCTTTGTGAGGAAATGATGTTTAAAAACCGTTGAATGTTATCTGACAGGAATCTACCTGTGATAAATCCTGTTTAGTCCATGTGAATCAGGGAGGTGACACATAACTGCAATCTCACGGCCAAAATCCCTGTAAACAGCTTCAAATCAACATTTAACAGGGAGATGGGTCTATATGACCCACATTCTAAGGGATTTTTTCCTTCCTTGTGGATGACTGATATATGGGCCAGCTGCCATGATACTGGTATGGGGCCACCCTGTATCACTTCGCTGGGAGGAGCAGGGGCAACAAAAGGTCCATAAATCTCTTAAAAAAACTCTTCGAGAACCCATTTGGGCCAGGAGACTTGCTATTTTTGAGGGCTGCTACTTGGGTTTTAATCTCTTGCAGGGTAACTTCCCTGTCCAGATTCTCCCTCTCTGATTGGGATAGGTTCTGAATGGCAAGGCCCTCAAAAAATGAAGAGATTTTTGCTTCTGCATCGGCCACCGGTTCTTGAAGATATAATGTTTTGTAGTAATTTGAGAAAAGTTCAGTTATTTTTCCTGGGTGGCTAACTATTGGCCCCTCCTCTCCTGGGTCCCTCAGCTGGAGTACCTGCCTGTTAACCGGTTGATGCTTCAGCATGGCCACCAGCAGCTTGTCTGCCCTATTCCCATTTTCATAGTATCTTTGTTTAATTTTCCTGTAGCTTGCCTCCAACTGAGAGGACAGAAGTTTCTATGTATGTATCTATGTATTCCCATTTTCATAGTATCTTTGTTTAATTTTCCTGTAGCTTGCCTCCAACTGAGAGGACAGAAGTTTCTCGAGAGATCTCCTTCTCTCCAACAGCTGGGCCAGCACTGATTAATTTAGGGAAATTTTATGTTGGAATTCAAGATATTTTATTTCTGATTCCAATTCTCTTCTTTTTTGTTCTCATTTGTTCTGTGCTTTGGAGGCATAGGCAATTGTCACCCCGCGGAGCACTGCCTTCAGGGCATTCCAATGGATCGTGTGGGTGGTCACCTCTGGGGGGTTGTCTAACGTGTAAGATTTAATGGTGGGCTCTATCAGGTCTGTGTATTCTGGGTCATTTGGTAGCCCTACATTTCATCTCCAGTGAGAATTCCGAGTGGAAGGGCCCAATGTCAGTTTCATCTTAAGTGGAGCACGATCTGATAAAGTACACTGTAGAATGTGAAAGTAACCCACTGCATACATCCATTCCCTTGAGAAAAGGAAAAAAAAAATATTCTAGAGTAGCAATTGTGTCCATCAGAGTAATGTGTGTAGTCTCGTTGGTGTCTATTAAACTCCTTCCATACTTCTGCAAGTCCCTGATTTATGCAGAGCCTGGAGAGAGAGTGGTCCCCGCCACTCCCAGTGTAGGCCTAAATGCCCTTCCTCTCTTATCCCTCACCAGGCAAAGAACAGTATTAAAGTCTCCCAACTGACGCAGAGGCATTCTGGTGTCACAAGAAATTTTGAAAACGTCTCTTTAAAAAACTGGGCAGCCTCCCCTTCTACATTTGGGGCATAAATACCTGTCAAGAGGCAGGGAGTGCCAACAAGGGAACCTAGGATCATTACAAATCACCCCTCTGGATCCGATACTACCATCTCAACTTGTAGTGGGCATGATTTGTGTATAAGAATTGCAGTACCTCTCTGGTGCAGGTGGGCCGAATAGGAAGAGGCATATACTGAACCCACCCATTTCCTACAGAGCTTTTGATGCTCAGATTCTGTGAGGTGAGTTTTCTGTAATAAGACTATCTGTGCACCGGCTCTGTTCATTTCTTGCAAGAGTCTTGCTCTTTTGATTGGACTATTGAGCCCTCTAATGTTCTAGGTTATGATTGTTAACTCACCTATCTGTACAGCCCAGGTGCATCCAAGAGGGCTTCCCCCAAGGTCCTCTCAGACAACCATGCCACTCAAGGAACCCTAGGGCCAGCCAGAGGGGAGAATCACGCAGCCAAACAAAAAAAATTTGCAACTGAAAGTTAACATAAAACGTCCGAACAAAATTCGACCAGTTTTCAACCATTTTAAACTAAGCAAACAGGTTTGCTTCAAGGGTGCCACATCAAGCCCACCGTACTTATGGTGAAGCATGGTGGTGGGATTATATCCCACACTGTGCCACCAGATCACCAAAAATTGCTCTCCAAGCGGTCCTTGTGGTGTCACTCGTGCCATCTAGCACAGCCCCATCCCCCTGCAACCTGCTCATTCTCATGTTAGGGTTTCCCCGGGAGGTCTAAGAACCCCAGTAAAAAGCAACGGCTCCGCTTGTCCTCCGTTAATCTAAATTATCCCATGAACCAACCCCTCTCCCCCAAAACAAATCCCAGATATGGAGCATTTGTAAACTTTATGTATCAACCTACAGAGCCAGGATGAATAATTAACGAAACATGAGTAAGCTGTGAAGGAGATACAGAGGTTGCCCTCCCACTATGCTTGCAATACGAAGAAACGGATTACATTAATGTCCATCTTGCATCTCCTCTTTTAGAGTCCGATTGTCGTGACAAAGTCAGTTAAAGAATATCACTTTTTGGGGCACTCGTTGGACCCACTTCTAATTTCACGAGTGTGGGTATGAGTGTCTCTCCAGGCTACAGGTTTTAATGAATGGGCAAAAGAATATCGCCATCTTATTTGCATGATAGATCACTCAAGTGCTGTATGATGAGGAGCCTTCAGGATGTGGTGCTACTGGGTGCAACTTGGAGACCTCACGAGTTGATCCAGGGTTGGTGGAAGTGCTTCTATCTCCATTCTGCTTTGTGGACAGTTCTTGCAGCTTAGACCAGGGATTGGAGGTCTGCATGGGTCTGGACCCACCAGAGGAGCATTTGTAATCATAGGAAGGACCTGCAGGTTGCCACTGGTATTTCTCAAGCTCTTTGATGAGGGAGGGATTAATCAGATTGTCGACCATAATGTCTAGTGAGGCTAGATATTTTTTGGCCTCAGAGGGACCAAGTCAAAGATCTTTACCCCGCTATTTGAGGTCACTCTAAGTTTGGCTGGGAAATTGACTCTCGCCTTTAGGCCCCTGCCCTGAAGCACCTTCACCACTGGAAACCAGAGTCTGCTCCTAGCCATGGTAGAGGGTGCATAATCCGGCTCAATGAAAAGTTTTGTGTATCCGAATACGATTTCTCCCATAGACCATCTCTCTGATCCTGAAGTCCATAAATGCAATGATCAGGGAATGGGGTTTAGCTTCGGGGTGTTTTGGTGGTGCAACAATTGCTCAATGAGCCCTGATGTTTAGTTGAATGTCCTTATTTATGTTGAGCACCTCCTTTAACGGGCTTTCAATAAATTCTGGGATACTGCCGCTTTCCGTTTGCTCCAGCAGGCCATGTAGTCGGATATTTATTCTATGTGAGTGGTTCTCTAGATCTTCAATTTTGTTGAGAAGGAATTGTGAATGGTCATGCAATTGTAGAATAGCCCCATTATGCAGATCTGAGGCTTCAGCATACTGCGTAAGGTGCATGTCCAGGGTTTGTATTTGTTTAGTATGTTCTCTGATTTTTGATTTATCTGCCACATCTGCTTTCATGGTATCCAGAGTTTGGGTAAGATGTCTGAGCTCACGGTATAGTTGCCGCAAGGTAATCGTAAATTCCTCCTTGCTATCCTCAGACACATTCTCCAGCTCCTTCTCGGCCGTTTCTTGAAGCCTGGTTGATGGTGCATCTCTCGCGTTGCCTTTAGGCGCCAAGTCTAATTTTTACTGTTTAAGCCCTCCGCTGGCTCCAGATCGCAGTTTAGCTTTGCTCGCCATCTTTTGAGAAATGTTCCGGTGGCATTGGGATGAGGTAGCCCACAAGGATACTATTAAAAAATAACTTTCAGGTCCATGGTAGATGGCGCTCCAGGTTACTGCTGTCACATGGCTCAGAAGTTCCGTTCCTCAGGGTTCTATTCTGGGTCCTCTCCTGTTTAGCTTTTTTTGAATACTCTGGGTGCACACAGGTGGAGGTGCAGTGCAGGGTGCCATGTGGGAGGGGAGTAGATACACTGGGGTCTGGAGAGGTGTCACGTCTCAGTGTGCACATTCTCCATGGACCCCCTTGACTGCTATGTTGTCAGGGGTACCAGAGGAAAAACAAGGAAAAAATGGCCCTGTGACTCATCTGGTTGTGGTGCTGGTGGGGGGGGACAACTGCAGACTTGGGTTGGTCGGAAGGCCTGACATGTGGCGCAGGTGGGAGGTAGTCCCTCCCCCGCTTTCCTACCCAGGAGGTAAACTGAGGCAGGATGGACGCTGATGACCTCACCTAGGATTCGTGCCCTCCTGTCATGCCCCTGATGGTGAGCTGCAGAGACAGACAGGGGGCATGAGCAGAAAATATAAAAAAACTAGAAAATTCCCTGCCCAAAATTTTCTTATCCCTGTTATACATTATGGCCTACTTTTTTATTACGCTGCTGGGGAGTGTATGTTAACTAAAGTTAAAACTTTGCTAAATAGAGTAGCTAGCTTCTCAACTCATTTACCAGTGAGAACTCACCATTGTACACTGCTGACGGTAGCAGGTTTTCTGCCTTTAGAATATCGCTTTAAATTACAAGTGGGGCTTTTGCCAAAAAAAGTGGCCATGAATAAGGTCCCTGAGGTATTTGGTTCCTTATTTCAGAGGCACATTAATTCTGTATCAACTAGTTTGGCCGGGATTGGCTGGGAAGAAACAATTACTCACCAAAGTAATATTACTTCTTCTAGTGTATGCTTTAGCATTATTGACAGAAGCAGTTATGCCAGCTGGGTTCAGCTGCCCCGGAGAGGAGGAGTCACTGTAAATGAGGAAGGCATTGGCCAATCAGGATACAGTTAGAGTAGAGTGCTGCCTGCAGTCAGCCTGAAGGACCTCAGAACGCAATTCAAAGTTGAAAAAGAGCAAAAACTGTGCCCATTAGGGCCAAAAAAACTGTTAGCAATAACCCACTATATATTCTAACCCACTATTATAAAAAAATATATATTTTTTTCTAAATCACATGAACGATGACAGTCATCAAATTTAGCTAAATCCCCTAGCAGAGACTTTAGACAAGGTTTTCAGGGGAGGAAGGGTGGGAGTATCAATAATGCTAAAGAATACCCTGGAAGAAGTAATATTACTTCGGTGAGTAATTGTTTCTTCTCACCCCAGAAATTCATTAGCATCTATTGACAGAAGCAGACTTCAAAGCAGTGAAGTTGGGAGGAGGGCACAGAAACCTATTTTAAAAAGAGGCTCTGAAGTACCATCCTGCCAAAATTGGCATCCTATCAGACTACACATCCAAGAAATATCTTATTAAATGTGAAAAGCAAATTTCAAATAAGTGGTCTGCACACTTCTGGTGAGGATATAGCCTTGAATGCTGCCCAGGAGGCAGCTGGTCTCCAGTAAGTAGGCCCTAAGCACAAGAAGGGCTGAATGCTAGCTTTACTGAAGCAGACCCGAAATATGGGAAAACAGTCCCGTGGGAAAATACTCTTGGTCACTGGTTTCTCCTTTCTCTGCAAAAACGCAGGAAAGGAAAGTATGATAATGACAGAACCTGAACTGCTAGGACTGCTGACGCAGACCGGCAGGACCAATTCATGCCCCTTCCAAGCAGGTTGAGATAGCCTAGACAGGACTTGCCTGAGAGCAGTACAGGCAGAGAAAAAGGATTGATGAAGGAAATGGTAGAACACTTGAGGAAAAAGATTTTCTATCCATCTCGAAGACTAAATTGTTCATAAAGGCACTGAGAGGATAAGGCCTAAGAGAACAATCTAAAACTCCGAAAAACATCTGACAGAGGAAAACAAGCAGAAAAATTGTTTTCGATGTTATTCGCTTCAGGACACAATTTCCACAGATTTGAAGGGACACCCCATGAAACTGAACTTAGAGGTTTGTGTTCCATGGGAAAAAACTCTGGTCCCTAGAAGGGTCTGGAAGTAAAGATGGCCCTTTGTGAAATTCTTTGAAATGGTCTGAGAAAAGACAGATTTCTCTTGCCTGACGGAAAAAGAATCTGACTAACCGTTAGGTGTACTCCCAAGGAAAAAAGGCCTACTGTCCCACTGTTGGAAGGAAAATAAAAACCTTTATACTTTTACAGGAAACAAGTCACAAAGACCAAGCTAGTTCAAATGAACTAAATAATCCAGTCATGAGAGGAAAGAGGATTGGAAAAGTCTAGGCTCTTGTCCTTGTACCAAGGAGAAAAGCCACTTCCGCTAGATAAACTGAGATTTTTGTGATACTAAAACCTCTTTTTTTTTTTTTTTTTTTTTTTTTATAGACATTCCAGGCCTTGTTTGGATACAGGGACTCTAAGAGATCTAGCCTCTCAGGAACCAGGCCTTAAGGAGAAAAGAGTGGGAGCTGAGAAAAACACTACTCCTGATTTTTCAGAAAGTACCAACATTGCCCAGAGCCACCGGCATTGTGGTGGCTGATACCTTAACTAGAGAGGTACTTAGGAAACAAGGGATATAAGGAGAGAAAATTTCTCAGGCCTGTTGGATGGCACCCTGAGTTGGGGCCTGCAACAGGAAAAAATGGAGGATTGGTCTGGAAGCGAAAATTCAGATCTGGACCTGACCTTCCCCCTGAATGATGTGGCTAGGACTTGTGTGCTGAGGGCTCACTTGCAGTGGCCCTGCCAAAGTTTTGTCCTTGCCCGACAGATGGATGAGTGACCAAGACACCTCCAAAGAAGCCAGCTAGAGATCACAACTCGTAGCTATTGCAGAGAGATTGGAAGCCCTGTGTCCCAAATGCTCGTTAGCGGGATACAGGTAGGGATACCAAACTAAAGGGCCTCCAGACTGAAAAATGCAGGCCTGATAGAGATGCTCTGAGATTCCAGGGACTGAAGAGAGAAGGACTCTCTCAGAAATCAAGACCCAATGATGGAAACCCCCTGAAGGGAAGTGCCAACTGGAAGGACGCCTCTGTACCGAAGATTTGAAGGTGAGAGGTGTGAAGTTCACTGTTTCCTTACACCAGTCCAGCTTGTAACAGGGTTCAAGCTTCATGAAAAATTCTCTTATTTGGAATCTAACCTTGAGGCCCAGCCCCTGGGACTTTAATGACAAAATTATGCACCCCATGCATGGAAACAGCTTCCCCTGATGAGAGATGAGCATTGCCCCCTAAGAGTTGTCGAGATTTAAATAGTTGAGGGACTTTTTTTTAGTATTTACAAAGAACCCTCGAGACTGTAGGAAACAAAATGTCAGACTTGGGGCTTGAAAACCAGAGTCAAGGGGAATTGGCTTAAGGTTGGCCAAGCCTCTGATAGGGGAAACCAGAGATTCCCTGTGTTCAGGGCAGAACTGCCAACCTTCCCAGATACCTGAAGAACAGCCTGATTTTTACTCTGTATCTGAGAACACACTGGAGGCAGTCTAAATGGCATGGAATAAAACTGCCTGAGAAAAAAAAACATACTAAGGAACTGAGAACATAGAATGTATCGAAGGAGACAAGAAAAATCCCTTACGTTTGCAAAAGAAAGACCTGAGTCAAGGAAGCATCCTGACCCCTGTGTTGTGAAAATTGATAATGATTTGCTGTTCCCTATTTTCCTTTAAGATTCAGGTAATAGCCTAGGAAAAAAGGTCCAACTCCCAAGCAGGAGGGAACCCTTTCACGACTTTGACCCTCACGAAGTTCTGGTGCTCTAGTTACCATTGCTGACATGCTACTGAAGAACAACAGAGAATGCAACACTTGGAGGTAAACTTTAGATATTTATTTACTTATCATGCACATAGATATAATGTATATACTGTATATATTTAAAATGTTAATATCTGCATATATCGATCTCCCTTTATTTAATTTTTTTTTTACCAACCAAAGAAGGGGTAAAAACTTGAACCAAGAAGAAAAATAACTGAAGAAAAGGGGTATCATCAGGAATGAAAGAGCATTCCTGCCTAAACCCCTGGAAAACTTCACATTTGGAAACTTCCTAATGTGTTGACGTAGGAAAAAAGGGTTAAAGGCAGAATGATTCCTACCTGAAGCCTCCAATGAAAGTTCTGAGGAAGGGACGCTTATATTTAACTGAGTACTACGAGAGTTAACCTCGTCCATTCGTGCCTGTCAGCTTCAGTTTGACATAAAGACCAACAAAAATTTGCACCAAAGCATAACCCAAAAGGCTGAAACTTTTCAGACAGGCAAGCCTGAGGGAAATGACCTACGCCAAGACTCTAGAAGCTGTAACATTATGACTTACTATGAGACCATAGTGCTACTAAATGCCATTTGGGTATTCCAGCAGACCTCCTTGTGAATAGTGCTCAAGAGATGCCGCACTATGGCAAGGATAGTATACATCAAACACTCTTAATATATAATAGGGTATGCTACAAAGGTTAAAGGCATTATGTAAAATTTCTTACACATGGTATACGATTATCTAGAGTCTATCTCGGGAGGGAAAGCAGACAGTGGCACGAGGCTGAGAAGCAGGTTGCTGTTTGCGCTACCTCTCTTTAATCTAAAAGTGTACAGTTAAAAACAGAACACTTACCGAGATGGTAATTCATATGACTGCTTCTGTCAACCCCAAAAGAGAAGGAGGGGTTTCCAGAACCTACCCGTAGGAGTCTTCAGAGAGTTGTCATCTTCTTTGCAGGAGAGCAACCAACAGATCTACAAAGTTGTCATCCTCCACCTCTTTATTGGTGTCATCCTGGAGGAAAGTCCAGGGAGTCCACCGGGTGTGTGTGTGTGTGTGTATATATGTATATGTGTATATATATATATATATATATATATATATATATATATATATATATATATATATATATATCTATATATATATCTATCTATATATATCTCTCTCTCTATATATATCTATCTCTCTCTCTCTCTATATATATCTATCTCTCTCTCTCTCTCTCTCTCTCTATATATATATCTATCTCTCTCTCTCTCTCTATATATATATATATATATATATATATATATATATATATATATATATATATATAATCTCTCATTATACCATAACCTGAATACGACCTCAGGGTGACCGACTGGAATTAGTGGGCCCTGAGTGGAGTTCATGAAGGAAAATTCTCTCCTAAATTACTAATAATAATCATAACAATAGGACTTCCGGTGATGTCATACAAAGAGCTGCAGCCTAAGACAAGAGGCTCCCCCTGAGATTCCTCAAATTGCCTCCTAAATACAGCATTTAACCTCTAAATACCTTCCATAACTGCCACAGGAGGTAGCAACATGCCAAAAAAGAGAGGAGATGCAAAATATAGACCCCTGGATCACCTGGATGGGGAGAGATCACAGGATGAAGAATCGGAGAGCAGAGACTCCCGGGCCTCGTCGGCCTCCCACCACAGCACAACTGCCGACGAAGTGCCATACACAATATTGCAGAAGCAAATGGCACAAATGCTAGCCAAATTCCGAGACTTCTGAAAAGAAATTGTCTACTGTGACTGCCCTCCGCACTGATATCGGCAAACTCGAAAAGTGCCAGGATGCCAGTGAAACCCAAGCAGCTGAAATGGACAGGCGGGTGGAGGAAGCGGAGCGGGCCATTGTGCAGCTACACAGCAGCCTAAAAGCCCTGCAGGACCATGCGGAGGATGCTGAAAGCAGGAATCGCCAAAATAATTTCAGGCAATCCGGCATTCCTGAGGGAGCTGAGGGTACAGAAATGATTTAATTCATCCAGAAGACCCTTAGAGAATTACTCCACTTACCAGAGTCAATTTCCCTCAAGATAGAGCGAGCGCATCACAACCTGGGTCCCAAGCCTGCACCAGGAGCCCGATCCCAAACAATACTAATAAAATTCCTGCGGCACCAAGATAAAGAGACGGTGCTGCACACAGCCTGGAAGCGCGGTGTGGTCCACTTTAAATCCCAGAGGCTGTATTTTAACAACGATTATGCGCCCAAGGTGATGGCACGAAGAAGAGCTTACATTCTTACCATGAGAGCCCTTAAAGCAGCAGGCATACAATTCAGGACCCTCTACCCCTCCAAGATGGTGATCTTCTTTAAAGAAGGCCCTCTCACTTTCGATAACGCGACGGCAGTGATCACCGAGCTGAAAGCTAGGAAAATAGATGTAAATCAGCAGCACCCCAGTTCCAAAACATCAGTCGCCACCAAACTTGCACAAAAGGTCTGGAGCAACAACCAGAAAGACTCCAGACATCGACAAGGCATAGAAGCAATCCAAAAGATTGTTGGCACATTGAAAGCCAGGCAACTGACCTCGAGGGTTGCTGAGGAATAAGTGCAAGCTGCAGAAACCTGAAAAACTGTAAGTACAGACTATGGACAAAAATTATGACTGTTTACCTGACCAGCTAAAAGCTTAGCATTTAAGTCAGGTTTGTAAAAAGGTACCCGAATACGTGGGGGGGGGCGACCCGACTGATCCTCTCTTCCTGCGGCCGCCTGAGTGGTAGATTTGTGCAGTAAGGCCAGACACAGTGGGACTTTTGGCCTAGCTCCTTAAATATGGGGGCGAGGAGTAAATTTTACTTCAGCAGTCTGATTGAACATCCTGCGCTTGGTGGGCCCTGGAGTCACTGATCTTGTGGGGGGATGTCTTTGGGTAGATCGGGAGCTTAGAGGAACGGGAATATATGTGGGATTGCCATCATCAGTCCTGGGGACTCACTGGAGAGACAGAAGTGACTGAGTGAGGCCTAACTGTGGGACCTCAGGCCTGTTCCTGGCTTTGGGGGAGGGTAGGGGAGAGTGGACTTGCATCCCAGCTGTCTACAAGAATACTTGCCCATCGGACTAGCTTTGTTGGAGTCACTGGAGTCAGGAGAGTGGGGAGGAATATCTCGGGGTCGTCTGGGGGGTTGGACAGCTCTGGAAACCTGACATAAAACAAACTTGTACCACCTCAGCTGGGATGGACCGTGACACCAGGCTTGGGAGAGCATGGTGCTTGTTGCCCCCTCTATGCTGTCCCAATTAATGGCGCCATCCCTAAAGTAGAACCTAGAGTGATAGGAGGGAAGGGGGGTGGAGAAAAGGAGGGGGGCCGGGGGAGGCTCCAACCAGCCTTACTGCCTATCTTGTGGCCCCCTGAGCTGCTGATTGCCCCAGTTGAGGCCCAGTCACGTGAGACTTTGTCCTGATCCATTACTGTGGGGATTGAGAAGGAGATACCTCCTGGCCGGCCTCCTGACTGCTCGCTCATTCGACTACCCCCATGGGAGCAGTTGAATCCAAGGGAGAGCACTCCTCGAGGTCGACTGGAAAGTCTACTGGAGCGGGAATCTGTGCTGGGTAGATATAGTTGACCCCTGAGAACTTCCTGAGCTGCAGACATGGTGGAATAGGACTTAGCATCATGGGGCCTCAGGCCGTTTAACCCCGGCCGGGGGGATGGGGAAGGGGTGAGGAAGTGAAATATGCTACAGTGACTTCCGGGACTGTCCGCTACCCAGACTGGCTCTGTAGAAGTTGCTGAACAAGGGAGGGAATGGAGGGGGACACCCTAGAGCTTACTGAAGAACCGGGTAACTTAGAAATTTGAAACTAAGTAGCCCTGAGGCATCACAGTTGGGGTGGGCTACGACACCAGGCCTACTAAACAGTGGAGGGCACAAGAGCAGGGCTGGCTGCCTTCCCCCCGTGATTCTCAATAACAATCTCTAAATAATAACTCTGCATACATAAATGGGAACCGCTGGGGGACGGGTGGAAGGACATGGCTCTGCCGGGGCGGTGCTGCGGGGAGAGGGTAAACCAAGACCTAGTACACTGATTACATAAGGCATAGCATGCCTAATCTGGAGACTGAGATTATGTGGTGGGGGCAGGAGAGGGTTTCAGGAAACCTCATTATGCGCCGGGGGCGCTGGCCTTGCGTCCCCTCCTACATACCCTTCCCGGGCGGGGGGTGGGGGGCACGCCGCTGGACCCCCTAGACAGGTGCATTCCCTGTTCAGATGAAAGACTGCTCTTCTCCTGATCCCTAGCACCTCCTCTAGACTACCTGTGATCTCAGGGGCGTCTGCAGCTTGGCCGTATTCACCACCTATCTCACTTACCTTTCTCCTATTAGGTACTATAAGTGCCCAAAGCCCAAGATTTCCTAGGGCTTCTGAGGTAAGGATATATCCTTACCACAAGATCAGGGCTTAACCCTGATTAGTGGAAGTACCAGTTTTTTAATTCCTGTTAGAGAGACCATGTTGGTCACCTCGCTGATTCAAACATGTTTGTTCGTGAACGTTTTTGAATGTCAGTGTATATGGTTATGTTGTTGTTATTGTCCTAAGAAAGTCATCAGGTTCTCTCAAAACTATTTACAAGTTCTCAAACTGGATAAGAGGAAAATTTCACAAAAGGGTTGGAGGGATGGGCAACAACTGGTTTGTTGAACCTCAATAATGTACATGCCCAAGCTGAATTACTGTCCCTGAATATTAATGGCCTCACCTCACCCATTAAATGTTCCAAGTTACTAGCCTTTATTAGAAGGTCAAAATCAGACCTAGTATACCTCCAAGAAACTCATATGAATTCTACAGAGCATACAAAACTTGCCAAGCTAAGCAGGGGGCAAGTCCAGTATTCCTCCAGTAAAGAAGGTAGACAAAGAGGTGTGGCTATAATAATACCCTCCACACACCTCGTTTAAAATGGAATCCACCTGGTTGGACCCAGAAGATAGGCTGGTTATAGTGCAGGGGAAGCTTAATGATGAACAGGTAACTCTGGCAAATATGTATCTTCCCCCAGACATCTCAGTCTCCCACCTGAAACCCTTATTAGATAAAGTAATACAAAAAACTAGGGGAATCCTCTTGATGGCAGACGATTCAAACCTGACAGTTGATCCCTTGATTGACACCTCCAACAGGAAACTCCTTAAACAAACAGCTACACAGAAGTTCTTTAAAAAATTTCTGGTGGAGGTGGGATGGTGTGATGTCTGGCGAAGGCTACATCCCCAAACAAGAAACTACTCCTACTACTCCTCGGCACACCACACCTACTCGCGCATAGACCACACGTACACCCAGGTGGAAAATTTAGGAGCCCTACAAGATGCCCAGCTGGGAGATATTTCTATCTAAGACCATGCCCCCCTGCTCTCCTTTTGGGATCTGGGGCTTCAACCTAAAAATACGCAATGGAGACTAAACCCATACTATTTGCGCTTTAAACTATTTCGTGAATTTCCCTCAGAAAAGGTCACCGAAATTATAACAGACAGTCCCCCTACAGACGTCACCCCAGCGATTCACTGGGACACGATTAAGGCAGTGCTCTGAGGACACATAACGCATACTGCAGAATTAGAAAGGCAACGCAAAGAACAAAGAGCCAAGTTGGAGGATACTCTCCACTTCCTGCAAATGGCTCATAAGAAAAAATTACTCACCTTAGTAATGTTGTTTCTTCTAATGGAGTCTTGCTATATTATGACATATGCAGTGAGTCCCAACCTTTGAACTGCTCCGGAGGTGAAAGAGTTAACTTTCCATGCCAGGCATGGAATGCTGAGCTCGAGCTCGGTTGAAACTCTGTCTGTTGTTCTTCAAACTCAAACCGTCAGATCTTTATGAGCTAAAACTCACTGGGGTCCTGTGTGGAAGCTGTAAACCTACACTAGCCAACTGGCTACTAAACATAAGAACACATTTTTTGGTCCCAAAACAATGACTAAGGTCAGGAGACCCAAAAATGAAAAACACAACACCAAGTCACCCCTAAAAAGGAGGGGTGAAAACAACAAGGTGGGCATCTACTAAGTGCCAACACTGCACTGCCCACCCACATCCCAAAAACAGAGGTTCTGAGAGGGGCAGGCAGGGGGGAGTTCATAATATAGCAAGACTCCATTAGAAGAAACAACATTACTAAGGTGAGTCATTTTTTCTTCAAACAACATGAAGTCTTGCTTTATTATGACATATGCAGACCACACAGCAGTACCTCCATGGAGGAGGGTCAGAACCTACTTAGGAAATAGGCTCTGAAGCACAGCTGTGCCAAACCGAGCATTACTCCTAGCCTGGATGTCCAGGGAGTAATGCTTGGTAAAAGTATGAACTGTTTTCCAGGTAGCTGCTTGACATATCTCTAGAATAGGGATGTCCCTGGCAGCAGCCAGGGAAGCAGCTGTACCTCTGGTAGAGTGAGCCATCAGGCCTGAGGGAGGAACCGTACCCAGCTTTTCATAACAGAATTGGATACAAGAGACAATCCACCTGGCAATGGATCTTTTAGTGGCAGGTTTCCCTTTACCAACCTCACCATAAGTGAGGAACAGTTGGAGGGAGTCAAACCTGTGACCCTTGGTACGCTCTATGTAGTAACTAAGGGCTCTCTTCACATCTAAACTGTGCAGCCTCCTCTCTGCAGAGGAGGAATGGTCAGTGAAGTACACTGGAAGGGATATAGATTGATTAACGTGGAAATCTGAAACCACCTTAGGCAAGAACTTCCTGTTAGTCCTGAGGACCACTTTATCTCTATGAAAGGAGATAAAATCAGGCTCCACTGACAAGGCTTGTAGTTCACTTATGCATCTGGCAGAAGTAATAGCCACCAGAAGCACAGTCTTCCAAGTCAAGTACTTAAGCTCTGCTGAAGACAAAGGCTCAAAGGCGGGTTGCATAAGCTGAGCAATGCAAACATTAAGATCCCAGGCAGGGGCAGGGTCCCTGAATGGAGGGTTGTGTGAAGCAATCCCTTAAAAACTTGGAGAATACAGGATGAGCTGAAAGAGAAGAGGGTTTACCTGTTGAAATAAAGGCAGACACAGCTGCCAAATGTACTTTTAGGGTAGCTGGTCTCAGCCCCAAGGTATTTAAATGGACCATATAATCCAGGACTGTGGGTAAATCAGCAGATTCTGGGAAATATAGCTTCCCAGAGCACCATATGGAAAACCTCTTCCATTTGGAATTATAGGTAGCCCTGGTGGAAGGTTTCCTAGAAGCCTTCAATATATCCATTACACCTTGGGAGAGGTGTAGATCAGCAAACTCTAACTCTTCAAGAGCCAGGCCTTGAGATTGAGAGATTTGAGGTTCAGGTACCAAACCCTCCCCTGAGCACAGGTTAACAGGTTGTGATTCCTGGGGAGACACAGGGGAAGATGGACTGCTAAGGACAGTAGGAGTGGATACCAGGGTTGTCTGGCCCAATCTGGAGCAATCAGGATCATCTTGCAGGATTCAGATCTGATTTTGACTAACACTTTCAACAGGAGAGGGAAGGGGAAAGCACAGAGAAACTTCCCTTCCCAATTGAGAACTAAGGCATCCAGAGGGACTGAGCCCAACACTGGAGGCCTGCAGCAAAAAAGGGGAAGTTGGTGATTGTCTGGGGCTGCAAAAAGATCTATCTGCGGGGTGCGCTATCTGGCAAATATTACTTCCAGGACCAGGGGATCCAGTGACCATTCGTGATGGCCCTGGGAAATCCTGCTGAGAGCATCTGCCAGGACATTGTCCTTGCCTGGGAGGTGAACTGCCGTAAGGGAGGTGTTCAAGGAGTAAGCCAGAGACCACAACTTCATTGCTTGAGCACAAGGTCAGAGACCGAGTGCCTCCTTGTTTTGTTGATGTACCACATTGTGGTGGTGGTGTCTGTTCTGACCTGTACAACTTTGTTCTGAACAGATTTGGAAAAACTTGAAGTGCTAGAAAACTGCTCGGAGTTCCAACAGATTGATGTGGAGCAGAGATTCCTGAGGGGACCACAATCCCTGGTAGTGAGGCTCCCATGTGAGCTCCCCACCCCAAGAGGGATGCATCTGTAGTAAGGATTAAGGAGTGAGACTGAGTGACAAAGGAACCCCTTGTTCAGACTGCTCTGATCCTGCCACCACTGTAGGGCTTGGATCAGGGTTCGAGTTACTGGGATCAATTTGGTTAGAGGGTCTTTCCTTTGAGACTAAAAGGCTCTCAAATGGAACTGGATGTCTCTCATTTGAAATCTTGCTCTCTGCACTACTGCTGTAGAAGCAGCCATGTGCCCCAGGAGCTGTAGAAAATGCCTTGCTGATCGAGAGACCTGCAGGGTGAATGAGGAGGCCAGAGAGACCAGGGTCCTTGCCTTGTCCAAAGGAAGGAAGGCTCTGGCTTTCTCTGTGTCCAGCTCTGCGCCTATGAAGGTGAGGAGCTGGACAGGCTCTAGAACTGACTTTGAAAGATTCAGAAGGAAACCTAGAGAGATGAGCAGTTGCTGAGTTATCTGTAGATGTAACTTGACTTGGTCTGGAGACTGGCCTACTATGAGCCAGTCGTCCAGGTAAGGGAAGATGGCAATTTTCTGCCTTCTTAGGGAAGCAACTGCTACTGCCAGGCATTTTGTGAATACCCTTGGAGCAGAGGTGAGGCCAAAGGGCATTGCTCTGAACTGGTAATGGCCTGAGGGCAGCTCGAACCTGAGGTACTTTCGATGGGAGCTTCTGATGAGAATATGGAAGTAGGCATCCTTGAGGTCCAGGGACGCTAGCCAGTCCTCTGGCCTTAGAGAGGGTAGAATAAGTCCCAGAGTCACCATTTTGAATTTTGGTTTTAAAAGGTGCTTGTTTAAATATCTGAGATCCAGGATGGGCCGCCATTCTCCTGTCTTTTGTGGGGTAAGGAAGTACCTGGAGTACAATCTTTTGCCCTGGTGTAGGGGTGGAACCCTTTCCACAGCTCTGAGAGCCAGGAGGGAAGAGACCTCTGCCTCTAGGGCAAGTGCCTCTGGTGGATTTGCAGGTGGAAAGGATCTGGTTCTCATCTTTGAAATTTTTGCTGAGAACCAGTCCCTGCTTACTACTTCCAGGACCCACTTGTCTGATGTCAGAGACTTCTAGTCCTGGACAAAGTAAGCCAGCCTGCCCCCTACAGGTAGTTGAGAATCGGCCCTGGCAACCCCATCAGGGTGCCTGCTTGGCAGGGGCTTTAGGCTGAGGGGTGGAAGCAGGCCTGCTTGTACCCTGTCTGCCTCTCCCTCTAAAGAACCTCCTCTGGGCATAAGCAGAAGAGGAGGCCTGGGCTTGGTAAAAAGGCCTATGAAAAGGCCTGCCCCTGGGAAACTGTCTTTGAGGAGTGGCCTGCCTTTCCTTGGTCTGTGCACTCCTATAGGTGGTCCTATACTCATCCATTTTCTTCATGTAATTCTCTGTCTGCTCCCCAAACGGAGAATTACCCACAACAGGAAAATCCATGGCCTTAGTCTGGGTATCCTGCGACAGGCTAGTACATCTGAGCCAAGCCATTCTGCGAAGTGCCACAGATGTAGCCATGACTCTTGATGACACATCATTAGAGTCCACTGCAGCATGGAATTGCACCTTGGATGCCCTCAATACCATCAGCAGCCACCTGCTCCAGCTCCTTGGCAAGCTGGCCAGGGACCCTGTTTTGCTAGGGCCATAACAGTATCCCATCTGGATTTCTGGTATCTAGCAACATAAGCTTATATAATTTGCCTGTCTGAGTCCTAAGAGATGCTGCCATGTACTGTTTCTTTTGCCATGGCATCAATCCTCCTGGAGTCCTTGTCCAGGGGTGTGAGCCAAGGGAATATTTTCCTTGTCACAGGCTGCAGCCTGCACTACCCCAACATGGCTGCATTGTTGTGTAAGGAACTCCGTATCAGAGCCTGACAATGTGTACCTCTTGTCCATTCTCTTATCCACAGGAGGTATAGTCTGAGGAGTTTTTAGAATTTTTACTGTCTGTTTCCCAAAAGATTTATGCAAAGGAATAGACAGTCTCCTAGACTCTGGGATATCCATCATTTCCACATAGTCAGGCTCCTCTTGATCATCCACAGCTTCCTCCATAGGGAGCTGGAGGGTTTCAGCCACTTTTTTATAGAACATAAAATGAGAAGGGGACTCAGAAAGCCTAGGAGGAGACACTCCTGAAGGTCTGTCTGGGGAGATGTCCGGTCAATGGGCACATCCAGACTTTCAAATCCACATTCACTCTCCTCATACTCCTCTTCCCCCTCCTCCGGTTCATAATATTCCTCTAAATCATACTCTTGAACCGGTGGAACCGGCCGAACCATATGCTCACCTGATGGTGCCGGTTCAGTTGGAACTGGGGAAAGCGACTGGACAATTTTAATCACTTTGGCTATTTCTTCAGTGGTGGGAGAGGAAAGTTTTGGCTCCACACCTGCTGATTTCCTAGTCCTTTTTGCTGGAACCGACTCCTCAGAGTCGGCTCTCCTTTTCCCCGAGGAAGTCTCACCCTGGTCAGAGGGCACTCCCTCCAGTTCAGTTGGAACCGAACCAGGCTGGCCATCCGGTTCAGCGGACTTTTTGGCCTCCCTTTCCCTGAGCCTACCAACTCTCTTTTCCAGGGTAGCTGCAGGAAAATTTTTACAAATCTGGCAGTCTGCATTGAGGTGGTCAAACCCCAGACAATAAACACAGGTGCTATGGGGGTCAGCCTTGGCAAAGACTTCCCCACAGACACTGCAGTGTTGAAACCCAGTGGGCCTGGTTTTTCTTTTGGGTTTCTCAGACATAATGCCAGCCTAACCAAACTTACCCGTTTATGGCAATCCGCCAGGTAAGACCCTCTTATCGGTTCCCAACCGTGTCATGGGTCGTGGAAAAAAACGTAATAAAATGCGTTTTTTTTAGAACCGATAAGAACCGGTAACCACACTCTAAAAGACAGATTGATATATTTTAAACAACCTTATCGGTTCAAACCGAACCGATAAACCGTTTACAAGTTCCACACAGAATAGAAATCAATGTAAAACCTATCTAGTACTCACAATACCACAGACAGAGTCTGAACCAACCGGTTGCGGTTTAATTTCGGTCGAAAACCGAGAAAAACAATACTTTAACCGACAAAATGAACCGAGCAGAAAGAGAAATCTCCGGAGCGACTGTTCAGTGAGGCGGATAAAGAATCTGATGGTTTGAGTTTGAAGAACAACAGACAGAGTTTCAACCAAGCTCGAGCTCAGCGTTCCATGCCTGGCATGGAAAGTTAACTCTTTCACCTCTGGAGCAGTTCGAAGGTTGGAACTCACTGCATATGTCATAATATAGCAAGACTTCATGTTGTTTGAAACAAGGGGACACGTCGATACTCCCTCAACTGCAACAAACCAAGCTCGAACTGGACCGTTTGATCCAAACAATAAACCGAAATAGCCTTGACCTTTTTAAGGCAGCAGTTCTATGAGGTAGGCCCAAGAGCCACACGATTGCTGGCATACCAAATTCATAAACAAAAAAAGGCAGCCACGATCTCATCCATTCGACATCCATCAGGAGGCCAACCCCTCACCAAAATACACAACATTGCGGAGGCCTTTACCTCATACTATAAGGCCTTATACACCCCTGAATATTCATCATACCCACAACAAATAACGGACTATTTGTGATTAATTACCCTACCACAACTTACAGAGGCACACAGGGAATCCCTTATAACCCCAATTGTGGAATCGGAGATAGCCAATGATATTGCCAACACCAAGTCCCTTAAATCACCAGGCCTGGACGGTTATGGTGCCAAGTTCTATAAAGCTACCAGGGCACAGGTCTCCCCCAGACTCCTTAACGTGTTCAACTCAGTCCTGGAGGAAAGTCCTCCCCTCCCCATCCTGGTCATATGCAACCATTTCCGTAATCCCAAACCAGGTAAGAACATGCAAATCTGCGCTTCGTACAGGCCCATATCAGTACTTAATCAAGACTATAAACTATTTCTGAGTATACTAATGCACCATATGGATCAGGTCCTCCCTTTACTAATACATAAGGACCAAACCGGATTTGTGAGATCCCATACCACCACTGACAATATTAAGCGTTCCCTCCATGTTGTCCATCAAATGCAAATAACTAAAGCCCCATCGGTATTAGTTAGTTTAGATGCCAAAAAGGCATTTGATAGAGTGGCCTGGCCATTTTTGTACCTAACACTCCATAAATTAGGATTCCCCCCTGCCCTTATTAGGGTCCTCCAGAACATATACTCTGCATCCCAAGCATGTGTAACGGTAAATGGACACCACTCTAGTTACTTCCAGCTACAAAGAGGGACCAGACAGGGGTGTCCACTATCCCCCCTACTATTTGCAGCATTCATTGAACCACTAGCGCAACAAATCTGGGAATCCCAGACAATAGAGGGAATAAAGATAGGAGGCTCTGAGCACCGCATCGCACTGTATGTGGATGATATTCTTCTATACCTCCAAAACCCCAAACGATCACTCCCTACAGTAAAACAAATCCTGGACTCTTTTGGCCTAGTGTCAGGACACAAGCTGAATCTGGCCAAAACAGAAATACTCACTTTCCATTACTCCCCTTCACCGAGTACACAAGACAGCATCTCAGGTAGGTGGAACCTGCAAATATTGAAATATCTGGGTATATATGTACCCCAATCACCCACAGCATACCACAAGTACAACTACATTCCCTTTATGATACAGCTGAAATCAGACTTACTATCATGGGCGACCTTACCTTTAAGTTTAACAAAAAGAATAGACCTGATTAGAATGAATGTTCTCCCAAGGACTCTGTATTTATTTCAAAATATTCCCATACATATACCGCTAAAGTCCTTCCGAGAAATGAGTCGCTTTATAGCAAAATTCATATGGGCTAACCAAAGGCCCCGAGTTTGCCTAAAGATTCTCACCCTTCCACGTCAAGAGGGCGGCTTAGCAATCCCTGATTTAAAATTATACCAACAGGTGACGACGACTGATGCACATAATGACCCGCCAAACTAGAACTTCCAGCCCACATTGGCTGGAGATGGAGAGAATTCTGATGAGCGACCACACTTATTTTCAGATTTTGTACCAACAAACGGTGAACAAAAGAATGCACAAGCTCTTAAACCCCTGGCTCGCAGACCATTTCAAAAACTGGCAATCCATCAAAAAAAACCAGCAGCTGACATCTTTCCAATCACTCATATGCCCAATCTCCAGCCTTAGCGACTTCCCTCCAAATAGCATAGATAACAGCTTCCAGCACTGGGAGAGATATGGCCTAAAATACCTGTTGCAGATAATGACACAGGGCAGCATATGGTCATATGCAGACATCAAAAAAAAGTATTAACTGCCCCACAGGGACTTCTACCGCTACCTACAACTTAGACACTACGCTGAAAACCTCCCACAGATACTATGGAACCCTGAACAATACCCAACCTTAATTCACAGTCAAATCCACGTTAACAACACCCTGAAACAAGACCACCTGGTATCATTGTACTACCAAGCACTTAATGCACAGAGGGATTCCCTCACTGAGAATATGCGCCTGCAATGGAGCCAGGAATTGGGATATCAAATCTCTCTTGAGGACTGGCAACGAGTGTGCAGTCACTCAGCCTGAGTGACCAGTTCACACCAGTGGCGTGAATACGGGTGGAAGAATCTGATCAGATATTTCAGAACTCCAGCAGTCACGAGTCACTATTCTCCAACCAACCCAGCAATATGCTGGCACCTATGTGGAGAACCTAAGGCGAACCACACCCACATTATGTGGTCCTGCCTGTCCCTCAAACCATTTCTTTCACACCTCCAGACTCACTTACAAGAAATACTAGACCCCCAACTCCAATTGACATTGGAGATGTTCCTATTCTTTATCTTTCCTAAAACACTAAGGGGCCCCAACACCAGATACCTACTTCCTCTCCTCCTCATCACTGCAGCAAAGAAGGCAATTACGAAATTGTGGCTGACCACCAAAACTCCCTTGATACAAGATTGGTGGGACATCACAAGGCAGATCAATAACATGGAAAAGATAACACACAATCTAAATGAACAAGAAGAGAAGTTTACCACCAGATGGATTAGATGGCACATATATAATATGTTAAAGGATTCCACCTTCACCCCCAAGGTACCCGAATTTAACTGACCAAATTATCCCCAAACTGAAACAGTCGAACCATCAGCTCCAGAGGTGCTATGCCAGGTCACGTCTTCCCTTTAGATGATATGAATCCAGTACAGCTTTCCTCTGGTGGAAGTGGGAGGGCGGCACAGGGAGGGAGGAGGAGGAGGAGGAGAGATTTTGGGTTGCAGGTATGTGTAAAAGTACATGGTCTCACTGCCTATAGATTGTAACCCAAAATGGGAGCTGCTATAAGAAGCCTCAGTTGTCTCTAACAGATATAACCAAGGAGATTAAACCTAGGTGCTATCGCTCATTAATTAATTACATTATGAAGATTTAAATGGTGAGCAACTTAGATCAAGCTATCTGTTAACAACTCAAACCATAGAACGGACTATGACTTTGAAGATTAACTAATAGGGACCAAAGATCTAAGAGAGAACTTTCCTTCATTATTGAACTGAGATCAAATTCTGATATCCCAACCCCCACTGGCAAAGTAAAGTAAAGAAGTACATAAATCTCTATATGTAATTTATACCATTTTATATACTCCACTTGTTAGCTAAAGAACTATATAAATGAAATGAGCTATGTGAGACCTGATGACATGTATGTATGTATGTTGAAAACCCAATAAAAATTATATTTAAAAAAAAAATCATAACAATAATATCCTTGAGCATAAGGATTAACAAAGAGAGGAATACTCAGACCCGAAGGAGCCGAGAAATGCCCAGGAAAAATGAAGTCTGGAATAATTGCCAAGCTTTCAAAAATTCAGTTGCAGAGGGCATAATTTTATCAACCCCTGATGTCTCCCTAAGTCCTGTAGGAGGGAGGATCAGAGGAGATTAATCTCTATCTTTGTACAGGGAAGAGGACACTCTGCCCATTTTCAAATTAAAGGCTTGGACAGAGAAACAACTACTACAGAACCAGACTTGTAATAACAGAAGTCCCACGGGGACTTGTTATTTCTTTTGTGTTAACTTGGGGTATCCTCCTCAGTGCTCATTCACACTAGTGGGATTAGCGCCGGAGGCACTAGGACCCATGAGGGCAAACTTTTGCTGAAGGGTTGGCGGAGAGATGGCGCCGCATGACAGCTCGGTGCAATGACCATCTCGGCGACGACCTCCAACCACCTCAGTACCTTTTTACCAAGGAGGTGCAGCTAACTAACACAAAGAGTAAATCTAACCTTAAAAACGGACATAAGATAGTCCGCACGACCCGTAAGAAGGGTCAGCAAAGAAGTCCTCACGGCCTAAAGATTTGAGGGAGTGAAGACCAACACAGCGTGAGCTTGGGGATGGAGGGTGGGCGTGTGAGATGAGTGGTGAGACTCGTCCAAGAAGATCAAGAATTACGGTAGGTGCGTAATTTTCATATCTTGCTGGACATAAGTCCCACCACTCATTCACACTAGTGGAGAGTACCAAGTTGATAATCCCCCAAAAGGGCTGCAGGAGAGCCAGAGCTCACGCTGGCCTAAGATAGAAGCCCATTAAGGATAGTTCTGCCGAATGCGGAATGTCACTGGAGATGAACATCCAGTGCATAATGCTTAACGAAGGTATGCACTGAGCTCTCTGTGGTATGCAAGCAGATATCCGCACTGGAACATTGCGATCTCCTCAAAGATGCCATGACTGCCCTAGTAGAGTGAGCGACACTCTACCTCCAATTTAACTTGAGCCATGGAGTAGCAATGTCGAAGGCATGCCACTAACCATGATGAGATGCATCTAATAGCGACGGGTTGACCCAGCGGGTGTCGCTGAAAGAAACAAACAGTTGCTGAGTCTTATGAAAATTTTGGTTCTATCTAAATAGAACCGCAAGGCTCTCTTAACATCCAAGGAATGAAGAGACGCTCTCTTCATTTTGGAAATTAGCAAAGTAAGAGGAAGTACCAGAGGTTGGTTTAGATGGAATTCTGACACAACCTTGGGAAGAAATTTAGGATGAGTACGGAGAACTACCTTGTCTTTATGGAATACAGTATACGGAGGGTCCGTCACCAAGGCATGAATCTCCGAGACCCTGCGGGCTGAGGTAATGGCCACCAGGAAGGCAGTCTTCCAGGTAAGAAATTTTAGCTCACAGGTAGCTAAGGGCTCGAAAGGCTTCCGAGTGAGCATGTCCAGCACCAGGTTAATGTCCCAGGTTGCAACTGGATGCCTAACAGGGGTCTGGTATGAAGAATCCTTAAGAAATCTCTTCACTATAGGAAGCTGAGCCAGAGTCAAGGAAGAAACCGCTCATGGAACGCTGAGATGGCACTAAGGTGAACTTTAACTGTGGAGTACTGGAGACCTGAGTTTGATAGGTCCAAAAGATACTCCAGAACCTTGTCAGGAGGACAGGAAAAGGGATTCCAAGAGGACTTTGCACACCAGAGAGAAAAGCTCCATTTGGAAGCGTGATTGCTGGGTGGCTGGCTCACAAGCAGCCAGAAGGATGTCCTGAGACTCTACGAGAGACATTGAATCGATTCACTTCTACCTCTTCAGGAGCCAAGCATGAAGGTGAAGTGATTTCAGGTTGGGATGGACCAACGAACCCTGAGTCAAAAGGTTGATTTGCAAGGGAAGTGGTCTCGGAGAGGCTGCCAACATACTGTTGAGCAGAGGAAACTATAGTTGCCGAGGCCAGGAGGAGCAATGAGAATCATTTTGGTCCCCTGAGACTCGAACTGAGGAGAACTCTCTGGATTAGAGGGAGGCAGGCATGAAGAAAACGCTTTGTCCACCGCAGCCTGAACTGATCCTGACAGAAAATGCCAGGCCCTGGATTTCTGGAGCAGAAGAGAGGCAGTTTTATGCTGAGTGGGGATGCAAAAGGTCCAGGTCTGGAGTCCCCACTCTTTCGAATAGTGACCGAGCTATGGCTGGATTGAGAGACCACTGTGAGGGTCTGCCTCCGCTCTGCTGAGGTAATCTGCTAGATCGCTTTGTATACCTGGCAGATAAACCGCCTGAATCAGAGACTTGTGCTCCAAGCACCACTCCCACACCCTCATTGCTTCCCTGCAAAGGGGTAGAATGAGCACCGCCTTGCTTGTTGATGTAATACATCACAGCTTTGTTGTCCGCTTGAAGGAGAATGTTCTTGTGACAAAGGATATCCTTCAGAGCTTGATCACAGAGGACCGCCTCATCTCCAGGACGCTTATGTGGAGAAGAGTTTCGAACTGAGTCCATACACCTTGAGTGTGGAGGGAGCGACAGTGAGCTCCCCATCCCATTAGCGATGCATCTGTGGTGATGGAGATCTGATGATCCGGGGGAGCAAAGGGGAACCCTTCCAGGAGATTGCTCTCTTGAGTCCACCAGGTGAGAGACCTTCGAAGGGGCTGCGTCACCTTGATGGGATAAGACTGGGGGTGAGAGGTCGGAGATCACTGAGTGGAGAGCATCCATTGGGTGGTTCTCATGTGCAACCGGGCCAGGGGTACAGTGAACACCGAGGACGCCATGAGACCCAACATGCGTTGCATCGAGAGAGCTGTAACCGATTGGTTCTCCCCGATGTAACGGGCCATCCGAAGGATGTCGAGTCTTCTGTCCTCTGGAAGGAAAGCCTTCGCGGAAGAGGTGTCTAGAAGCACCTCTATGAAAAGGAGCCTCTGGGAGGGCTGCAGTTGTGATTTTTCAAATTCAGCAGAATTCCCATGGACGTAAGAAGACAAGAAGTTGTTTGCACCGGTCAAAGTCCCTTGGCTGGAAGGGCTTGCTAGAAGCCAATCGTCCAGGTAGGGAAACACTCTGAGTCTGATCTTCCTGAGATGCACTGTGAGAACTGCACAACACTTTGTAAAGACTCGCGGCGCCGAGGATAGCCCAAAAGGCAGGACTCTGAACTGATAATGCTGACCCAGAGCTACAAACCTGAGGAACTTGTGTGGGTCGGGTGGATGGGGATATGCTGGTAAGCGTCCTGCATATCCAGGAGGCCAGCCAGTCGTGCTGATGCAGCAAGGGTAACAGGGTACCTAGGGAAATCATTTTGAATTTCTTCCTGGGGAGAAATTTGTTTAACTTTCTGAGGTCTAGAATGGGGCATTCCCCCAGACTTCTTTGGAACCAGGAAGTAATGGGAGTAGAACCCTGTGCTCCGCAGATGCGGGGGCACCAGTTCTATTGCCCTGTTGCTTAGAAGGCCCTGGATCTCGGTGGTGAGGAGGTCTGACTGAGAGGCCGACAACCTGGGTTGTCATCTGGGAGGACAATTCGGGGGGGTTTCCAAAAAATTGAGAGAATAACCCTCGCGAATTATCCGAAGGACCCATTTGTCCAAAGTTATGGACTGCCACTGGTTGTAGAAGTACATCAGACGACCTTCCACCGGAGGAGAAAGTTCCACCTCGGGCAATGTGGATGGAACTTGGGCCAGCAATTCATAAGGTGGCGCTGGGGGCTTTAGGCCCCTGCGCTCTGCTGCACTTTTTTTGAGGTTGGGCAGGTTGGCTTTATGGAAGCTTCCCTGCCTCTGCCTCGAAAGGACTGACGACTATGAAACTGACGCTCTGTCTACATGCCCCGAGAGGGAGCAGGCGGAGGTCTGGCCAACTTAATGGCCGACCTAGTCTTCTGAGTGGCCTCTAAGGCTTGTTCCACCTGAGGGCCGAAAAGAAAGGAGCCATCAGCGGCAGCGCCATTACCTGCTGCTGAGCATCATTCGTGAAGCCAGAAGTACGCAGCCAGGAATGGCACCGAGAAATACCGCGGCTGCTGAGCGAGAAGCAGTGTCTAAAGCATCCATAGCTGCTTTGACCTGTTGGTTATTGGACCTCAATACCCCTAGTAATCCGTCAGAAGAAGCTCTGACCTGGAGTCCGAATCCGAAGAGCTTCAACCATTCTTTCAAAGAGTGCCACAGGATATACTCATACTGAGAAAAATAGCCTTGATAACTGGCAACACGCATACTTAGAGTGGAGCAGCAAAGACTCTCTTACCTAATGTATCAATCTTACGAGACTCTTTGTTAATAGGTCGAGCTGTAGTAGTTTGAGGAAGAACAACCTTATCATTCTCTGCCAGGACTACAATAGGATCCGCAGGCTTGGGATGCCAAAATGGGACGATCCTTGGGAGCTGAATACTTTATCAATGGATTTAGCCACTGAGGAATAAGAGCAGGATTATTCCATACCATTTGAGACAGCGCCTCAAGGAAGGCTGGATCGAGGAGTCAAACTGAGGGATCTCCAAGCATGAAGGTACTGGAGTCTTAATATCTTCCCAGGATCGATGTCTATAGTCTGGAGAAAGAGGATCTCAGGTTCTTCAACAGAGACTTAAAGGACAGGTCCCGACCACAGGCTCTGTAGCAAAGAAAGATCCTGTTTCCTCCACTTCATCACCCAACCAAGGTCTGGGTCAGGATCAACATCATCTCCTGATGGTCCAGAAAGGACTGTTTGGACAGGAAAGGAGGAAAATTAGGAGAGGAGGAAATAGCAGAGAAGCAAGGAGAGTCCCCAAGGGCCCCGCACCGAGAAGGCAAAACGGGTTGAAACGCACCGCAGAGGGCACGGCCCAAGAGGCACGTGGCAACGCAAGCGTGCCGCCGACAAGCGGGCGCGTTAACGGCGCCGAACTGCCGGGAGCTGCCAACGGTGCCGCCAGACCACGCGGCACCGCGGACGGCGCCGCAAGGCCGAGCGGCACCGAAAACAGCACCAACAAGCCAACAGACCCCGCGGAAGGCGCCGGAAACGCCCCAGGAACCTGGAAAGCTAGAGAAGGAAAAAAACCAGGAGATAAGGGCATCGGTGTGGCCCCCTGCGCCGCAGCCATGTGAGGGGGGGAAACACCTAAGCGCGGAGTCACCGGCACCGAAGAAGGCGCCGCGCGACTAGGAAGGTCCAACCGCCCTACCCGATCGCTGGAGGAGCCCGGGGGCTCCGTGGCAACTGAGCCAGGCAGGAGAACCAACCTCCGAGCCCATCGCTCCATAAGAGCGGCCCACTGATGAAACTGCTCATCTGGAGCCCTACCGACAGGCGGGAGGGGCCCGGCGTCGAGGACTATGGTCACCAGCAGTTGGCGATCTCAAGAAGGAGAACAGCAAATTAGCTACGATAACCGACCTTCCGACGCAGACATACCAGAGGGCTTACCCCGAGTGATGCCTTCTCTTTGACCTGTGGGTCAAGAAGAGCTCGAGGCCGAACGGGTGCCGAATGAGACCGCTTATTTTATGCCGCACGGGGACCGCCCATCCCCCGGCATCGGACTGACCGTTGTCGGAACCCCGCTGAGGAGAAGGAGGCTGACCGACCCAGCCCGGCTGACTGAACAGTTTTCATACGTAAGTCTCCTACCGTCACCTGACCTGCTCATGGTCGACTCGGTCCAGTAGGCCGAGACTTCTTCAAGTAAGTTAAATTTAAAATATTAGAAAAATTTAACGAAAATAGAATAAAATTAAGCGATACTACTATCGAGATAATGTTACAAAAATAAACTGAAAACTATGCGCTAGTTTGAAGTTTGACTCCCGACAGGCGAGCGACGTCGTCACTGAAGCGCACTCGACGGCGGGAAAAAAGGAACTGAGGCGGTTGGAGGGTCGTCGCCGAGATGGTCATTACCGCTCGAGCCGCTGCTCGCGGCGCCATGCCTCGCGGCGCCATCTCTCGCCCCGACCCTCCAGCAAAAAGTTTGCTCCCGATGGGTCCTAGTGCCTCCGGCGCTAATCCCACTAGTGTGAATGAGTGGTGGAGACTTATGTCCAGGAAGATCTGATCTTGACCAGAACTCTGAGTATCAGGAAAAGGGGGAAAAGCATACAGAAACCTGTTTGTCCAATCCAACAGGAGAGCATCTTGAGGAACAGACCCCAAAAGAGGAGGTCTGCAGCAGAATAGGGGAAGCTGATGATTGTCCGCGGCTGCAAAGAGATCTATCTCTGGAATGCCCTACCTTTTGAAAATGATCTGAAAATTAGAGGATTCAGGGCCCATTCGTGGTGACTTTGGGAAATCCTGCTGACAGCATCTGCCAGTACATTGTCCTTCCCTGGGAGATGCACTGCTATCAGGGAAACCTGCAGGGAATAAGCTAGTGACCATATTTTCATGGCTTCGGTGCACAAAGCCGAGGACCAAGTGCCCCCGCTGCTTGTTGATTATCACATGGTTGTGGTGTTGTCCATTCTGAGCTGCACCACTTTCCCTTGAATTGCGTTGGAGAATGTCTGAAGTGCTAGAAAAACAGCCCTGAATTCAAGAAGATTTATGTGTGGGAGAGACTCCTGATGAGACCATGTTCCCTGAGCAGTAAGCTGATCCAGATGAGCTCCCCATCCCAGCAGGGAAGCGTCTGTGGTGAGAATCACTGTTGGGGTCTGACTGAAGAAAGGGACACCTTGCCTCAGATTGTCCTCCTCCAGCCACCACTGGAGAGCCTGAACCAGAGTTTGAGACACTGGAACTAACTTGGAGAGAGGGTCTTTTTTCTGAGACCAAAGGATTTTAGATGAAATTAATATTTCTCATTTGAAACCTTGCCCCATGCACTACTGCAGTGCAAGCTGCCATGTGGCCTAGCAACTGCAAGAAATGTCTGGCTGGTTGAGAGACTAGTGGATGAAAAGAGGAAGCCAGGGTGATGAGGGACTGAACCCTTGAAAGAGGAAGAAAGGTCTTGGCCTGGACAGTGTCCAGTTCCGCCCCTATAAATGTGAGAAGCTGGGTTGGTTCCAGAACACTTTTCTAGATTTAGGATAAATCCTAAGGAGTCCATAAACTTTTGAGTGACCTCTAGCGCTAACTTGACTTGCTCTGAAAACTGACCCACTATGAGCCAGTCGTCCAGGTAAGGGAACAGTAAGATACATAGACTTTGAAGGCAGATAAGGACCGCTTGGTCCATCTAGTCTGCCCATTTCCCTACCTACAGGATAGGCTGCAGATCCTAGTTAACCAACAGCCTATTTCTTCCTACCCCCCACAAGAATTGCCTTATGTCTGTCCCATGCATTGTTGAATTCTCCCACAGTTTTAGACCCCACAACCTCCTCAGGAAGGCTGTTCCATGCATCCACTACCCTCTCTGTGAAATAATACTTCCTCACATTGCCCCTGAACCGCCCTCCTTCTATCTTTAAATTGTGTCCCTTGTTCTTGCGTCTCTTTTTCTGAAAGATGCTACCCTCTTGGACTTTGTTGATTCCACTGAGGTACTTGAAAGTTTCTTTCATGCCCCCCCTCTCCCTTCTTTCCTCAAGGGTATACATATTAAGCTCCTTTAGTCTCTCCTCATATGGCTTCTCTTGCAGACCCTGCACCATTTTAGTTGTCCTCCTCTGGACTGCCTCTATCCTGTCTATGTCCTTGCGGAGATGGGGTCTCCAGAACTGGACACAGTACTCCAGATGGGGTCTCACCAACTGTCTGTACAGAGGGATAATAACTTCAGTTTTCTGCTGCTGATGCCTCTCCCTGTACATCCCAGTATACCCCCAGCCCTCCCTACTGCCTTCTCACATTGCTTGCTAACCTTAAGGTCATCTGATATGATTACCCCCAGGTCCCTTTCCTTTTTTATTGTTGTCACTACCTCTCCACCCATTGTGTATTCTTTCCCTGGGTTCTTGTTTCCCAGGTGCATTATTTTGCACTTCTTTGCATTGAATCTTAGCTGCCATACTTCTGACCATTCCTCCAACCTTGCCAAGTCCTTTTCATCCTTTCCATGCCTCCTTGTGTATCAACCCTGTTGCAGATCTTTGTGTCATCTGCAAAGGCATACTTTTCCTTCCAGTCCTCTGCAATGTCACTGATGAAGACATTAAAAGGACTGGACCAATACTGAACCCTGCAGTACCCCACTAGTAACCCCTCTTTCTTCAGAGTGGACTCCATTTACAATTACTTCTGTGTCCTGTTGTGTAGCCAATGTTTTACCCAGGCTACCACCTTAAGGCCCACTCCCAGGCTGGTTAATTGACTATTAATCTTTTGTGTGGGACTGTGTCAAATGCCTTGCTAAAGTCTAGGTAGGCCATGTCCACAGCCCCTCCCTGGTCTACTACTTTGGTCACCCAGTCAAAGAAATCTATTAGATTCGTCTGACATGACCTTCCCGCTATGAACCCATGCTGCCTTGGGTCCTGTGCCCCACTGGCCTCTAGGTACTCAACTATTCTTTCCTTCAGAAGTGACTCCATCACTTTCCCTACCACAGAGATCAGACTGATAGGTCTGTAGTTTCCTGCCTATGTCTTGGTCCCACTTTTGTGAAGGGGAATCACAGCTGCCTTCCTCCATTCCTCGGGTACCACACCATCCTCCCATGATTTATTAAAAAGAGTAGCCAGTGGTTTCACTAGTTCCTCCCTTAATTCTTTTAGAATTCTGGGGTGAATTCCATCAGGACCCATTGCTTTGTCCACCTTCAGTTTTGGATTCTTGCAGAACCCTTTCTTCTGTGAAAGGACTGGGATCGATTTCTATCAAGAGTGCTTCTGTTAATTGGATTAGGCACTTCCTCCTCCTCTTTTGTGAATACTGAGCAGAAATATTCATTCAGTATCCCTGCTTTTTCACTGTTCCCCTCTGCCCACCCACCGTTCATTCTATTCAGCCTCACTATCCCTCCCTTTGTCTTTCTACGCTCGCTGATGTACCTATCAAAGGTTTTATCCCCTTCTTAACTGAGTTGGCTATCTTTTCCTCAGTTTGGGCCTTTGCTATTCTGACTTCCCTAATGCTTCCTTCTGCCTTAACTGGTACAGCTCTCTGTCCTGCTCCTTCTGTGTTTCCTTATACTTCCGGAATGCTATCTTTTTCTTCCTGACTTTCACAGCCACCTCTTTTGAGAACCATAGTGGCTTTTTCTTTCATTTTGATTTGTTTATTTGCTTCACACAAAGGCTTGTTGCCTCTGTGATGGCAGTTTTGATGATTCCCCATTGTTGCTCCACACCTCCTTCTAGCCTGTTTGATAGTGCTTTTCTGAGGCACTCTCCCATCTTGCCAAAGTCAGCCCTCCTAAAGTCCAGTACCTTCACTTTTGTATGGCTTGTCTCTGTAGCTGAGTTTAACATGACACTGTTTGATTGTCACTTGTCCCCAGATGGCAACCGACTTCTAGATCTGAGATCCTCTCACTGCCCCCATTTGAGAGTACGAGGCCTAAGATTGCTCCCTCATGAGTGGGTTCCAAAACTAGCTGTCTGAGGCCTGCCACCTGTAGGGCATCAAGAATGGCCCTGCTCTTGGATGTGGCTGCAGCAAATGTGCTCCAGTTAACATCTGGCATATTCAGGTCTCCCATCAACAGTATCTCCCCTTTCTCTGCCATTCTAAGAATGCCTTCTATCATATCCTTGTCCATTCCCTGCCCCTGACATGGGGGTCTGTACACAACCCCTGTGCGGATTGTGGTGCCCTTTCCAGTCTCCAAGGTGATCCACAGTGCCTCCTCTCCTCCCTGTTTACTCTTTTGTTCAGTTGCTTTTATCCCTTCCTTTACATAGAGAGCTACTCCTCCCCCTCTTCTCCCCTGCCTGTCTCTCCTGTAGGTAATGTACCTTGGTATGTTAACATCCCAGTCATGGTTCTCTGTGTACCATGTTTCTGTGACTGCTACGATATCCAGGCATCCCTCTTCCATCAAGGCCACCAGCTCAGGGAGCTTGTTGCCCAGACTACGGGCATTGGTACTCATTACCCTCCATTTCCTGATGGCCTTACTCCCTTTTGCCCCATCCCTGTCCTTCTTGCCTTTGTCACTTTCTCCATTTACCCCTGCCCTTCTCCCTATCGACACCTCTATGTTGGTGTTTGCCGCACTTACTACCGTGATTATTTGGGGGCTAGGATTTCCCTGCTCCTCGTCTTCTGAGAAAGGCCACCACTACTGCTGCTAGACACTTGGTGAACACCCTTGGAGCAAATGTTAGGCCGGAAGGCATTGCTCTGAACTGGTAGTGGCCTGAGGGCAACTCAAACCTGAAGTACTTTCAGTGGGAATGCCCGATAGGTATGTGGAAATAGGCATCCTTGAGGTCTAGGAAGACTAGCCAGTCTCCTGGTCTCAGAGAGGGGAGAATTATTCCCAGAGTCACCATTTTGAACTTTGGCTTTAGTATACGTTTGTTCAGGTATCGTAGATCTAGGATGGATCGCCACTCCCCTGTCTTTTTTGGGGTAAGGAAGCATCTGGAATACAGTCATTTTCCCCTGTGACTGAGTGGTACCCTCTCTACTGCTCACAGGAGCAGTAAAGAGGAGACTTCTGCCTCTAAATCCTGTGTCTCCACAGGACAGGGAGGACTGAAATACTTTGCTCTCATTTTTGGAAACCTTCTGATGCTGAGAGCAAGTCCCTGGCTCACTACTTCCAGGACCCATTTGTCTGAGGTAACAGACTTTCAGACCTGGAAATAGTGAGCCAGCCTTCCCCTACTGGAACCGGGGAGGCAATCCTGACTGACACATCAGGGTGTCTGTTTGGCAGGGGGCTTGGACTGAGTGGGGGATGGAGTCCTGGTCATCTCCCTTCTGCCTCTTCCCCTAAAGAACCCCCCCTGCTGGAAAGAAGAGGAGGCCTGGGCTTGGTAAAAAGGCCTTTGAAAAGGCCTACCCCCTGCCAGACGTAGATTGCTGCCTCTGAGGAGTAACCTGCTTCTCCTTGGCTGCAGAACTCCTGTAGGTGGTCCTGTATTCATCAGTCTTTTTCATGTAAGCCTCTGTTTGCTCCCCAGAGAGTTACCGGTGACAGGAAAATCCATGGATTGGTCTGGGTATCCTGTGATAAACTGGTACACCTGAGCCAAGCAAATCTCATGGAGACAGATGTAGCCATGACCCTAGAATGTACATAATTCGAGTCAACAGCAGCATGAAACTGGATTTTTGATGCTTCTATACCATCCACAGCCACCTTGGCCAGCTGGGGAGGGGCATTCTTAGCCAGCTCCAAAACCGTATCCCACATAGACTTCTAGTATCTGGCTGTATATGCCATGTAATTAGATTGCCTGAGCCCCAAAGAGGATGCCAAGTACTGTTTCTTTGCCATGGCATCCACTTTCCTGGAATCCTTATCTGGGGGGTGAGATGCCAGGGGAATGTTAGCCTTGTCACAGGTTGCAGCTTGCACTACCCCAACATGACTGCAATGATTTGTAAGGAATTCCATCCCAGGACCTGACGGGGCATACCCCCTGTCCATCTTTTTATCCACAGGAGGTATGGATGTTGAAAAATACAGGTTACTCAACTGTAACAGGAGTTCTAGGAATGGTATATGTTGTTCATCCACACTGTCTGGCAGGTATCCTTGCCGCTTTAAATCTTGCCAGAAGGTCTTCAAGCTGGCTCCTCCCACCCACCCAGGTGGTAAAACTCTCAGCTCCGCCCCATGATGCCAGATCAGGCCCACTGGAAGCTCAGGTTGTGTGTCGAAGCCGGGGAGGTCGGGTGGGTCGTGTGAATGAACAACATATACCATTCCTAGAACTCCTGTTACAGGTGAGTAACCTGTATTTCTAGGGACATGGATATGTTGTTCATCCACACTGTCTGGCAGACTCCTAGCAGTTCTCCGGGAGGAGGGAGGCAAGGCGCACACCCCGATACTTACTTGGGAAAGAGAGACTGGAGAACCGAGGCCCCAAAACCAGCATCCCGGCGTGACTCAAGGTCGATGTGGTAATGGGTGATGAAGGTGTGTGCTGACTTCAGGTAGCAGCCTGCAGATTTCTGGATAAGAGCGTCCCTGGAAGCAGCCACCGATGCAGCAGTATGGGCGGGTAGAATGAGCTCTTATCCCTCTGGGAGGCTCCATGCCCGCCAACTTATAGCAGAGATCTATGCAGGAGGTGACCCACCTGCCTATCGTCTGCTTGGCTGCAGGTCTGCCAGATGCGGCTTCAGCGTGGGTGACAAACAGCTGGTGAACCTCTCCCTGAATTTCGGCCGTGTGCTCCTTATAATAAGCGAGAGCCCTTCTAGGGTCCAAAGTATGGAGCCTATACTCAGCCTCCGAGGTGTGATTGGGGTAGAACACCGACAGAGTCAACACCTGCTTAAGGTGAAACTCCGACACCACCTTCGGAAGGAATTTCGGGTGGGGGCGCAGGACAACCTTGTCCCTGTGGAAGACCAGGTAAGGAGACTCAATGCAGAGCGCCTGGAGCTCTCCCATCCTTCTGGCTGACGTGATAGCCACCAAGAAGGCGTCCTACCTACAGGTGAGAGAGTTCACACCTGTGCATTGGTCTGAATGGCTTGCCCATGAGCTTTGCCAGTACCAGCAGTAGATCCCACGGAGGTGGAGGTTCTCACACCGGAGGGGAAATGTGATCAAGGCCTTTGAAAAAGCGCCAGACCACCTTCTCCTGCACCACCGACTGCTTCCCGGCCCACGCCCGGTAAGCAGAGATGGCTGCCAGGTGCACCTTAAGGGTCGTCGACCTAAGCCCTTGCTGAGAAAGGGACCACAGGTAGTCCAATATGCTCGCCAAGGAGCAGGAGGAAGGGTCCAGGCCCTTGCCCTGACACCAAATGGAAAACCTTTTCCATTTGAAGGCGTAGCATTTTCTGGTCGACTCCTTACGGGATGCCTCAACTACGTTGAGGACCTCGTCGGAAAGACCCAAGGCCTGGAACTCTAGCCGCTCAGGAACCAGGCTGTCAGGTGCAGGGATTGAAGGTCTGAATGGAATACCTTCCCCTGGTTGACTGAGAGCAGGTCCGGGTGAGCTGGAAGCTGCCTCGGAAGCCTGGAGCTGAGGTTAAGGAGATCTGGGTACCAGTACTGGCGGGGCCAGTCTGGGGCTATCAGAATCACCAGTGCCTTGTCCCTCCTTGCTTTGAGCAGCACCTTGTGCATCAATGGGAACGGGGGAAAGGCGTAGAAGAGGCCCAGGGTCCACGGCCTCGAGAAGGCATCCCCCTGCAGAGAGCCCTGCTGAGGGGGGCGGGCATGGAACAGCCTCAACTTCGCATTCTCCCTGGAGGCAAACAGGTCCACCTGAGGTGTGCCCCAATGGGAGAATAGATCTTGTACTACCTCCAACAGGAGAGACCACTCGTGGGACGCAGCCCCTATCCGGCTTAGGGCATCGGCCAGGGTGTTGGAGGCTCCTGCCACATGAATGGCTAGGAGATCTGCCTCCAGGCTGCGCATGAGTGACCAGATGCGGAGAGCTTCCTTGCATAGGAGCATGGAGCGCATCCCGCCCTGGCGGTTTAGATAGTACATGGTCGTGGTATTGTCCGTCTGGACCCGGACCACTTGACCCCGAAGAAACGGAGCAAAGGCGGTGAGAGCTAGGCGGACCGCTCGGAGCTCCAGCAGGTTGATGTGGCATCGGGACTCCCGCGGGGACCAGAGGCCGTGCGCTCAGTGTTCCCCCAGATGGGCACCCCAACCCATCAGAGAGGCATCGGTCGCTAGAGAGACCGTCGGCTCAGGGCGGACAAACGGGATGCCCTCCTGCAGATGAACTGAATGGTCCACCACTGGAGAGTGTTCCACATCCCTGGTCACCGCACTAGCTGGTCCAATGGATCGCAGTGTTGGGACCACTGGCCGCCAGCCCCACTGAAGAGGGCGCATGTTCCAGCGGCCCAACGGACCACGCTGGTACAGGCCGCCATGAGACCCAGGAGGCGCAGGAAGTCCAGGAGACAATTGCCCAAACCAGAAATGATTGGGCAAAGGAGGAAAGAACTCGGCCCCGTCCGCCGGAGCCGTGCTCTGGCTCAAGAGAGTTGAGCTCCCCGATGAAAAGAATCACCTGCTTCGCTCGAGTTCGACTTGGCCTCGCTTGATGAGGAGGCGACCTGAGAGCAAAGCTGGAGGGCCAGATCTCTGGACCGCTCCACCTCCTGTCTGGAGGGGGCTGCTATCAGCCAATCATCCAGATAAGGGTAAACCCGGACCCCTTGGTGCCGCAGGAATGCTGTCACCACTGCCATGCATTTGGTGAAGACCCTGGGAGCTGGAGATAAGCCGAAGGGCATGGCTTGGAACTCGAAAAGGGAACCCTCCGCTCAAAAGCGAAGGAACCTTTAATGGGACGGACGGATAGGGACGTGAAAGAATACATCCTGAAGGTCCAGAGAGCAGAACCACATGCCGTGTTCCAAGGATGGTATTATCTGAGCTAGAGTGACCATCCTGAAGGTTCGAGACCTTAGGAACTTGTTTAGGTCATGTAGGTCGAGAATGGGGCACCAGCCCCCTGTCTGTTTCGGAACCAGGAAGTACCTGAACACGAACCCCGGGTTTGAGGGAGGGTCCGCCACCTCTCTTATCACCTCCTTCTCGAGGAGGAGAGCGATGTCGGCTCGGTGAGCTGACAGCGAGGCTTCGGACCCCGAGACCGCCGAGGTGTGACAGCTCTGAAGGGTGGGGCCTGCTCGAACTCCAGAGGCAGGCCCTTTCCTACCACCTCCAACACCCACCTGTCTGTGGTAATAGCAGACCAGGTGGAAAGGAAGTACCGGAGCCGTCCCCCCATGGGGGGAACCTGGGGTGAGGTGACGAGGTTGGGGGCGACACCCCTCAACCCGTCACTGTGCAGGCTTGGAGGAGGGACCGGCCGAGGGACCACCTGGGCCTTTACCTCCCTGCTTCCTGGAGGAGGAAGCCGAGCTTGGGTTTGGGATGCCAAGCGTGAGCCTGCTGGCCCTGGTGTTGCTGGGCAGGCGTGCCAGGGGCGCAGACGGACGAAAGGGCTTGGGTTGAGGTCTGCGGCCCTTGTCCCTCTGAGCGGATGAGACCGAGTCCAAGGTGGCATTGGACTTTTCGATCCTCTGGAGGTGGCCTTCCACTCCAGGGCCGAAGAGGTCAGTCCCCAGGAAGGGGACATCCGCCAATTTGTGCTGGGTATCCGCTGTGAAAGTGGATATCTTCAGCCATGCTCGACAATGCATAGCCACTGCAGCCGCTACTGACCTGGCGCATGAATCACCGAAGTCCAAAGCAGTCTGAAGTTGCTGCTTGGCCACTGCCCTGCCCTGGTCTCGCACTTGCTTAACCATGGTCTGCAGGTCAGCCGGGAGATGAGGAACCACCTCGTCCAGGGAGCCCAACAGGGCATGAGAAAAATGTGCCATCAGTATGGCCGAGCTGGCCTGACGAAGGCCAAGGGAGGACGCAGCGTAGACTTTTCGCCCGGCATAGTCCAATTTCTTGGACTCCTTGTCAGGAGGTTTGTCCACGTCCCTAGCGTTTCCGGCATGCTGGAAAACGCTGTCGGTAACTAACCCCTTGGCCGAGGGATGTTCCGAGAAACCGGACAGGGAACCGGTAGGGACCGCATACTTCCTGGCCATGCTGGCCGAAGGCGCCGGGCAGGAAGCAGGGTGCTGCCAGAGCTCCAAGGCTGGGCCCACAATGGCCTCAGCCACAGGGAAGGCCTCCGTAGGGGAATCCCCTCGGTCCAATATCTCCATGAGGGGATACTTGGCCCGCTTGGATACAAGCTCGAGCTGCATCCCGGTGGATTCCGAGATGAGTCTGAGCAACCCCAGGAAGGATGAAGGGCTGTCGTCCAGCGACTGACCTCCAGAGGACTCCAAGTCCACTCGCTTGGAGAAAAAGGAGGAATCTTCGTCGGACTCAGAAGAGTCCACAAAGAGCTGTCTCGGGCCTAAGCCACCCTCCACCTGCCGAGGGCGATCGGGAGTGAGGGTGACCGACAGCCTATGGGGCAGACCCTGAGCCGACCGAGAATTCTTGGTCGGAGCCCCAAACCGTCTGTGGAGGCAGAGGTTCCACCGAATCGTAGGGCAGCTGTTTTGGTCGAACAACCGCCTGATAACAGGCTCCTCGGTAAAACAGGGGTTGTTTCGCCGCTCGTGACAGCCACTTAATGGCGGGAAGGTGATGGCATCGGCTTGTTCCGGTCAGAAGGAGCTGTTGCCACATGAGGGTCCTCGTATTGTCTGACGCAACGTGTCGAAGCCTCCCTCATCGAGGAGGAGGAAGGGCGGCGGCGCCCGCTTACATGATGCCGAGACCAAGACCGCCTATGATGGTGGGATCGGCTGGACTGCGAAGAAGTCCGAGACCAAGACCCAGAACCTCGGCTTTTCCAGACGGAAAGCGGGAGGGGACGGGTGGAACCAGCCCTCCCTCGGCCCAGAGGGAACACCCAAGGGCTCCGGAACCGGAGGCACTGGTAGCACATCGGATCCTCAACCCCACCGGGGAACCGGAGAGGGATTTTCGGCTTCGCCGGTCGACAACCCATCCAATGGGTCGAGAAAGATCTCGACTGCATCGACGGGAGTCTCAGTCAACTGACCTGATGGGGACACCGTGAGACCAGTGGCCAAAGCCAAACGATCGACTGAAGTCGATGGCTGACAACCCGGGGAGAGGGACCTTTCCCGCTCACAAGAGCGTCGACGAAGAGACTTACCATTGTCTTTCTTCTTGGACTAAGAAGGTCCAGCAGACGTTGGTCCCTCTCCCCTAGTGGAGAGGGACAGACAAAGCTCCTTAAAGGAAGCTGTGTAAGAGGAACCCAGGGAGAGTGGAATAAATGCCGCGGTCGAGGAAGATGCGGCCTGCGCCGCCTCCTCTTCGAGGGCGATCATCTGCTCTAGCTGATCCACCGAGCCCGCCGCCCCGGAGACCGCCGACCGGGCCTCTTTTGACTTTACCGGAGGAAAACGTTTCTCGGGGCGCCCTAGTTGTAAACGGGCGGCACGGTCTTCGAGGACATAGGCTGAGAAGGAAGAGCACAGGTCGCAAGCCTGCGGTCGTGCTCAAGGCCCAAACAGTACACACAATATCGCGGAGGCGGACTCCGTCTGATATCTTTCACCGGCAAGGCACTGAAAACCGGAGTTGATTTGTCCATCACAGCCGAGGATAGAAGACCAAGTCTTTAAGCAAAAACTTATAAATTCGGAAAATCAAGAATTAGGAACCAGTCTTATACGCAGAGCGTTAAGGAGGGAACGTGAGCTTCCAAGCGGTAAGGGAGATCTGGCGTCATGGGGCGGAGCCGAGAGTTTTACCACCTGGGTGGGTGGGAGGAACCAGCTTGAAGACCTTACGGCAAGATTTAAAGCGGCAAGGATACCTGCCAGACAGTGTGGATGAACAACATATCCATGTCCCTAGAACTGAAGAATTTTCTATGTCTGTTTCCCCAGTGATTTATGCAGAGGGATAGACACTCTTTTAGACTCTGGGACATCCATCATCTCAACATAGTCAGGTTCCTCCTAATCCTGTTCAGCCTCTTTCACTGAAAGTTGAAGAGTATCAGCCACTTTCTTATAGAACAAGAAATGGGAGGGCGACTCAGAAAGTCTGGGAGGAGACACATTAGAAGGCCTGTCTGGGGAGATGTCAGGCTCTACTGGCTCATCTAGGCCTTCATAATCCTCTTCTTCTTCATAATCTTCATCTTCTTCCCAATCACCCTCATAAAATGCTTCGGGATCATATTCAGAAGCAGGCAAGTCTGACTAAACCGATCGAAGCAACTGTACAATAGCAATCGCCTTAGCGATTTCATCAGCGGTTGGAACATGGGAACCGGGATCCGAACTGCCTGACTTGCACTTACTCTTAGACGGAACTGATTCTGCAGAATCGGCTCTCCTTTTGCCTGAGGAGGTATCGCTCAGGTCAGTGTGCACCCCCTCAGGTTCAGTTGGAACCGAACCGGAGTGACCACCTGGGTCAGCGAATTTCTCGGCCTCCCTTTCCTTCAGCCTACTCAAACGTTTATCTAAAGTGGCTCTGGGAAATTTTTTCAGATTTGGCAGTCCGTTTTGAGGTGATCAAACCCCAGACAGTAAACACAGACGAGGTGGGGATCAGCCTTAGCAAAGGTCTCCCCACAGTCTGTGCAGTGCTGAAACCCAGTGGGATTGGTTTTCCTTTTGGGTTTCTCAGACATGCCTTAAGGAAATAAGTTACCCTTACCAGCATTAAGCCAGGCAACTACAGACCTTTCGGTTCCAACCGTGTCACGGGTCGGTTAAAAAAAAAACAAGAAAATTATAATTTTTTTTAGGATCCGATAGGTACCGGAAACCACAATACAAATCACAGAAAAAAACAAAACAGCATTGCTTTGGTTTCTAACTGGACCAACCGGGAAGAAACCAAACAAAAAACAATTTCTACCACAAAACACTAAACTACCTACGAAACACTTACTGTACCGAGGACAGAGATGCGAATACTGAAAAGTAAGTAAACGGTTGACAAACTGACCGATTTTTTTTTTTTTACTTAAATCGAACCGAAGTGAAGGAGAGAATCTCCAGAGTGACTTCTCAGTTAAGTGGAGTAAAGAATCTGACGTTACACTGAGGAGTACCTGGGACAGAGGTTTGAAAACCGAGCTCGAGCTCAACGTCCTATGCCTTGGCATAAAGTTAACCCTTTCCTCTCCGGAGCAGTTCAAGTGCTGGGGCTAACTGCATATAGTCAGAATACAGCAAGACTTCATGTTGTTTGAAGTCACTATTGTATGTTCTTCCATGTTTCTTTAACTCATTAATATCAACTTTTGAATGTCTTAACAGCTCACTGAGGTCCTTTAGGACAAAACTGAAGGACTGTCTAGTGCTTGAAAGTGTTTGTAGATGTTTTAAATGATCATGCTGTGTTTTTTTTAAACATTTTATTGTTTTACAAATAAAACAACAGCATACAATATACTCATGCCAGAGTTCAAAGGGTAGTCCATTCAGTACATCCAATGTAACAGTAAAATGTAGTCTAAGCAATCTTATTTGCATATTAGGGGGTATTCTTTTTAAGTAAAGTCCTTAATAAACAAAGATAGTATATGGTTACCCTTTGTGATGTATAAAAAGAAAAAAATTACTCACCATAGTAATGTTGTTTCTTCTAATGGAGTCTTGCTATATTCTGACTATATGCAGTTAGCACCAGCACTTGAACTGCTCTAGAGAGGAAAGGGTCAACTCTATGCCAAGGCATAGAACATTGAGCTCGAGTTCGGTTTTCAAACCTCTGTCTGTGGTACTCTGAAGTCTAACCATCAGATTCTTATGAGCACTAAACTAACTTACTAACTAGTTAAATTTTTAATGCCGACAGGCACCAAACTGATTTTTAGGGTCAAAATACTCGAGTCGAGAACCCCAAAAAGAATCTAAGCAGGTAGTGAAAACAATCAAAACATTTATAATAATAAAAAACCCTAGTAAGATAGGGCATGCCAAGTACACCTCTAGGGTGCAGCACTGTGCCTGCCAGACCACATCCCAAAACGATTAGGTTCCAGAAGGGGAGGCAGGGAGAGAGGTCAGAATACAGCAAGACTCGATTAGTAGAAACAACATTACTATGGTGAGTAATTTTTTCTTCAAACAACATGAAGTCTTGCTGTATTCTGACTATATGCAGACTACCAAGCAGTACCCCCTTGGAAGAGGGAGTTATAGAACCTATTTTGGGAACAGGTTCTGCAGTACAACTGTGCCAAACCTAGCATCAATTCTTGACTGAATGACCAGAGAGTAATACTTGCTGAATGTGTGAACAGTTTTCCAGGTGGCTGCTTTACAGATTTACACTAATGGTATGTCTCTAGCTGCTGCGACCGAAGCAGCTGTATCTCTAGTCGAGTGAGCCTTCAGGCCTCAGGGAGGCTTTTTCCCCAATTTTGAATAGCAGAACTGGATACAGGAGAGAATTCACCTGGCAATAGTTCTTCTGGTGGCAGGTTCTCCCTTTCCCACTTCCTCATAAGTGAGAAACAACTGATAACAGCCATTTCTATGGGCCTTAGTGTGCTCCACATAGTAACTAAGAGCCTTTACATGAAGACTATGCAATCTTCTCTCCCCAGAGGAAGAATGGTCAGTGAAAAATACAGGCAATGACACACACTGATTCAAATGAAAGTCTGATACCACCTTGGGAAGAAACTTTCTGTTGGTTCAAATGACCACCTTATCCCTGCAAAATGAAATGAAGTCAGGTTCCACTGATAAAGCCTGTAATTCACTGATTCTCATGGCAGTGGTAATGGCTACCAAGAATACAGTTTTTCAAGTCAAGTACTTTAGCTCAGCTGAAGACAGAGGCTCAAAGGGGGGCTGCATAAGCTGTACAATACAGATATTCAGGCCCCAAGAAGGGGTAGGCTCCCGAAAGGGAGGATTAACATGTACCAGGCCCTTGAAAAATTTCTTGAAAACTGGATGAGATACCAGGGAAGAGCCCTTACCAGCAGAAAGGAAGGCAGACACAGCTGCCAAATGTACCTTGAGAGTAGTAGGATGGAGGCCTAAACTGTTAAAATGCACCAAATAGTCCAAAACAGTAGCAATATCAGCTAGCTCTGGCAATACATGCTTCTGGGAACACCAAAACCCAAATCTTTTCCATTTGGAGTTGTAAGTCTTTCTAGTAGCAGGTTTCCTGTTGACCTTTAAAATGTCTAAGACTGATTGGGAAAGATCCAGGTTTGCATATTCTAGCTCTTCAAGAGCCAGGCTTTGAGTCTGAGAGTCTGAAGGTTGGGGTATAGAATCCTCCCCTGAGAAGAGGTAAGGAGATTGAACTGTCCGGGAAGACAGAGGCATTGTCACTGACAGTGACAAAAGAAGGGGGGTACCGAGGCTGTCTGGCCCAGTCTGGAGCCACTAGAATTACCTTGCAGGGCTGAGACCTGATCTTGATCAGGACCTAGAATATCAGAGGAAAATGAGGAAACACATAAAGAAACCTACTTGTCCAATACAACAAAAAAGCAGCCTGAGGGACAGGACCCAGAAGAGGTGGTCTGCAGCAAAAAAGAGGAAATTGGTGATTTTCCAGGGCTGCAAAGAGATCTATCTCTGGAGTGCACCACCTCTTGAAAATTACCTGAAGAATTAGAGGATTCAGGGTCCATTTGTGGTGACCATGGGAAATCCTGCTGAGAGCATCTGCTAGAATGTTGTCCTTCGCTGGGAGATGCGCAGCCAACAGGGAATAAGCTAGAGACCATATTTTCATGGCCTCTGTGCACAAGGCCGAGGACTGAGTGCCTCCATGCTTGTTGATGTACCACATGGTTGTGGTATTGTCTGCCCTGATCTGCACCACTTTTCCCTGGACAGCAGTTGAGAACGTCTGAAGTGCTAGCAAGACAGCTCTCAGGTTGAGAAGGTTTATGTGTAGAAGAGACTCCTGGTGAGACCAGGTCCCCTGAGCTGTAAGCTGGTCTAGGTGAGCCCCCCACCCCAGTAAAGAGGCATCTGTGGTGAGAATCACTGAAGGAGCCTGACTGATAAAAGGAACACCTTGTCGAAGACTGTACTCCTCCAGCCACCACTGGAGGGCCTGAACTATGGTTCGAGACACAGGAAACAATTTGGAGAGAGGGTCTTTTTTCTGAGACCAGTAAGATCTGAGATGAAACTGAACATCTCTCATCTGAAATCTTGCTCCCTGGACCACTGCTGTGGATGCTGCCTTGTGACACAGCAACTGTAGAACGTGCCTGGCTGGACGAGAGACTAGAGGATGAAAAGAGGAAGCCAGAGTGATAAGGGACTGAACCCTTGAGAGAGGGAGAAATGCTCTTGCCTGAATAGTATCTAGTTCCACCCCTATGAATGTGAGGATCTGGGCTGGTTCCAGGAAAGACTTTTCTGGGTTCAGAATGAAACCCAAGGAGTCTAGAAATTTTTGAGTGACCTCCAGGGCTGACTTGACTTGGTCTGAGGACTGGCCCACAACTAGCCAGTCATCCAGGTATGGGAACAAAAGGTTACCCTATCTCCTGAGGAATGCCACCACTACTGCAAGAAACTTGGTGAACACCCTTGGAGCAGATGTTAGGCCAAAACGCATAGCTCTGAACTGGTATTAGCCTGACGGCAACTCGAACCTGAGGTACTTTCTGTGGGAATGTCTGATACGTATGTGAAAGTAGGCATCCTTGAGATCCAGAGAGGCTAGCCAGTCTTCTGGTCTCGGAGAGGGAAGAATTACTCCCAGAGTCACCATTTTGAATTTTAGTTTTGTTAAGTGTTTGTTCAGATATCTTAAATTTAGGATGGGTCATCACTTCTGTCTTTTTTGGGATAAGGAAGTATCTGGAGTACAGTCCTTTCCCCTGTGACAATGAGGTACCTTCTCTACTGCTTGCAGAAGCAGAAGAGAGGAGACTTCTGCCTCTAAGGACTTTGTCTCCAAGGGAGAGGGAGGACTGAAGGACCTTGTTCTCATTTTTGGGAACCTTTTGAAACTGAGAGCAAGTCCCTGGCTCATTACTTCCAGGACCCATTTGTCTGAAGTAATAGACTCCCAGGCCTGGGAGTAGTGAGCCAATCTGCCCCCTAATTGAACTGGGGAGGTGACTCTGACAGACACTTCAGGGTGTCTGTTTGGCAGGGGGCTTAGACTGCATGGATGATTGGGTCCTGGTCATCCCACGCCTGCCTCTTCCCCTAAAGAACCTCCTCTGCTGGAAAGAACAGGAGAGGGCTTGAGCTTGGTAGAAAGGCCTGTGAAAAGACCTGCCCTTGCCAGCCCTGAACTGCTGCTTCTGAGGGCCTGCTTTTCCTTGGCTGCAGCACTCCTATAGGTGGTTCTATATTCATCCAGCTTCTTCATCTAGTTCTCTGTTTGCTCCCCAAACAGAGAATTACCAGTTACAGGGAAATCCACGGCCTTAGTCTGGGTATCCTGTGAAAGACTGGTACATCTAAACCAAGCAAACCTCCTCATAGAGATAGATGTAGCCATGACTCTAGAATGCACATCATTTGAGTCTACAGCAGCATGAAATTGCACTTTGGATGCCTCTATACCATCTACAGCCACCTGCTCCAGCTCCTTGGCTAGCTGGGGAGGGGAATTCTTAGCCAGCTCCAGAACCGTATCCCACATAGATGTCTGGTACCTGGCTGTATATGCCATGTAATTTGATTGCCTGAGCCCCAAAGAGGATGCCAAATACTGATTCTTAGCCATGGCATCCACTTTCCTGGAATCTTTATCTGGGGGGTGAGATGCCAGGGGAATATTAGCCTTGTCACAGGCTGCAGCTTGCACTACCCCAACATGGCTGCAATGTGCTGAAAGGAATTCCGTGCCAGGGCCTGATAAAGCATACCTCCTGTCCATTCTTTTATCCACAGGAGGAATGGATGTGGGAAATTGCGTGATTTTCTGTGTCTGTTTACCCAGGGATTTGTGAAAAGGGATAGACACTCTCTTGAACTCTGGAACATCCATCATTTCTACATAATAAGGCTCCTCCTGATCCTGATCAGCCTTTTACATAGGAAGCTGAAGAGTCTCAGCCACCTTCTTGTAGAACATAAAGTGGAAGGGGACTCATAAAGCCTGAGAGGGGAAACATTGGAAGGCCTGTCTGGGGAGATGTCAGGCTCTACTGACTCATCTAGACCTCCAAACCCTCTTCTTTATCCTCTTCCTCCTCCTCCCAGTCACTCTTAGTATGCCTCCGGATCAATATCTGAGGCAAAAACGTCCGACCCAACCAATCGCCTTTGAACCAATCTCGGTTCGGTTGGAACTGGGCAAAGCTATTGTACTATAGAGATCACTTTCGCTATTTCCGTGAGACTGTCAAACCCCAGACACTAAACACATACGAGATGGGGATCAGCCTTAGCAAAGGCCTTCCCACACTCAGTACAGTGCTGAAACCCAGTGGGACTGGTTTTCTTTTGGGGTTTCTCGGACATGCCGAAAATCAAAAAGTCACCCTTCTCAGCTTTCAAGCCAGGTAACTAAAATCTATAGGTTCCAACCATGTCACAGGTCGGTTAAAATAATCCTACAAAATCCAGATTTTTTTAGAAACTGATAAGTACCGGAAAACCACAAATATTTTACAATAGAAGAGAAAAAAAAATACAGGTTACTCACCTGTAACAGGAGTTCTAGGAGTGGTATATGTTGTTCATCCACACTTCTTGGCAGGTACCATGCCGCTTTAAGACGTGCTGGAAAGTCTTCAAGCTGGCTCCTCCCACCCACGTGGTAAAACCCTCGGCTCCGCCCCATGACACCAGATCTAGCCCTCTGGAAGCCAGGTTGCACGTCAAAGCCAGGGAGGTCAGGTGGGTTGTGTGGATGAACAACATATACCACTCCTAGAACTCCTGTTACAGGTGAGTAACCTGTATTTCTAGGGACATGGATATGTTGTTCAATCCACACTTCTTGACAGACTCCTAGTAGTTCTCCAGAAGGAGGGAGGCAAGGTGCGCACCCCCTTACACTTACTTGGGGAATAAGGACTGGAGAACCAAGATCCCAAAACCAGCATCCCAGCGTGACTCTAGATCAATGTGGTATTGGGAAATGAAGGTGTGGGCTGACTTCAATGTAGCAGCCCTGCAATTTCGTAGGTTGGGACATCCCTAGAAGCAGCCACAGACGCAGCAGTATGGCGGGTAGAATGAACTCTTATCCCGTTGGGTGGCTCCATGCCTGCCAACCTATAGCAGAGATCAATGCAAGATGTAACCCACCTGCTAATTGTCCGCTTGGCTGCAGGTCTGCCAGGTGCAGCTTCAGTGTAGGTGACAAACAGCTGGCGCACCTCTCCCTGAACTTCAGCAGTCTGCTCCTTGTAATAAGCGAGCGCTCTTCTAGGGTCCAAAGTATGGAGCCTATATTCGGCCTCCGAGGTGTGATTGGGGTAGAACACCAGCAGAGTCAACACCTGATTCAGGTGAAACTCCAACATCACCTTAGGAAGGAATTTCGGTTGGGGGCGAAGGACAACCTTGTCCCTGTGGAAGAGCAAATAAGGAGACTCGATGGAAAACACCTGGAGCTCTCCCATCCTTATGGCTGACGTTATAGCCACCAAGAAGGCAGTCTTCCACGACAGGTGGTAGATATCGCACCTGTGCATCGGTTTGAATGGCTTGCCCATGAGCTTGGCCAATACCAGCAGTAAATCCCACGGAGGTGGAGGTTCTCGGACCGGACGGGATATGTGATCAAGGCCTTTGAAAAAGCGCCAGACCACCTTCTCCTGTGCCACTGACTGCTTGCCAGCCCCTGCCCGGTAAGCAGAGATGGCTGCCAGGTGCACCTTAAGGATCGTCGACCGAAGCCCTAGCTGAGAAGGGGACCACAGGTAGTCCAAAATGCTAGCCAATGGACAGGAAGAGGGATATATAATCCCTTGTCCTGACACCAAATGGAGAATCTCTCTTCCATTTAAAGGCATAGCATTTTCTAGTCAACTTCTTATGGGACACCTCAACGACGTTGAGGGCCTCGTCGGAAAGACCCAAGGTCTGGAACTCCAGCCGCTCAGGAACCAGGCCATTGGGTGCAAGGATTGAAGGTCCAGATGGAGTACCTTCCTCTTGTTTTTTTTTTTTATACTTTTATTTTTTTTTAAAGTTTTGTTCCAGGTATCAGGAGATAACAGTTTCAGTGCACAGTTCTGAATATAACACTTATTAATGCATTAAGCAATAGTGTACAATGTCAACGACTGTGGTAGTTAGTTACATAAATAATCATATAACTGTAAAGAAGAAAAGGAACGGGGGGGAATTCCTTTATGGGCAGAGAAGAGGATCATATCACTGTGTCATAGGGCCAAAAACAACTATTATTCAACTGACTGATTGAAATTTAACTGTATACCTCATAGGGGGTATGGGAGAGAAATTCATCCCAGTAGGTCCCCGAACCCTCAGGGCACCAGGTCCTGTCTAAGACCTACTATCTCTACCAACCAGTTTGTCCAATAACTCAGTATCCGGGGTCTTCCTCTGTAGTTTCACTGTCATGGTTTCCATGACATAAATATAATAAAGTTCTCCTAACTCTTGAGGGTGGGGTGGGAGGGTCAGTGACAGCCAGCTCTTAGCAATTACTTTCTTGGCCGCAGTTTATAGCACTGATGCCATATTTACCTTAGATTTATGTTTAAGGTCATAAGGGAAGTGAAGTAGCAATGCTGTGGCCGGGCTTAGTGGCAGCAACTCCGGGCATATGGCTGACAGAACCCATTCAACTCCCAGCCAATAATGTTTTAACAAAGGACAGCTCCAAAAAATATGGGTATGGGTGGCCTCCAGGAAGCCACAGCCCCTCCAACATGAAGCATCCCGTGAGGGAAGGAACTTAGATGTTACTTGTGGGGTGTGAAGAAATCATGAAACCACTTTCCAACCAAACTCCCTCCAATGGTAGGAGCTTGTGATTTTGTGCTGCCTCCTTCAAATCCATAGCCAGTCTGTCTCTGAGAGACTTATCTCCATCTTCTCCTCCCAAACACTCCTGACCCTGCCCGATGAGTCCCGGAACACTTGTATATCAGCCCAATAATATCTGGATATCAAGTGTCTAGGATCTAGCTCCCCTAGAACTGCTAATAATAGTGTGATCAGTGGAGGCGTGCTCTCCTGACCCACCTCCAAGCCCAGGATAATCTCATGGAAATGTCGGATCTGAAAGTATCTAAACCAATTTTTTCTGGGGATAGAGAATTCCTCCTGTAGTTGTAGGAATGTTTTAAAATTGCCATTGGAGTAAAACTGATAAGTATGACACAGACCCTAAGTAGCCCACCTTCTAAATCCTTTGCCCGACCTAGCCAGATTAAAATTTGGGTTTTGCCAGGGTATTCCTATCCAGCGAGCACCAAATAGATTATTGGGATGGGTCAAATATTTGGTCCAGGCCCCGAGGTAGCTCTTAACATAGACTGAAGACTCTGATCTCAAGGAACCCAATGAGGGGGGTTGGCAAACAGTAGCCTTGTCTAATTGCATGTCTGACTGCGCTTGTTCAATCTCCCTCCACTGAGGCCCGACTCCAATCAGCTGGAACCATTCCCTGAGATGACTCAACATAGCAGCCATTGCATATCCTGCCCAACTGGGCAGGGCCAGTCCACCTCTTTCCCTAGGAGCCTGTATATCCGTGGTCTTCCCCCCGCCACAAAAAATTAGTTATTAATCTGTTCCATCTCCTCTCCCTTAGGAAGCACTTGGGGGATTGTCTGCATTAAATATAGTAGGTGAGGCAGTACATTCTTCTGGACTGCCTGCACTCTAGTCAGTAGGGAAATTGGGAGGTTAATCCAAGTCTCCAGGTCTTGTTTAATTTGCTCAAACAATACATCATAGTTAGTGGTAAATGTCTGGGCTGGTTTCCCCGAAATATTGATACCTAAATATCTAACTGATTTACAATTCCAATTATACTGATGTTTGTCTTGTATCGTTTTGTCAAATAAATCTCCTACATATAGTGTCTGTTTTTTGTGTATTAATCTTATACTCAGATATTTTCTCAATGTACTGTACATCATCGCTTGCTCTAATACTGGCAGGGATGACTCTGGTTCTGTAATATAAATTAAGAGGTCATCTGCAGATAAGGCAACCCCATGTTCTCTGCCCCAATCCAGTAACCCGTGATCCCCTGTAGCTGTTGGAGATATTGCGCTAAAGGTTCTGCATATATAGCAAAAAGATAGGGGGAGAGGGGGCACCCCTGTCTGGTGCCGGTAGAAAGGGAGAATCTCGAGGAGCAAGATTCATTAGCTTTAGCCACCACCTGGTGGTCTGAGTAGAAGCCCATAATTCTGGCAATAAACTCTGATGGGAAATCTAGTTTTCCCAAAGTTTTTCTCAAAAATACCCACGAGACCCTATCAAATGCTTTCTCGGCATCTAGTCCCAGCATTAGCAAGGGAGATTTAAAGCGATTAGCATGCTCAATTAGATATAGAGTTTGTTTAATATTATCAGAGGTTTGTCTTGTAGGAATGAAACCTGCCTGATCTGGGTGTATCAGTGAGGGGATCACATCATCGAGCCTATGAGCTAAGGAAACATTACTCACCTTAGTAATTGTGTTTCTTCTAATGGAGTCTTGCTGTATTCTGACAATCTGCAGTTAGCTCCAGCCTTTAAACTGCCCTGGAGAGTAGAGGGTTAATTTTATATGCAGTGCATACAACATTGAGCTCGAGCTTGGTTGAGGTCTCTGTCTGCAGTACTTTGAAACCCAACTGTCAGATTCTTACGAGCAAACACTCTCTGATTAAATATGTGGAAATTGTAATTTTTTTTAACTAGCCAACTGGCAACAAAAAGTTTTGGATTCCCAAAGGAAGTCAGGAAACCCAAAACCTATCCAAAATAAAGATTATAATACAAGCACCCAGGTAAAATGGAGGGTGTGCTGAAGACACCCCTGGGGTGCAACACTGCACCTGCCCACCCACTTCCCAAAAACAGGTTCTGAGAGGGGAGGCAGGGAGGGAGGTCAGAATACAGCAAGACTCCATTAGAAGAAACACAATTACTACGGTGAGTAATTTTTTCTTCAAACATGAAGTCTTGCTGTATTCTGACAATCTGCAGACTACCAAGCAGTACCTCCACGGAGGAAGGACAGAACCTACTTTGGGAATAGGCTCTGAAGTACTGCTGTGCCAAACCGAGCATCACTCCTAGCCTGGCTATCCAAAGAGTAATGCTTGGTAAAGGTATGGACTGTTTTCCAGGTGGCTGCTTGACAAATTTCTAACAGAGGGATATCCCTGGCAGCAGCCAGGGAAGCAGCTGTACCTCTTGTGGAATAAGCCCTCAGGCCTGAGGGTGGAATTTTCACAGTTTCTTATAGCAGAACTGTATACAAGAAACAATCCACCTGGCAATAGTTCTCTTGGTGGCAGGTTTGCCCTTTCCCATTTCCCCATAAGTGAGGAACCACTGGAGGGAATCAAACCTGTGACCCTTGTTATGCTCTATGTAGTAGCTAAGGGCTCTTTTAACATCTAAACTGTGTAGCCTCCTCTCCCCTGAGGAAGAATGATCAGTGAAGAAAACAGGGAGAGACATGGACTGATTCAAATGGAAGTCTGAAACCACTTTGGGCAAGAAGAAAAAATTATTCACCTTAGTAATGCTGTTTCTTCTAATGGAGTCTTGCTATATTATGACATATGCAGTTTGTCCCAGCCTTAGAACTGCTCCGGAGGTGAAAGAGTTAACTTCCATGCCAGGCATGGAATCTTGAGCGAGCTCGGTTGAAAACTCTGTCTGTTGTTCTTCAAACTCAAACTGTCAGATCTTTACGAGCAAAACTCACTAAGATTCTGTGGAAGCTGTAAACCTACACTAGCCAACTGGCTACTAAAATATTAACACATTTTTTGGTCCCAAAACAAAGACTCAAGTCAGGGGATCCAAAGGAAAAAATATAAAATAAAATACAACACCCAAACACCCCAAAAAGGAGGGGTGAAAAACACAAGGTGGGCATCACTAAGTGCCAACACTGCACTGCCCACCCACATCCCAAGAGCAGAGGTTCTGAGAGGGGCAGGCAGGCAGGGGAGGTCATAATATAGCAAGACTCCATTAGAAGAAACAACATTACTAAGGTGAGTAATTTTTTCTTCAAACAACATGAAGTCTTGCTATATTATGACATATGCAGACTACACAGCAGTACCTCCATGGAGGAGGGACAGAACCTACTTAGGAAATAGGCTCTGAAGCACAGCTGTGCCAAACCGAGCATCACTCCTAGCCTGGATGTCCAGGGAGTAATGCTTGGTGAAAGTGTGTACTGTTTTCCAGGTAGCTGCTTGACAGATCTCTAAGATAGGAATGTCCCTGGCTGCAGCTAGGGACGCAGCTGTACCTCTGGTAGAGTGAGCCTTCAGGCCTGAAGGGGGAACCTTACCCAGTTTTTGATAACAAAATTGGATACAAGAGACAATCCACCTGGCAATGGATCTTTTAGTGGCAGGTTTCCCTTTATCAACCTCACCATAAGTGAGGAACAGTTGGAGGGAGTCAAACCTGTGACCCTTGGTACGCTCTATATAGTAACTAAGGGCTCTCTTTACATCTAAACTGTGCAGCCTCCTCTCGCCAGAGGAGGAATGGTCAGTGAAGTACACAGGAAGAGATATAGATTGATTTGAGGTGGAAATCTGAAACCACCTTAGGCAAGAACTTCCTGTTAGTCCTGAGGACTACCTTATCTCTGTGAAAGGAGATAAAATCAGGCTCCACTGACAAAGCTTGTAATTCACTTATGCACCTGGCAGAAGTGATGGCTACTAAAAACACAGTTTTCCAAGTCAAGTACTTAAGCTCTGCTGAAGACAAAGGCTCAAAGGGGGGTTGCATTAGCTGAGCAATGCAAACATTAAGATCCCAGGCAGGAGCAGGGTCCCTGAATGGGGGGTTGGTGTGAAGCAATCCCTTGAAAAACTTGGAGAATACAGGGTGAGCAGAAAGAGAAGAGGGCTTTCCTGCTGAAATAAAAGCAGAGACAGCTGCCAAATGCACTTTCAGGGTAGATGGCCTCAGCCCCAAAGTATTTAGATGGACCATATAATCCAGGACTGTGGGCAAATCAGCAGATTCTGGGGAAATATGCTTTCTAGAGCACCATATGGAAAACCTTTTCCATTTAGAATTATAAGTAGCCCTGGTGGAAGGCTCTTCCTAGAAGCTTTCAAGATATCGAGTACACCTTGAGAAAGGTGTAGGTCAGCAAACTCTAACTCTTCAAGAGCCAGGCCTTGAGGTAGAGGGATTTGAGATTCGGATACCAAACTCTCCCCTGGGCACAGGTTAACAGATTGTGATTCCTGGGGAGACACAGGGGAAGGTGGACTGCTAAGGACAGAAGGAGTGGATACCAGGGCTGTCTGACCCAATCTGGAGCAATCAGAATCATCTTGCAAGGTTGAGATCTGATTTTGACTAGCACCTTGAACAAGAGAGGGAAGGGGGAAGGCATAGAGGAACTTCCTTCCCAGTCGAGAAGGAAGGCATCCAGAGGGACTGAGCCCAACACTGGGGGCCTGCAACAAAAAAGCGGAAGTTGGTGATTGTCTGGGGCTGCAAAAAGATCTATCTGAGGGGTGCCCCACCTGGCAAATACTAACTCCAGTACTAGGGGATCCAGTGACCATTCGTGATGGCCCTGGGAAATCCTGCTGAGAGCATCTGCCAGGACATTGTCCTTGCCTGGGAGGTGAACTGCCATGAGAGAAGTGTTCAGGGAATAAGCCAGAGACCACAACTTCATTGCCTCGGTGCACAAGGCCGAAGACCGAGTGCCCCCTTGCTTGTTGATGTACCACATTGTAGTGGTGTTGTCTGTTCTGACCTGTACCACTTTGTTCTGAACAGATGCAGAAAAAACCTGAAGTGCTAGAAAAACAGCTCTGAGTTCCAACAGATTGATGTGGAGCAGAGATTCCTGAGGGGACCACAATCCCTGGGTGGTGAAGTCGCCCATGTGAGCTCCCCATTGCAAGAGGGATGCATCTGTAGTAAGGGTCAAGGAGTGAGATTGAGGGATGAAAGGAACCCCCTGTCTCAGATTGCTCTGATCCTGCCACCACTGCAGGGCCTGGATCAGGGTTCGAGTTACTGGGATCAGTTTGGTTAGAGGATCTCTCCTTTGAGACCAGAAGGCTCTCAAATGGAACTGAATGTCCCTCATCTGAAATCTTGCTCCTTGCACTACAGCTGTGGAAGCAGCCATGTGCCCTAGGAGCTGTGGAAAGTGCCTTGCTGGTCGAGAGACCTGCAGAGTGAAGGAGGAGGCCAGAGCCACCAGGGTCTTTATTCTTTCTAGAGGAAGGAAAGCTCTGGCCTGCTTTGTGTCCAGTTTTGCGCCTATGAAGGGGAGTAACTGAACAGGCTCTAGAACTGACTTTGGAAGATTGAGAAGAAAACCTAGAGATGTAAGCAGCTGCTGGGTAACCTGAAGGTGTAATTTGACTCTGGTCTGAGACTGACCCACTATGAGCCAGTCGTCCAGGTAAGGAAAGATGGCAATCTTTGCCTTCTTAAGTGAGCAACTGCTACTGCCAGGCATTTGTGAATACCCTTGGGCAGAGGTGAGGCCAAGGGCATTGCTCTGAACTGGTAATGGCCTGAGGGCAGTTCGAATCTGAGGTACTTTCGGTGGGAGCTTCTGATGAGAACATGGAAGTAGGCATCCTTGAGGTCCAGGGACACTAGCCAGTCCCCTGGCCTTACAGAGGGTAAAATAATTCCCAGAGTTACCATTTTGATTTTGGTTTTAAAAGGTGCTTGTTTAGGTATCTGAGATCCAGGATGGGCTGCCATTCTCCTGTCTTTTTTGGGGTAAGGAAGTACCTGGAGTACAGTCCTTTGCCCTGGTGTAGGGGAGGAACCCTTTCTACAGCTCTGAGAGCCAGGAGGGTTGAGACTTCTGTTTCCAAAGCGAGAGCCTCTAATGGATTTGCAGGTGGAAAGGATCTGGTTCTCATCTTTGGAAATTTTTTGAAGCTGAGAACCAGTCCCTGGCTTACTACTTCCAGGACCCACTTGTCTGATGTTAAAGACTCCCAGTCCTGGACAAGTAAGCCAGCCTGCCCCACAGGTATGGAGAATCGGCCCTGGGCATCCCATCAGGGTGCCTGCTTGGCAGGGCTTTAGGCTGAGGGGTGGGAGCAGGCCTGCTCGTCCCCTGCCTGCCTCTCCCTCTGAAGAACCCCTCTGGACATAAGCTGAAGAGGAGGCCTGGGCTTGGTAAAAGGCCTGTGAAAAGGCCTGCTCCTGCCCCTGAAAGCTGCCTCTGAGGAGTGGCTTGCCTCTCCTGGCCTGTGCACCCTATAAGTGGTCCCATACTCATCCATTTTTTCATGTAATTCTCGTCTGCTCCCCAAACAGAGAATTACCCACAACAGGAAAATCCATGGCCTTAGCCTGGGTATCCTGTGACAGGCTAGTACACCTGAGCCAAGCCATTCTCAAGAAAAAGCCACAGATGTAGCCATGACTCTTGAAGATACATCGTTAGAGTCCACTGCAGCATGGAATTGCACCTTGGATGCCTCATACCATCAGCAGCCACCTGCTCCAGCTCCTTGGCAGCTGGCCAGGGACCTGTTTCGCTAAAGCCATAACAGTATCCCATCTGGATTTCTGGTATCTTGCAACATAGGCCATATAATTTGCCTCTCTGAGTCCCAAGGATGCTGCCATGTATTGTTTCTTTGTCATGGCATCAATCCTCCTGGAGTCCTTGTCAGGGGGGTGTGAAGCCAAGGGAATATTTGCCTTATCACAGGCTGCAGCCTGCACTACCCCAACATGGCTGCATTGTTGTGAAAAGAACTCCATATCAGAGCCTGACAATGTGTACCTCTTGTCCATTTTTTTATCCACAGGAGGTATAGTGTTAGGAGCTTTTAAAATTTTTATTGTCTGTTTCCTAAAAGATTTATATAAAGGAATAGACAATCTCCTGGACTCTGGGATATCCATCATTTCCACATAGTCAGGCTCCTCCTGTTCATCCACAGCTTCTTCCAAAGGGAGCTGGAGGGTTTCAGCAACTTTTTTATAAAACATAAAATGAGAAGGGGACTCAAAGCCTAGGGGGAGACACTCCTGAAGGTCTGTCTGGGGAGATGTCCGGTTCAATGGGCACATCCGGACTTTCAAAATCACATTCACTCTCTTCATAATCCTCCTCCCCCTCCTCCGGTTCATAAAATTCCTCTATATCATATTGTTGAACCGGTGGAACTGACCAAACTGACCGCTTACCTGATGGTGCCGGTTCGGTTGGAACTGGGGAAAGCGACTGGACAATTTGGATCGCTTTGGCTATCTCTGCAGCGGTTGGAGAAGGAAATTTTGGCTCCACACCTGCTGATTTTCTAGTCCTCTTTGCTGGAACTGGCTCCTCCGAGTCAGCTCTTCGTTTGCCCGAGGAAGTCTCGCCCTGGTCAGAGGGCACTCCCTCTGGTTCGGTTGGCACCGAACCGGGCTGGCAATCAGGTCAGCGGACTTTTTGGCCTCTCGTTCCCTGAGCCTACCAACTCTCTTATCCAGGGTAGCTGCAGGGAAATTCTTGCAAATCTGGCAGTCTGCATTGAGGTGGTCAAACCCCAGACAATAAACACATGTGGTGTGTGGGTCAGCCTTGGCAAAGGCTTCCCCACAGACACCACAGTGCTGAAACCCAGTGGGCCCGGTTTTTCTTTTGGGTTTCTCAGACATAATGCCAGCCTAACCAAAAACTTGCCCTTTTACGGCAAATCGCCAAGCAAGACACCCTTATCGGTTCCCAACCGTGTCACGGGTCGTGGAAAAAACCGTAATGAAATCCGTTTTTTTTAGAACCGGGAACCGCACTCTAAATGCAATTTAATTAAGTTTAACAACAACCTGATCGGTTCAAACCGAACCGATAATAACGTTTGCAAGTTCCACACAGAGAAAATGTAAAACCTATTACTTACGATACCACAGACAAAGCTTGAACCGACCGGTTGCAGTTAAATTAAGACAAATGCGGTTTAAAAAAACAAGAAATTACACTTTTAACTGACAAAATGAACCCAGCAGAAGGAGAAATCTCCAGAGCGACTGTTCAGTAAGTCGGAGTAAAGAATCTGACAGTTTGAGTTTGAAGAACAACAGACAGAGTTTTCAACCGAGCTCGTGCTCAAGATTCCATGCCTGGCATGGAAGTTAACTCTTTCACCTCCGGAGCAGTTCTAAGGCTGGGACAAACTGCATATGTCATAATATAGCATGACTTCATGTTGTTTGAACCTCCTATTGAGTCCAAGGACCACTTTATCTCTATGGAAGGAGATAAAATCAGGTTCCACTGACAGGGCTTACAATTTACTGATATGTCTGGCAGAGGTAATGGCTACCAAAAACACAGTTTTACAAGTCAAGTACTTAAGCTCTGCTGAGGACATAGGCTCAAATGGGGGTTGCATAAGTTGAGCAATGCAAACGTTTAGGTCCCAGGCAGGGGAAGGATCCCTAAAGGGAGGATTGGTATGAAGCAATCCCTTGAAAAAATTACAGAAAACAGGGTGAGATGACAATGAGGAAGGCTTTCCCACTGACAGAAAAGCAGAAACAGCTGACAAGTGTACCTTGAGGATAGCTGGTCTGAGGCCTAGACCATTAAGATGGACCATATAATCCAGAACTGTAGGCAAATCAGCAGTGTCTGGAGGTATATGCTTCTTGGAACACCAAATGCTGAATCTTTTCCATTTGGAATCATAAGTCTTTCTGGTGGCAGGCTTTCAAGAGGCTTTGAGAATATCCAGAACCCCTTGGGACAGATGCAAATCTGCATACTCTAGCTCTTCAAGAGCCATGCCTTGAGATTGTCACTTTTAACACCAGAGGATCCAGGGACCATTTGTGATGACCCTGGGAGATCCTGCTCAGTGCATCTGCCAGCACACTGTCCTTCCCTGGAACGTGGACTACTATCAGAGAGGTCTGCAGAGAATAAGCCAGGGACCACAATTTTATGGCTTCTGTGCACAAGGCCATGGACAGAGTGCCTCCCTGCTTGTTGATGTACCACATGGTGGTGGTGGTGGTGTTGTCTGTTCTGACCTGAACCACCTTGTTCTGCACTGACTGAGAGAAAGCTTGCAGGGTCAGAAAAACTGCCCTGAATTCCAGGAGATTGATATGATGAAGGGATTCCTGAGGGGACCACAGTATCTGGGCTGTAAGAGCCCCCAGATAGGCTCCCCACCCCAAAAGGGAAGCATCCATGGTAAGGACCACCGAATGAGACTGAGTAACAAAATGGGACCCCTTGCCTTAAATTGTCCTGATCCTGCCACCACTGAAGAGCTTGGATCAGTGTCCGAGTCACTGGAATCAGTTTGGTAAGAGGATCCTTCCTTTGGGACCATAAGACCCTCAGATGGAACTGAATGTCCCTAATCTGGAATCTTGTCCCTTGGACCACTGATTTAGAAGCTGCCATGTGGCCCAAGATCTGAAGGAAATGTCTTGCTGGTTGGGACACCTGAAGGCTGAAGGAAGAAGCCAGTTCCATAAGAATTCTTGCCCTTTCCAGGGTAAGAAAGGCTCTTGCTTTGACAGTATCTAGCTCTGCCCCTATAAAGGTAAGAAGTTGCACCGGTTCGAGATCTGACTTGGGGAGGTTGAGAAGAAATCCCAGTGAAGTGAGCACTTGCTGGGTCACTTGCAGGTCCAACTTGACTTGGTCTGGAGACTGACCCACTAGGAGCCAGTCGTCCAGATATGGAAAAATGGAAATCTTCTGCCTTCTTAAAAAGGCAACTACTACCGCCAGGCACTTTGTGAAAACCCTTGGAGCTGATGTTAGACCAAAGGGCATTGCTTTGAACTGATAATGGCCTGAAGGCAACTTGAACCTGGAGGTACTTTCTGTGGGAGCACCTGATAGGGATGTGAAAGTAGGCATCTTTGAGGTCCAGGGAGGCTAGCCAGTCTCCTGGCCTTAGAAAGGGAAGAATGATTCCCAGAGTCTCCATCTCGAACCTTGGTTTTAAAAGATGTTTGTTCAGGTATCTTAGATCTAGGATGGGTCACCACTCCCCTGTCTTTTTTGGGGTAAGGAAGTACCTGGAGTACAGACCTTTGCCCCGGTGTAGGGTAGGAACTCTCTCTATGGCTCTTAAGGTCAGAAGAGATGAAACCTCTGCCTCTAGGGCAAGGGTTTCGGAGAGACCTGCAGGTGGAAAAGATCTTGCTCTCATCTTCGGAAATTTTTTGAAGCTGAGAATCAGTCCCTGTCTTGCTACTTCCAGGACCCACTTGTCTGAAGTAAAAGACATCCAGTCCTGGACGAAGTAAGCCAGCCTGCCCCCTACAGGGATAGGGGAGTCGACCTGGGCAGACCCATCAGGGTATCTTCTTGGCAGAGGCCTTGGGCTGAGGAGTGGATGCAGCCCTGCTCATCCCTCTTCTGCCTCTCCCTCTGAAGAACCCCCTCTGTGAAAAGGGAGAAGAGGCCTGTGCTTGGTAGAAAGGCCTATTAAAAGGCCTGTCCCTGCCCCCAGATTGCTGTCTTTGAGGAGTTGCCTGCCTGTCCTTGGCCTGAGCACTCCTATAAGTGGTCCTGTACTCTTCCATTTTCTTCATGTAATTATCTGTCTGCTCCCCAAACAGAGAATTACCCACCACAGGGAAATCCATGGCCTTAGCCTGGATGTTCTGTGAGAGGCTAGTACATCTGAGCAAAGCCATCCTCCGAAGAGCCACAGATGTAGCCATGACTCTTGATGACACATCAGTGGAGTCCACAGCAGCATGATATTGTACCTTTGATGCCTCAATCCCATCAGCAGCCACCTCCTCCAGCTCCTTGGCCAGCTGGGGGAGGCCTGTTTAGCCAGTGCCAGTACAGTGTCCCACCTGGACTTCTGGTATCTGGCGGTATAGGCCATATAGTTAGCCTGCCTGAGTCCCAAGGAGGATGCCATGTACTGTTTCTTTGTCATGGCATCCATCTTCCTGGAGTCTTTGTCTGGGGGCCGTGAAGCCAAGGGAATATTTGCCTTATCACAGGCTGCAGCCTGCACTGCCCCAACATGGCTGCATTGCTGGTAGAAAAACTCTGTATCTGAGCCTGATAAAGTGTACCTCTTGTCCATCCTTCTGTCAACAGGAGGTACAGAATTAGGAGACTTTAGGATTTTTTGTGTCTGCTTCCCAAAGGACTTATGAAGGGGAATAGACAGTCTCCTGGACTCTGAAGTGTCCATCACTTCAACAAAATCAGGCTCCTCCTGATCCTCCACAGCCTGCTCCATAGAAAGCTGGAGGGTTTCAGCCACTTTTCTGTAAAACACAAAGTGGGGAGGGGACTCGGAGCATAGGAGGGGAAACACCAGAAGGTCTGTCTGGGGGAGATGTCCGGTTCCACAGGCACATCCAGACTTTCACTATCCTCACCATCATTTTCAAAATCCCCCTCCTCTTCAAACCCCGGTTCATAAAAGTCTTCAGGGGTATAATCTTGAACCGGGGGAACCGACCGAACCAAACCCCTGCCAAAAGGCACCGGATCGGTCAGAACCAGACGAAACGATTCAACAATCCGAATCGTTCTGGCTATTTTTTCGGTGGTCAGAACATGAACCTCTGGATCTGAACCGGTCGATTTCTCTATACGTTTTCTTTTTGTAGGAACTGATCCCTCAGGGTCGGCTCTCCTCTTGCCCGAAGAAGTATCACCCTGGTCAGAGGGCACTCCTTCTGGTTTGGTCGGAACCGAACCGGGCTGGCCATCCGGGTCAGCAGACTTCTCGGCTTCCTTTTCCATAAGTCTACCTAATCTTTTTTCCAGGGTAGACTTTTGAAAGTTTTTACATATTTGGCAGTCTGTATCGAGGTAGTCAAACCCCAAACAATAAACACAGGTGGTGTAGGGATCGGCCTTAGCAAAGAGCTCCCCACACTCACTGCAGTGTTGAAACCCAGTGGGCCCAGTTCTTTTCTTGGGTTTCTCAGACATGACCAACCTAACCAAACTTACCCTTTTTTCGGCAACTGCCAGGCAAGACTCCCTTATTGGTTTCTAACCGTGTTATGGGTATTGGAAAAACACGTTGAAACACGTTTTTTTTTAAAAAAAAAAACAATAAGGACCGGTAACCACACACTAAGGAAAAAACACAAGAGTTCAAATATGATGGATCGGTTCAGCCGAACCGATCAACAATAAAAGTTTTACAATTTCCACAAAATAACAGAGAAACTATCTAAAGTACTCACGGTACCACAGACAGAGCCTGAACCGACAATGTGGAAACAAATTCGGAATGAAACCGACAACTTTAACCGACTTTGAACTGAGCAGGAGGAGAAATCTCCAGAGCGACTGTTCAGTGAGGCGGAGTAAAGAATCTGACAGTTGGGTTTCAAAGTGCTGCAGACAGAGACCTCAACCGAGCTCGGGCTCAATGTTCTATGCACTGCATAGAAAATTAACCCTCTACTCTCCAAGGCAGTTTAAAGGCTGGAGCTAACTGCAGATTGTCAGAATACAGCAAGACTTCATGTTTTTTGAATATACTAGCATATATTTTGTAATCCTGGTTCAGCACAGAAATAGGCCTATGGGATTCACATATATGGGAGGCCTTCCTTGGTTTTAAAATCACTGAGATCATGGCTTGTGACGAGGACAGCAGATCTAATCCCCTCGCATGACTCTCCACCATTGTTTTTGTCAGTGGGTCTGCAATCCATTCCCAGGCAGGCTTATAAAACTCCACCCCATACCTATCTGGTCCCGGGCTTTTGCCATTTTTAAGTTTAGAAATAACATTCTTGATTTCTGGGCTAGTAATAGATTGAGCTAGTGTTTGCCTTTGCTCCTCTACGAGTTGGGGGAGAGTCAAGCCCAACAGAAACACGTCTATCTCAGATTCATCCGATAATGATTCTGCCTTATATAGGTTAGTGTAATAGGATTGAAAGGCCACCACTATTTCAGATGTTGTAGAGCATGGAGAGCCTGATTGGGGGTGCCTAACTTTAGTGATTGTTGTTTGTTGAATTTGTTTCCTAAGTCTATGAGCCAAAACTCTTGAGGCTCTAGGGCCCCTTCATAGTATTTTTGTCTAAGCCAAAGTAAGGCCTGTTCTGTTTTTTCAGTGAGTATTTTTTTAATTTAGTGCCGTGTAGCTGTTATTTGATCTGCTAGTGAGTTGTCCCCCTGCATGTGCGCAGATTGCAGAAAATCCAACTGTTCCTGTAATTGTTTTAGCTTGGATTTTATTATATGTCTTTTTTGTGAAGAGTATGCTATTATATAACCCCTAAGTACCACCTTCAGGGTGTCCCAGATTAATTGGGGTGGAGTTTGTGTATTAATGTTATCTGCCAAGATTTCTGTTATCTTAGTTTGTATTAAATCTTCACATTCCGGATCTTGCAGAAGGGAATTATTAAGTTGCAAGTAGGTGTTTTTCCTCTCACCATGAGATTCCATCTCTAAGATTATAGGCGCGTGGTCAGATAAGAAAAAATTACTCACCTTAGTAATGTTGTTTCTTCTAATGGAGTCTTGCTATATTATGACAGATGCAGTTTGTCCCACCATTAGAACTGCTCCGGAGGTGAAAGAGTTAACTTCCATGCAGTGCATGGAGCTTAGAGCGCGAGCTCGGTTAGAGAAGCTCTGTTAGGGTGGTTTCAAACCGAAACCGTCAGATCTTTACGAGCAAAACTCACTAAGGCTCTGTGTGGAAGCTGTAACCTACACTAGCCAACTGGCTACTAAAATATTCACACATTTTCCTGGTCCCAACACCAAGACTCAAGTCAGGGGACCAGAAACAACAAGATAAAATAAATAAATAAAACACAACACCCAAACATAAAGGGGGCATCAATAAGTGCCAACAGTGGACTGCCCACCCCATACCCGAAGTAGAAGTTCTGAGAGGGGCAGGCTGGGGGGAGGTCATAATATAGCAAGACTCCATTAGAAGAAACAACATTACTAAGGTGAGTAATTTTTTCTTCAAACAACATGAAGTCTTGCTATATTATGACAGATGCAGACTACACAGCAGTACCTCCAAGGAGGAGGGACAGAACCTACTTAGGGAATAGGCTCTGAAGCACGGCTGTGCCAAACCGAGCATCCCTTCTGGCCTGGATATCCAGGGAGTAATGCTTGGTGAAAGTGTGTACTGTTTTCCAAGTAGCTGCTTGACATATCTCCAAGATAGGGATGTCTCTAGCAGCAGCTAGATATGCAGCTGTACCTCTGGTAGAGTGTGCCCTCAGGCCTGAGGGGGGAACCTTACCTAGTTCTTGATAGCAAAATTGGATACAAGAGACAATGCACCTGGCAATGGATCTCTTAGTGGCAGGTCTCCCTTTCCCAACCTCATCATAAGTGAGAAATAGTTGGAGGAGTCAAACCTGTGACCCTTGTACAGCTCTATGTAGTAACTTAGGGCCCTCTCAACATCTAAGCTGTGCAGCCTCCTCTCACCAGAGGAAATGGTCAGTGAAGAACACTGGAAGTGAAATAGATTGGTTAAGGTGGAAATCCGAAACCACCTTAGGCAAAAACTTCCTGTTAGTCCTGAGGACTACCTTATCCCTGTGAAAGGAAATAAAGTCAGTCTCCACTGATGAGGCCTGTAACTCACTTATGCGCCTGGCAGAAGTGATGGCTACTAGAAATACAGTTTTCCAAGTCAAATACTCAAGCTCTGCTGAAGACAGAGGCTCAAAGGGGGGTTGCATCAGCTGAGCAATGCAAACATTAAGATCCCAAGCAGGGGCAGGATCCCTGAATGGAGGATTGGTATGAAGCAATCCCTTAAAAAACTTGGAAAATACAGGGTGAGCAGAAAGAAGAGGCTTCCCTGCTGAAATGAAAGCAGAGACAGCTGCCAAATGCACTTTCAGGGTAGCTGGTCTCAGTCCCAAAGAATTAAGATGGACCATATAATCCAATACAGTGGGTAAATCAGCAGATTCCGGGGAAATATGCTTCCCAGAACACCATATGGAAAATCTTTTCCACTTGGAGTTATAGGTAGCCCTGGTGGAAGGCTTCCTAGAAGCTTTCAAGATTTCGAGGACACTTTGAGAAAGTTGTAGATCAGCAAACTCTAACTCCTCAAGAGTCAGGCCTTGAGGTTGAGGGATTTGAGATTCGGCTACCAGACTCTCCCCTGAGCACAGGTTAACAGATTGTGGTTCCTGGGGAGGCACAGGGGAAGATGGACTGCTAAGGACAGAAGGAGTGGGTACCAGGGCTGCCTGGCCCAATCTGGAGCAATCAGGATCATCTTGCAGGGCTGAGACCTGATTTTGACTAGCACCTTGAACAGGAGAGGGAAGGGGGGGAAGGCATAGAGAAACTTCCCTTCCCAATCGAGGAGAAAGGCATCCAGGGGGAGTGAGCCCAACACTGGGGATCTGCAACAAAAAAGTGGAAGTTGATGATTGTCTGGGGCTGCAAAAAGATCTATCTGAGGAGTGCCCCATCTGGCAAAAACTATCCCCAGTACTAGGGGATCCAGTGACCATTCGTGATAGCCCTGGGAAATCCTGCTGAGAGCATCTGCCAGGACATTGTCCTTACCTGGGAGGTGAACTGCTATGAGGGAAGTGTTCAGAGAATAAGCCAGAGACCACAACTCCATCGCCTCGGTGCACAAGGCCGAAGGCCGAGTGCCCCCTTGTTTGTTGATGTACCACATTGTAGTGGTGGTGTCTGTTCTGACCTGTACCACCTTGTTCTGAACAGATGCAGAAAAACCTGAAGTGCTAGAAAACAGCTCTGAGTTCCAACAGATTGATGTGGAGCAGAGATTCCTGAGGGACCATAACCCTGGGTGGAGAGGTCGCCCATGTGAGCTCCCCCATCCCAAGAGGGACGATCTGTAGTAAGGGTCAAGGAGTGGGACAGAGGGATGAAAGGCACCCTTGTCTCAGATTGCTCTGATCCTGCCACCACTGAAGGGCCTGGATCAGGGTTCGAGTCACTGGGATTAACTTGGATAGGGGATCCCTTCCTTGAGACCAGAAGGCTCTCAAATGGAACTGAATGTCCCTCATCTGAAATCTTGCTCCTTGCACTACAGCTGTGGAAGCAGCCATGTGTCCTAGGAGCTGCAGGAAGTGCCTTGCTGGTCAAGAGACCTGCAGAGTGAAGGACGAGGCCAGGGCCACCAAGGTCCTTACCCTTTCTAGGGGAAGGAAGGCTCTGGCCTGCTTTGTGTCCAGTTCTGCGCCTATAAAGGTGAGTACCTGGACAGGTTCCAGAACTGACTTTGGAAGATTGAGAAGAAAGCCCAGAGAGGTAAGCAGCTGCTGGGTAACTAGCAGGTGTGATTTGACCTGGTCTGGAGACTGACCCACAATGAGCCAGTCATCCAGGTAGGGAAAGATGGCAATCTTTTGCCTTCTTAGATGAGCAACTGCTACTGCCAGACATTTTGTGAACACCCTTGGGGCAGAGGTAAGGCCGAAGGGCATTGCTCTGAACTGATAATGGCCTGAGGCAGTTCGAATCTGAGGTACTTCGATGGGAGCTTCTGATAAGAACATGGAAGTAGGCATCCTTGAGGTCCAGGGAAGCTAGCCAGTCCCCTGGCCTTAGGGAGGGTAAAATCATTCCCAGAGTCACCATTTTGAATTTTGGTTTTAAAAGGTGCTTGTTCAGATATCTTAGGTCCAGGATAGGCTGCCACTCTCCTGTCTTTTTTGGGGTAAGGAAATACCTGGAGTACAGACCCTTGCCCTGGTGTAGGGGAGAAACCCTTTCTACAGCTCTGAGAGCCAGGAGGGTTGAGACTTCTGTTTCCAAAGCAAGAGTCTCTAAAGGGTTTGCAGGTGGAAAAGATCTGGCTCTCATCTTTGGAAATTTTTTGAAGCTGAGAACCAGACCCTGGCTCACTACTTCCAGGACCCACCTGTCTGATGTTAAAGACTCCCAGTCCTGGACGAAGTAAGCCAGCCTTCCCCCTACAGGTAATGGAGAGCCAACCCTGGGCATCCCATCAGGATGCCTGTTTGGCAGGGGCTTTAGGCTGAGGGGTGGGAGCAGGCCTGCTCGTACCCCGTCTGCCTCTCCCTCTGAAGAACCCCCTCTGAACATAGGCTGAAGAGGAGGCCTGGGTCTGGTAAAAGGCCTGTGAAAAGGCCTGCCCCTACCCTGGGGCTGCCTCTGAGGAGTGGCTTGCCGTTCCTTGGCTTGTGCACTCCTATAAGTGGTTCTATATTCATCCATTTCTTCATATAATTCTCTGTCTGCTCCCCAAACAGAGAATTTCCACCACAGGAAAATCCATAGCCTTAGACTGGGTATCCTGTGACAAAGAGTACACTTGAGCCAGGCCAATCTACGAAAAGCCACAGATGTAGCCATGACTCTAGAGAATACATCATTAGAATCCACTGCAGCATGGAATTGCATCTTAGATGCCTCAATACCATCAAAGCCACCTGCTCCAGCTCCTTTGCAAGCTGGCCAGGGCCTGTTTAGCTAAGGCCATGACAGTATCCCATCTAGATTTTTGGTATCTTGCAACATAAGCCATATAGTTTGCTTGTCTGAGTCCCAAGGACGCTGCCATGTATTGTTTTTTGGCCATGGCATCAATCTTCCTGGAGTCCTTGTCAGGAGGATGTGAAGCCAGGGGAATATTAGCTTTATCACAGGCTGCAGCCTGAACTACCCCAACATGACTGCATTGCTGTGAAAGAAATTCTGTATCAGGACCTGACAAAGTGTACCCCCTGTCAATCTTTTTATCTACAGGACGCACAGAATTAGGAGCTTTTAAAATTTTTGTTTGTTTCCTAAAAGATTTATGTAAAGGGATGGACAATCTCCTGGACTCTGGGATATCCATCATCTCTACAAAGTCAGGCTCCTCTTGCTCATCCAAAGCCTCCTCTAAAGGAAGCTGGAGGTTTCAGCAACTTTTATAAAACAAAAATGAGAAGGGACTCAGCAAGCCTAGGGAGATTCACCTAAAGGTCTGTCTGGGGAGATGTCCGGTTCAATGGGCACATCCAGACTTTCAAAGTCACATTCACACTGATCATAATCATCCTCCCCCTCCTCTGGTTCATAAAACTCTTCTATATCATATTCTTGAACCGGTGGAACCGACCGAACCAATCTTTTGCCAGATAGTGGTGGTTCGGAGGGAACCGGGGACAGTGACTGGACAATCTGTATTGCCCTGGCTATCTCTGCAGCAGTTGGAGAAGGGATTTTGGACTCCACACCTGCTGACTTTATAGTTCTCTTTGCTGGAACTGGCTCCTCAGAGTCAGCTTTACGTTTGCCCGAGGAAGTCTGGCCCTGGTCAGAGGGCACTCCCTCCGGTTCGGTTGGCACCGAACCAGGCTGGCCATCCGGGTCAGCGGACTTTTTGGCCTCTCATTCCCTGAGCCTACCAACTCTCTTATCTAGGGTAGCTGCAGGGAAATTCTTGCAAATCTGGCAGTCTGCATTGAGGTGGTCAAACCCAGACAATAAACACATGTGGTGTGGGTCAGCCTTGGCAAAGGCTTCCCCAGACACTACAGTGTTGAAACCAGTAAGGGCCCAGTTTTTCTTTTAGGTTTCTCAGACATAATGCCAGCCTAACCAAAAACTTGCCCTTTTGATGGCAGTGCCAGGCAAGACACCCTTATCGGTTCCCAACCGTGTCACGGGTCGTGGAAAAAACCGTAATGAAATCAGTTTTTTTTAGAACCGATAAGAACCGGGAACCGGACTCTAACAAGCCTTAAAAGGCTTCAGAATAAAGTTTAAATACAACTTGATTGGTTCAAACCGAACCGATAAACATTTACAAGTTCCACACAGAAAACCTATTTATTACTTACAATACCATAGACAGAGCTTGAACCAATCGGTTTGCGGTTAAAAAAAAAAAAGAATATCGCGGTTGAATTTAACCGAGAAAAGACACTTTAAACCGAGAAAATGAACCGAGCAGCAGGAGGAATCTCCGGAGCAACTGTTCAGTGAGGCGGAGTAAAGAATCTGGCGGTTTCGGTTTGAAACCACCCTAACAGAGCTTCTCTAACCGAGCTCGCGCTCTAAGCTCCATGCACTGCATGGAAGTTAACTCTTTCACCTCCGGAGCAGTTCTAATGGTGGGACAAACTGCGTCTGTCATAATATAGCAAGACTTCATGTTGTTTGAAACATATATTATGGATCTCTGCCCCCTGAATCAAGTCCAAGTGTTCCTTTGATACAGTGAAATAATCTAAGCGTGAGTAATGCTTGTGAGCATGTGAGTAAAAAGTAATTTTCCTCGACAGAAGGTGTAAGTGCTGCCAAGCATCCGCCATTCCCAATTCTCTAACTAATTTTCTCAGGTGACGTTGGCCTGAGGTCTGGGGGGTGAGAGGCCTGGGAGCCGAGGTGTCCTTTGTGGGGTTAAGCAGGCAATTATAGTCTCCTCCTATGATCAGTACTCCCTTCTTAAAATCTAAAATCTTGTTAAACAGTTTTTGAATAGATGAGGCATCACTGCCAGGAGATATATAAACATTTGCTATTGTGAACTGTTGGTTTCCGATTGTACCCGCTATAACCACCAATCTACCCTTGGGGTCCGAATAGTGATCGGAGACAACAAATGCAAAATGTTTAGAGATTAAGGTTACCACCCCCCTGTGACGCCCTCTGCGGTAGGCTGACTCATTAAGTTGGCTAAATCCAAACTGGAGTAATTTTTGGTGCTCCCTGGAGTCTAGGTGGGATTCCTGCAGTAACAATATTTCGGCATTATATTTCTTCAGTGCCCTAAGAGTTCTACATCTTTTCACAGGGCCAGTCAGTCCATTCACATTATGTGATAGAATTTTTAAAGGTTTACCCATTCCTAATAAAGTTAAGTATATTGAATCTTCCCCACCCATTATCACCCCCAACGTCCCCACCTCCTTTCTCCCATCTTCCACATTCTACTGTGTGCAATGTTACTGAACAATCCAAAACCTGGAAAATAACCAAGAAAGTCTCAACCAGAACCCAGCTGAGGAGATGGAGAGACACATGTAACCATAACTGGAAACTATTTACATTACTGACTTCCAAGTAGTAGGTGGTTATCCTAGACCCACCTATATTTGACAGTAAAAACTGCCGAGAGAGCAGCGCGACAAGCCAAAACCAGAGGCTCCCTCTGGGTTCCATGGCCCAAAACAGGGGAACTGGAGAGAGTAAATAAAGATAAAAAAGAAGAAAAAAAATAAAGAATACGTGATAAAACCCAAATTGAGGGCCTAACCAGTTCAGGGTATATGGTAGGTGTCAGGGTAATCTAAGGTGCGTCTCCACAGATGCATCTCTCCCGTGAATCTCCTCCATTAAGATCAGAATTGTTATTAAAAATACTAGGGATTATACAAATTTTAGGAAACAATTACACTATCTGCCAGAAACTAAAGGGCTCTCCTTCTGACAGACCCCTAAAAACATTTGTGGGAAAAATTCAGTATCCCAATTAAGTGAGGCCAAAGGATCCAAACTTTATATGTCCATGGATTTATATCAGTATATCTATCTAACAGGGCTATCCTGTATCAAGAACCACCATTTTGGAGGTCCTTCTTCAGCTTAGACCCAGTGTTTCCTTGTGCCTTGACTAGGACCCAGGAATTGACCCCCCCACCTGGCCGAGTGGACTGTTTGGCGTAGCCCCGGTCTTGGATGCCACAACCCACTCCCAAACATCCAGCCTGCTCTAGACTATGAAGCCAGTATCCTTAGTCGACCCTGTGCTGGATCCCCCGAGGCCCACCCACCCGATCCACCCTGGACAAGGCCCCGAGGGGGCAGACACACGCCATTCACCAATTTCTCATTGTTATAAACCATAAACTGGTCCAGAATTCCAAAAACAGCTATCTCTCCCCAGTCCCGTCATCCAACCGCCAATATAATCCCATGCATCAGAATTCTAGTATTCAGAAGGCCCTAGTTTGCCTGGGACCATCCGGGACCTACGTCTCAGGTCGAAACCCCCAGATCGCCAGTGGCCTGGTCTTGTGCTTTACTAAAGTATAAAAGAGCCAAGATGCATGAATAAGATCCAGCCCGGCCATCTTGACTAGGAGGGGAGAGAGGTCTAAGTTAGCAAGACAAATTAATCCAAGTTCACTTCCTGAGGGCGCTAAAGTCCCCGCTTTTCAGGTTTGTAGCCAGCTTAGGATATTAATTCTCATATTATTGAACATGTTAGGGTGATCATTGTCCCCATAGGTTCAGGTCCGCCCCGACCGGGGCCCTCCCCCAGCCAGACCACACAAGTAAACCCCAGGACAGGTCCAGGCACAAGTGACCCAATCTGTGCTTCTCCCATCATTTATTTATAGGACAGTGGCAAAGACACCTGGGCCATAGGTCGGACGCCCACTAAACAAGTCCCCCCAAGCCCCGCAGGGGTTGTACTCACCTGGATCCCATGTCAGGCAACCAAACTCAGCAGGTCATTAGGCCTCAGTTAGTAGGTGATCCATGTTGTGTAAGTTTTTTAAGGTAGTCCAAAGCCTGCTGTAGCTGAAGATTGTGGTTTGAATGGGTGTCCTCTGAAAGACCAGCTAAAGATCTCCTAGGGAGCTTGGATCTGGGTGGCATCAGAAGACCTCTTTGCTGGAAATCTCTCAGGGCCTCGGAAGCAGAGCCGTAGGCTGTTTGACCGTCTGGGTACTGGACCATCAATGAAGCAGGATAAGTTGTTCTAAAGACAAGCTTGTTTTGGCGTAGGATCTGGAATAGAGGGACATATTCTTGGTGCCTTTTGAGGGTATAAGGTGCATAATCATTGTCTATGAAGATCCTAGTTGCTCCATAAAACTTTCTTTTGGGCCCACGCTTTTTTTTAGTATAGACTCTCTGGTTGTGTGCTTAAGGAAACAAATAATTATAGATCTTGGCCTGGCTGTAGCAGAATTAGGCTTGGGCCCAGCGCTCTGTGGGCCCTTTCAAATTCTAATGGAAAGTCCACATCTAGAACCAGGGATGTCTGTAGCAAAGTCTCCATAAAGTCTGCAATGTCTCGGCCCTCAGCTCCTTCAGGAACTGAATAGATTTGTAAGTTGTTCCTTCAATTCCGATTTTCGGAATCTTCTTGTCTTTTGGTAATAGCTTTGCAGATCTGGGTTATTTGTTTAACTTGGTCCTGTAATTGGGCGATTTGTGGAGAAGAGGAAGCTTGGTCACGTTCCAGGGTGGTGACCCTCGACTCCATGTTCTGAATATCTGCGTGCATTTCAGACATTGTTTCTTTAAATGATGTTACCTCTGTCTTAATATCTGTGAGCTCCAAAAGGATTTTGTCTAATTTATGGATCGTCATCGTCAGGTTAGTCTGCATGACAGGTGTACCTCCGATGGCTTTTACTTTGATTTTAATCCATGAGCCTCTTCCAGAAGTGGGTTTATTGGCAGTTTTGTGGTGAGAAGAGGCTGAGGCAACCGAATGAGATCTCTCCCTCCGTACTGTCGGGATCCGCTGGCAAGACAGAGAAACGGTTCTTGTTTCCATTCCCCGTAAGTAATAGCTAAATCTCCCAGTGTCTTTTGAGCCTTCAGCAAAGTATAAAAGTTAAAGTTAGAAGGAGAGATGTGAGGAGCGCACGGAGCATGGGAGTTAGGCAGCCATCCTCGAGGGTGACATCACCGGAAGCCACCTTCCCCTTGTTGACTGAGATCAGGTTCAGGCAGTCTGGAAGCTGCCTTGGGAGCCTGGTGCTGAGGCTGAGGAGATCTGGGTACCAGAACTGGCAAGACCAGTCTGGGGCTACCAGAATCACCTGCGCCTTGTCCCTCTTCACCTTGAGAAGCACCTTGTGGATCAAGGGAAATGGAGGGAAGGCGTAGAAGAGGCCCAGGGTCCATGGCCTCGAGTAGGCATCCTCCTGCAGTGAGCCCTGCTGAAGGGGGCGGGCATGAAACAGCCACAGCTTCGCATTCTCCCTGGAGGTGAACAGGTCCACCTGAGGGGTGCCCCAATGGGAGAACAGGTCTTGAACTATCTCTGGCAGGAGAGACCACTCGTGAGATGCAGCGCCTATCTGGCTGAGGGCATCGGCTAGACTGTTCGAGGCTCCTGCCACATGGATGGCTAGAAAATCCGCCTTCAGGTTAATCATGAGACCAAATGCGGAGAGCTTCCTTGCACAAAAGAAAGGAGTGCGTCCCTCCCTTGCCAGTTGAGACAGTACATGGTCGTGGTGTTGTTCGTCTGGACCTGAAACACCTGACCTCCGTACAAACGAAGTGAAGGCAGTGAGGGCTAGTTGAACCGCTCGAAGCTCCAGCAGGTTGATGTGGCATTGAGACTCCTGAGGGGACCAGAGGCCATGGGCTGGAGCTCCCCGGATGGGCACACCAACCCATCAAAGAGGAGTCGGTTGTAAGAATGACCGTAGGCTCGGGCGGACAAACGGGATACCCTCCTGCAGATGAGCTGGGATGAGCCACCACTGCAGGCCGTCCCACATCTTCTGGGTCACGGTTACTAGCTGGTTCAAAGGACTGGAGCGCTGTGATCACTGGTGGGCCAGCTCCCATTGCAGGGGATGCATATGCTAGCGGGCCCAATGGACCACGCTGGTGCAAGCCACCATGAGACCCAGAAGGCGCAGGAAGTCCTGGGCAGGGTGCAATTGCCCAACCAGAAATGACTGGGCAAAGGAAGAAAGGACCTCGGCCCTGTCTGCTGGGATCCAGCCTCTGGCTCGAAGAGAGTAGAGCTCTGCCCCGATGAAGTGAATCACCTGCGATGGTACGAGTTCTGATTTGGCCTCGTTGATCAGGAGACCAATTTGAGAGCAGACCTGGAGGGCCAGATCTCTGGAACACTCCACCTCCAACCTGGAGGGGGCTGCTGTCAGCCAGTTGTCCAGGTAAGGGTACACCTGGACCCCTCGGTGCCGCAGAAATGCTGTCACCACTGCCATGCATTTAGTGAAGACCCTGGGAGCTGGAGAAAGACCGAAGGGCATGGCCTGGAACTCGTAGAGGGATCCCTCTGCTCTGAAGCAAAGGAATCGCCGATGTGACGGACGGATTGGGATGTGAAAGAATGTGTCCTGGAGAACCAGAGAGCAAAACCACATGCCTAGTTCCAAGGATGATATGATCTGAGCCAGAGTGACCATCCTGAAGGTGCGCGGCCTCAAGAACTTGTTCAGGTTGTGCAGATCAAGAATGGGGCACTAGCCCTCCCACCCATTTTGGGACCAGGAAGTACCTGGCCACAAACCCTGGGCATGGCGGAGGATCCGCCACCTTGCTGATCACCTCCTCTTGAAGGAGCAGAGCTATGTCTGCTCGACGAGCTGACAGAGAGGCTGCAGAAACCAGTAGCCCCCCGAGGGGCGACGGCTCAATAGGGAGGGGTCCGCTCGAATTGCAGAGGCAGATCCCTGCCGACCACTTCCAGCACCCAACAGTCCATGGTGATAGCAGACCAGGCGGAAAGGAAGTGGCTGAGCCGTCGCCCCATGGGGGGGACCCAGGGGAGGAGTGACAAGGCTGGGGGCGGCACCCCTCAACCCATCACTGGGCAAGCTTGGAGGAAGGGCCGGCTGAGGACCCACCTGGACCTTTCCCTCCAGGCTTCCTGCTGGAGGAAGCAGCAGGCTTGGTCTTGGGGAGCCAAGCGTGAGCCTGCTGGCCCTGTTGCTGGTGCTGCTGGGCCGGAAGTGCTGCAGGGGCAGAAGGGCTTACGCTGTTGCTGGTGGCCTTTGTCCTTCTGGGCAGACGTGACAGAGTCTAAGGTGGCACTGGACTTCTTGGTCCTCTGGAGATGGCCCTCCACCCCAGGTCCAAACAAGTCGGTGCCCAAGAAGGGGACATCTGCCAGCTTGTGCTGGGTATCCGCCGTGAAGGTGGAGATCCGCAGCCAAGCTCTGTGGCGCATAGCTACTGCGGATGCTACTGACCAGGCACAAGAGTCTCCGATGTCCAAGGCAGTTTGGAGCTGCTGCTTGGCAACCTCCCTTCCCTGATCCTGCACCTGCTTGACCATCGTTTGAAGGTCAGCCGGAAGATGAGGAATCACCTCATCCAGGGAGCCCATAAGGGCGTGTGAAAAGTGTGCCATCAGTAAAGCCGAGCTAGCCCGTCCAAGACCTAGGGAGGAGGCAGCGTAAACTCTGCGCCCGGAGTAGTCCAACTTTTTGGACTCCTTGTCTGGGGGCTTCTCTACATCCCTAGCACCGGAACACGCTATCGGTTACCAGCCCTTCAGCCGAGGGGTGTTACGAAAAACCGGAGAGGGAACCAGTCGGGACTGCGTACTTGTGGGCCATCCTGGCCAAAGACACAGGACAGGATGCAGGCCGCTGCCACAACTCCAGGGCCGGACCAACAATGGCCTCAGCCACAGGGAAGGCCTCCGTGGTGGAATCCCCTCAGTCCAAAATCTCCATGATGGGATATTTGGCCCATTTCTGCATGGGTTCGAGTTGCATCCCAGTAGACTGAGATGAGCAGAATTCCCAGGAACGAGGATGGGCTCTTGTTCACCGACAGACCCCCAGAGGATTCCAGGTCGAGGGGCCTGGAATACAGGGAGGAGTCGTCTGACTCTGAGGAGCCCGCAAACAGCTGCCAAGCACCTGAGCCACCCTCCACTTGCCGAGGCCGATCGGGGGTGAGGGTGACAGACAACCTGTGGGGCAAGCCCTGACCCGACCAAGAATCCTTGGTCGGGGCCCCAGTCAACAGTTGCGGGGGTGGTGGTTCCACCACAATGGGTGGAGCAGCTGGTTTCGGCAGAGCAATCAGTGCCGGAGTCGGCTCATCGATCAAGGAGCCAATGGCAAGAGGTTGTTTTGGTCGTTCGGGCGACAGCCACTAAATGGCCAGGGAAGGTGATGGATTCTGCTTGTTGCCAGCCAATAAGAGCTGCTGCCACATCATGTCCTCATAGCGCCGACACAACTTGCACTGGGGCCTATCCTCCGAAGAGGATGATGAGGACGAGCAGTGACGCCGCTTTCTGTGATGCCGGGGCCGGGACCGAGACCGCCAATGTCGCCGGGATCTACCCGACACGGAGGAGAACAGAGATCGAGACCATCAGGGTCGCCAATAGTGGGTCAAAGAGGGGCCGGGGGAGACCTGCTCATCCCCTGGTTCAGGGTCCTTGACCGAGAACTTTGGCATGGGAGGCCGAGGCAAGTCCTCAGTAACCACTGGGAGTACCAGTGAAAGAGGGTTATCGGCTTCTCCAGTTGACAACCCGTCCAACGGGTTGAGAAAAATCTTGACCGCATCGACGGGTGTCTCAGCCAACTGACCTGACGGGGACTCCGAAAAGCCAGAGGCCTTAGCCGCAACCAGCAGCCTTAGCCGCAACCTCAACCGAATGCAGACGCTCCGGGGAGTGAGATCTCTCCTGTTCTCACTAACATTGATGGTGGGACTTGCCTTTCGGTTCCTTTTTCTTCGACCTACTCAAATGAGTCACTGAGGGCCCTTCTCCCTTGGTGGAGAGGGACTGACAAAGATCCTTAAAGGAAGCATTGTAGGAGGAGCCCAAGGAGAGCGAGATAAATGCCGACACTGAGGAAGTAGAAGAAGCAACCTGGGCCGCCTCCTCCTCAAGGGCGATTAACTGCTCCACGGAGCCCGCAGCCACGGACACCGCCCAATGGGCCTCCTTCTACTTCACCGGTGGAAACCGTTTCTCGGGGTGCCCCAGCTGGTCGGTCAGCGTGGTCTCCCAGAACCAAAGCCGAAAAAGACTTGCAGAGATCGTAGGCCTGTGGATCATGGGCAATCCCCAGGTAGTAAATGCACACAGCGTGCGGTTTGTCTCGAGACATCTTCGTCTGGCAAGGGCACCGACGGAAGCCGGGAGTAGATTTCAAATCCATTGCAGCCGCGAAGGAAGTAGACTTAAGTCTTGTAAATTTTAAGACGATTTTTGGAAAAACCGAAGGATTAGGATCCTGGCCTAAAGTTGCAAGAGCGCTAAGGAGGGAACCTAAGGTTCCAAGTGGTAAGGAATATCTGGTGTCATGGGGCGGAGCCGAGGGTTTTACCACCTGGGTGGGTGGAAAGAGCCAGCTTGAAGACTTTCCGGCACATCTTAAAGTGGCAAGGTACCTGCCAAGAAGTGTGGATTGAACAACATATCCACATCCCTAGAACAATAGGTTTTGGTTCTGAACCAGACTGACCGGAAAAGAACCGAAGACAAAACAATTTCTAACAATTTCACAAAATACCACTACCTGCTACTACCACTTACCGCTATTGAGACAGAGGTAAGAATACTGTAGAAATTATGAACTGCAGTTGAAAAAAACGACCGATTCCAACTTTTACTGAACTGAAGCACAGCAGGGATCTCTGGAGCGACTTCACAGTTAGGCAGAGTAAGAAATCTGACTGTTAGACTTCAGAGTACCACAGACAGAGGTTTGAGAACCGAGCTTGAGCTCAACGTTCTATGCCTTGGCACAGAGTTAACCCTTTACTCTCCAGAGCAGTTCAAGTGCTGGGGCTAACTGCATACAGTCAGAATACAGCAAGACTTCATGTTGTTTGAATCAGCCTGCTCAAAATCCTTGTTAAGCACATTCTAAACCGTTATGCGCATTCTACAGTGTTGTTATGCGCATTCCGAACAGTTGTTATGCACAGTTCAATGGTCATACAATTTTAAATTTCTCATTTATTCTGCACTTAGCTACTTATTAACTACCCAGTGCCCAAAGTCATACCTTTTACCTTTCAAAAGTCTGGAAATTTGATTTTATTATGTGAGTAGAACAAAGAAATGGCAAGATTTTCTTGTTTTCACTTTAGTGGGGGTCTGTCACTCTAGTGCAAAATACCATATACCATAAAAAATAAAATATGGTCAGCCACACACAACATGGCATGTTTCCATCTCAGGGTGGAGATGATAGCAAGGACCTCGAGCTTCACTCTCGAGGTTCATATGCTGTCATCTCAACCCCTCGATGGAACACAGCCTTGCTGTGTATGGTTGCTCATACATTATTCTCTATGTTATCCATGTGAATGTGTATTTATGCAGGAATTTTGCTATAATTATTAACTGTGTGTTATACTGTCTGAACTGTATTTCTTAATGTACACTGGTCGACCATGTAAACAGGTCTTTGGCCCATGGACTTTACAGTATAAATAAAACAATACAATATAGAATACATCTGTTTAACTACTGTCTTCCCCGTCTCTCTAAAGAGATTTACCTTTCAAATGGCAAGACACTCTGTTCAAGTATTTGGGAATTCAAATTCCAAAAGAACTAGGAAATCTCAAATTATTTGCATCTTGAACCCCTTACAGTGGCCCTAACAGAAGATTTTGTATTTATGTATTTAATAACTGGGGAAGTACACTGGTCCAAGGGACTGTTTACAAGTACGACCCGGGCTATATAGATATCACGTACAACACAGAAAGTTATAACATACAGAAATTATACATTAACAAGAGCAAAGTACAATCTGCAGTAGCATCAATTAAACTCAGTTACAGTTAGGTTTGGAAACTTTTTTTTTGTATATTTTTATTAGATTTTGAATTAACAATTAAGCAACATTCACTCCACATATATATCCATTAATACACATGTTATTATTTATGAACTGCAGTCATGAATACAAACAAGGCTCATAACATGTAACATAATAAAACCCAAAAGAACACAAAAAGAACATAGAAAGAACACAAAAGTGTGATCACATACCCAAACTTCAAATTGATCCTTCCTTCCTTCCATAGACCTCTGAATTTTTCCATTAGCTAAAGTGCTGGTGCTTTACCCAATGGTAGTCCCCAGTATTAGTTTCAAGTCCTACTCAGCTAAGGAGACCCTCCCTTAGGATCCACCCTTCCTCAATATTGAGAGAGGCCAAGAATGGAGCCCAACTTCTATTGAAATGATCCTCCCTTTCCCACACCTCATAAGTCAGCTTTTCCAGTCCCAAACTCTGCAAGACCGACTTCCTCCAGGTCTGTACTGTGTGGATAGCCTGGGAGACCCAAGTATCTTGTATGCCATGGGGTGCCAGCACAAATAGCACTCTAATCCACCTAGGGAGCAATAACCACTCATCCCCGTCTCCCGCTTCAACACCAAACAGGCATACCAAGGGGTCTACTGGTATCTCCCTACCAGCAACTCTGCTTACCTCGGCAACCACTGCTTTCCAGTACCACTGCAGTACGGGGCATGCCCAAAAGTAATGCCTATAGGTTCCCCTGTCCACCCCACACCTACCACATACAGGTGATATCCCAGGATGTGCTTTGTGCACAATCACAGGCTGATAGTATAACCTGTGTAGAAATTTAAAATATGCCTCCTTGTACTTGTTACAGGCCATAATCCCTGAATGCAGGGGGAGCAACAATTTCCAGTTCTCCTCAGTTATGTCCCTCCCCAAGTCCTGTGCCTACAGTATCCTTGTCCTGCCAGTTCGATCAAGGAGTATGTGCTTCCCTCTTTTAACCACCCGGCCTATAAAGCCTTTCTCCCGAGCCTGGGCCTGACAAATGAAAAAATTACTCACCTTAGTAATGTTGTTTCTTCTAATGGAGTCTTGCTATATTATGACAATTGCAGTTTGTCCCACCATTAGAACTGCTCCGGAGGTGAAAGAGTTAACTCCCATTCTAAGAATGGAACTTGGAGCGCGAGCTCGGTTAGAGAAGCTCTGTCTGGGTTATTTCAAACCCAAACTGTCAGATCTTTACCAGCAAAACTCACTAAGGTCTGTGTGGAAGCTGTAACCTACACTAGCCAACTGGCTACCTGACTATTAACACATATTCCTGGTCCCAACACAAAGACTCAAGTCAGGGGACCAGAAGTAATAATATAATATAATATAAGCAATAATATAAGATAAAATAAAAACACCACACCCCAAAACCCCAAGAAGGGGTGGAAAACATATAATGGGCATAACTAGCGCCCACACTAGGCTGCCCACCCCATACCCAAGTAGAAGTTCTGAGAGGGGCAGGCTGGGGGGGAGGTCATAATATAGCAAGACTCCATTAGAAGAAACAACATTACTAAGGTGAGTAATTTTTTCTTCAAACAACATGAAGTCTTGCTATATTATGACAATTGCAGACTACACAGCAGTACCTCCATGGAGGAGGGACAGAACCTACTTAGGGAATAGGCTCTGAAGCACAGCTGTGCCAAACCGAGCATCTCTCCTGGCCTGGACATCCAGGGAGTAATGCTTGGTGAAAGTGTGTACCATTTTCCAGGTAGCTGCTTGACATATCTCTAAGATAGGGATGTCTCTGGCAGCAGCTAGAGACGCGGCTGTACCTCTGGTAGAATGAGCCCTCAGGCCAGAGGGGGGAACTTTCCCCAGTTTCTGATGACAAAATTGGATACAAGAGACAATCCACCTGGCAACTGATCTCTTAGTGGCAGGTCTCCCTTTTCCGACCTCACCATAAGTGAGAAAAAGTTGGAGGATTCGAACCTGTGACCCTTGGTACGTTCTATATAGTAACTTAAGGCCCTCTTAACATCTAAACTGTGCAATCTCCTCTCGCCAGAGGAGGAATGTTCAGTGAAAACACTGGAAGGAGATAGATTGATTAAGATGGAAATCTGAAACCACCTTAGGCAAAAACTTCCTGTTAGTCCTGAGGACTACCTTATCCCTGTGGAAAGAAATAAAGTCAGTTTCTACTGACAAGGCTTGCAACTCCTTATGCGCCTGGCAGAAGTGATAGCCACTACAAAACAGTTTTCCAAGTTAAGTACTTAAGCTCTGCAGAAGACAGAGGTTCAAAGGGAGTTGCATTAACTGGGCAATGCAAACATTAGGTCCAGGCAGGGCCGGATCCCTAAAAGGTGGATTAGTATGAAGTAATCCTTTAAAAAACTTGGAAAATACAGGGTGAGCGGAAAGAGAGGAGGGCTTTCCTGCTGACACAAAAGCAGAGACAGCTGCCAAATGTACTTTCAGGGTAGCTGGTCTCAGGCCCAAAGAATTAAGATGGACTATATAGTCCAAAACAATGGGCAAATCAGCAGATTCCGGGGAAATATGTTTCCCAGAACACCAAATGGAAAACCTTTTCCACTTAGAATTATAAGTAGCCCTAGTGGAAGGCTTCCTAGAAGCCTTTAGGATTTCAAGAACACCCTGAGAAAGGTGTAGGTCAGCAAATTCTAACTCCTCAAGAGCCAGGCCTTGAGGTTGAGGGATTTGAGGTTCGGATACCAAACTCTCCCCTGGGCACAGGTTAACAGGTTGTGATTCCTGGGGAGACACAGGGGAAGATGGACTGCTAGGGACAGAAGGAGTGGGTACCAGGGCTGCCTGGCCCAATCTGGGGCAATCAGAATCACCCTGCAAGGCTGGGATCTGATTTTGACTAGCACCTTGAATAGGAGAGGAAGGGGGAAAGGCATAAAGAAACTTCCCTTCCCAATCTAGGAGAAAGGCATCCAGGGGGACTGAGCCCAACACTGGGGGCCTGCAACAGAACAGTGGAAGTTGGTGATTGTCTGGGGCTGCAAAAAGATCTATCTGAGGGGTGCCCCATCTGGCAAAAACTATCCCCAGTACTTGAGGATCCAGAGACCATTCGTGATGGCCCTGGGAAATCCTGCTGAGAGCATCTGCTAGGACATTGTCCTTTCCTGGAAGGTGAACTGCTATGAGGAAGTGTTCAGGGAATAGGCCAGAGACCACAACTTCATTGCCTCAGTGCACACAGGCCAAGACCGAGTGCCCCCTGCTTGTTGATGTACCACATTGTTGTGGTGTTGTCTGTTCTGACTTGTACCACTTTGTTCTGAACAGACATGAAAACACTTGAAGTGCTAAAAGACAGCTCTGAGTTCCAGCAAATTGATGTGGAGCAGAGATTCTTGAGGGACCACACTCCCTGAGTGGAGAGGTCGCCCATGTGGGCTCCCACCCCAGGAGGGAAGCATCCGTAGTGAGGGTCAAGAGTGAGACAGAGGAATGAAGGGGACCCCCAGTCTTAAATTGCTCTGATCCTGCCACCACTGGAGGGACTGGATCAGGGTTCAGGTCACTGGACCAACTTGAAAGGGGTCTCTTCTCTGAGACCAAAAGGCTCTCAAGTGAAACTGAATGTCCCTCATCTAAAATCTTGCTCCTTGCACTACAGCTGTGGACGCAGCCATGTGCCCCAGGAGCTGCAAAAGTGTCTTGCTGGTCGAGACCTGCAGAGTGAAGGAGGGGCCAGAGCTCAAGTTCCTTACCCTCTAAGGGTAGGAAGGCTCTGGCCTGCTTTGTGTCCAATTCTGCACCTATGAAGGTGAGTACCTGAACAGGTTCCAGAACTGACTTTGGAAGATTGAGCAAGAAGCCCAGAGAGGTGAGCAGCTGCTGGGTAATTTGCAGGTGTGATTTGACCTGTTCTGGAGACTGGCCTACAATGAGCCAGTCATCTAGATAGGAAAAACAGCAATCCTTTGCCTTCTTAAATGAGCAACTGCTACTGCCAGACATTTGTGAACACCCTTGGGGCAGAGGGTGAGGCCGAAGGGCATTGCTCTGAACTAGTAGTGACCTGAGGCAGTTCGAATCTGAGGTACCTTCGGTGGGAGCTTCTGATTAGGACGTGAAATAGGCAACCTTGAGGTCCAGGGAGGCTAGCCAGTCCCTGGCCTTAGAGAGGTAAAATCATTGCCAGAGTTACCATTCTGAACTTTGGTTTCAAAAGGTGTTTGTTCAGATATCTCAGGTCTAAAATGGGCGCCATCCTCCTGTCTTTTTGGGGTAAGAAATATCTGGAGTACAGACCCTTGCCCTGGTGTGAGGGAAAACCTTTCTACAGCTCTGAGAGCCAGGAGGGTTGAGACTTCTGTTTCTAAAGTAAAGGTCTCTAAAGAGTTTGCAGGTGGGAAAGATCTGATTCTCATCTTTGGAACTTTTGAAGCTGAGAACCAGACCCTGGCTTACTACTTCCAGGACCCACTTGTCTGAATTAGAGACACCCAGTTCTGAACAAAGTAAGCCAACCTGCCCCCTACAGGTAAAGGAGAATCAGCCCTGGGCACCCCATCAGGTGTCTGTTTGTGCAGTGCTTTAGGCTGAGGGGTGGGAGCAGGCCTGCCACACCCCGTCTGCCTCTCCTCTGAAGAACCCCCTCTGAGCATAAGCAGAGGAGGCCTGGGTTTGGTAAAAAGGCCTGTGAAAAGGCCTACCTCTACCCCTGGGGGTCTGCCTCTGAGGAGTGACCTGCCGCTCCTTAGCCTGAGCACTCTTATAGATAGTCCTATATTCATCCATTTTCTTCATATAATTCTCTGTCTGCTCTAAACAGAGAATTTCCAACCACAGGAAAATCCATAGCCTTAGTCTGGGTATCCAGTGACAAGCTAGTACACCTGAGCCAGGCCAACCTACGAAAAGCTACAGACGTAGCCATGACTCTAGAGGATACATCATTAAACTCCACAGCAGCATGAAACTGCACCTTAGATGCCTCAATGCCATCAGCAGCCACCTGTTCCAGCTCATTAGCAAGCTGGCCAGAGGCCTGTTTGGCCAAAGCCATGACAGTGTCCCATCTAGATTTTTGATACCTTGCTACATAAGCCATGTAATTTGCTTGCCTGAGTCCCAAGGACGCTGCCATGTATTGTTTTTTAGCCATGGCATCAATCTTCCTGGAATCCTTGTCAGGAGGATGTGAAAGCCAAGGAATATTAGCTTTATAACAGGCTGCAGCCTGAACCACTGCTAACGGACTGCATTGCTGTGAAAGGAATTCTGTATCAGGACTGACAGAGTGTACCTCCTGTCCATCTTTTGTCCACAGGAGGCACAGAATTAGGAGTTTTTAAAATTTTATTGTTTGTTTCCTAAAAGATTTATGCAAGGAATAGACAACCTCCTAGACTCTGGAATATCCATCATTTCTACAAAATCAGGTTCCTCTTGCTCATCCACAGCTTCCTCCAATGGGAGCTGGAGGGTTTCAGCAACTTTTTTGTAAAACATAAAGTGAGAAGGAGACTCAGAAAGCGAAGGGGGAGATTCAAAAGGTCTGTCTGGGGAGATGTCCGGTTCAATGGGCACACCCAGACCCTCCAAGTCACATTCATACTGTTCATAATCATCCTCCCCCTCCTCTGGTTCATAAAACTCCTCAACATCATATTCCTGAACTGGTGGAACCGACCAAACCGACCTTTACCAGACAGTGGCGGTTCGGACGGAACTGGAGAAAGTGACTGGACAATCTGAATAGCTCTTGCTATCTCTGCAGCAGTTGGAGAAGAATTTTGGGCTCCACACCTGCTGATTTTCTTGTTTCTTTACTGGAACTGGCCTCCAAGCCAGCTTTATGTTTGCCAGGAGTATACGCCTGGTCAGAGGCACTCCCTCCGGTTTGGTTGGCACCGAACCGGGCTGGCCATCCGGGTCAGCGGACTTTTTGGCCTCTCGTTCCCTGAGCCTGCCAACTCTCTTATCCAGGGTGGCTGCAGGGAAATTTTTACAAATCTGGCAGTCTGAATTGAGGTGGTCAAACCCCAGACAATATACACACATGTGGTGTGTGGGTCAGCCTTGGCAAAGACTTCCCCACAGACATCACAGTGTTGAAACCCAGTGGGCCCGGTTTTTCTTTGGGTTTCTCAGACATAATGCCAGCCTAACCAAAACTTGCCCTTTTTAAGCGGCAGTGCCAAGCAAGACACCCTGCTCGGTTCCTAACGTGTCAGGTCTTGGAAAAACCGTAATGAAATCCGTTTTTAAGAACCGATAAGAACCGAGAACCGCACTCTAAAACCTTCAATTTCAAGTTTTAAAACAAGCTGATCGGTTCAAAAACCGAACCCGATAACATTACAAGTTCCACACAGAAAATAAACTAAGTACTTACGATGCAAGCCGACTTGAACACAATCGGTTTTGCGGTTAAAATAATAATATTCTCGGTTGATTTGAACCGAGAAAACACTGTTTAAACTGAGAAATGAACCGAGCAGTAGGAGAAATCTCCGGAGCGACTGTTCAGTGAGGCGGAGTAAAGAATCTGACAGTTTGGGTTTGAAATAACCCAGACAGAGCTTCTCTAACTGAGCTCACGCTCCAAGTTCCATTCTTAGAATGGGAGTTAACTCTTTCACCTCCGGAGCAGTTCTAATGGTGGGACAAACTGCAATTATCATAATATAGCAAGACTTCATGTTGTTTGAACATAGTTTCTACAAAATCCAGTTTATATGCCCCCTTCTCCTCTCTCTCTAGATTACTCATGTATGCCCGTACCTGTATACACCTAAACATATTTCGGTTACCCTCACCTACCACATTCTGCAGGGTTTGGTAGGAACATATCTGTCCACCTTCCAGGAGGTGACTCATACTACGAATACCCTTCAATTCCCAATCTCGAAAACCTTTATCCTCCTATCCTGGCAAATAAAAGGGGTTGCCTGCAACTGGCAAAAGAAAAAAATACTCACCTTAGTAATGTTGTTTCTTCTAATGGAGTCTTGCTATATTATGACATATGCAATATAACCCCAGGTTAGAACTGCTCCAGAGGTGAAAGAGTTAACTTTCCATGCAGGGCATGGAAACTTGAGCTCGAGCTCGGTTGAACACTCTGTCTTTTGTAGCTCAAACTTAAACTGTCAGATCTTTACGAACAAAAACTCACTAAGGTTCTGTGTGGAAGCCGTAAACCTACACTAGCCCACTGGCTACTAACTACAAAAACACATTTTTGTTCTTGATCCCCAAAAAGACTCAAGTCAGGGGATTCAAGAAAAAAAATAAAACATAACACCTAAGCACCCTAAGAAGGGTGAAAATAAAGTGGGCATCTATGAAGTGCCAACATTGCACTGCCCACCCACATCCCAAAAGTAGAGGTTCTGAGAGGGGCAGGCTGGGGGGAGGTCATAATATAGCAAGACTCCATTAGAAGAAACAACATTACTAAGGTGAGTAATTTTTTCTTCAAACAACATGAAGTCTTGCTATATTATGACTATATACAGATTACACAGCAGTACCTCCATGGAGGAGGGACAGAACCTACTTAGGAAATAGGCTCTGAAGCAGCTGTGCCAAATCGAGCATCACTCCTAGCCTGGATATCCAGGGAGTAATGCTAGTAAAGTGTGAACTGTTTTCCAGGTAGCTGCTTGATATATCTCTAGGATAGGGATGTCCCTGGCAGCAGCCAGAGACGCAGCTGTACTCTGGTGAGTGAGCCCTCAGGCCTGAGGAGGAATCTTACCCAGTTTTTCATAGCAAAATTGGATACAAGAGACAATCCACCTGGCAATGGATCTTTTAGTGGTAGGTTCCTTTACCAACCTCACCATAAGTGAGGAACAATTGGAGGGATTCAAACCTGTGACCCTTGGTACGTTCTATATAGTAACTAAGGGCTCTTTTGACATCTAAACTGTGTAATCTCCTCTCGCCAGAGGAGGAATGGTCAGTGAAGTACACAGGAAGAGACATGGATTGATTAAGGTGGAAGTCTGAAACCACCTTAGGCAAAAAACTTTCTGTTAGTCCTGAGGACCACCTTATCTCTGTGAAAGGAGATAAAATCAGGCTCCACTGACAATGCTTGTAGCTCACTTATGCGCCTGGCAGAGGTGATGGCTACCAGAAACACAGTTTTCCAAGTCAAGTACTTAAGCTCTGCTGAAGACAATGGCTCAAAAGGGGGTTGCATAAGTTGGGCAATGCAAATATTAAGATCCCAACCAGGGGCAGGGTCCCTGAACGGAGGGTTGGTGTGAAGCAACCCTTTAAAAAAACTTGGAGAACACAGGGTGAGCTGAAAAAGAAGAGGGCTTACCTGCTGATAAAAAGACAGACACAGCTGCCAAATGCACTTTTAGGGTAGCTGGTCTCAGCTCCAAAGAATTCAAATGCACCAAATAATCCAGAATCGTGGGCACGTCAGCAGATTCTGGGGAAATATGCTTACCAGCACACCACATGGAAAATCTTTTCCATTTGAATTATAAGTAGCCCTGGTGGAAGGCTTCCTAGAGGCTTCAAGATTTCAATACGCCTTGGGAAAGGTGTGGGTCAGCAAACTCTAACTCTTCAAGAGCCATTCCTTGAGATTGAGAGATTTGAGGTTGGGATACAAACTCTCCCCTGGGCACAGGTTAACTGAGGTTGTGATTCCTGGGAAGACACAAGGAAGGAGGACTGCTAAGGACATGAGGAGGGGTACCAGGGCTGCCTGGCCCAATCTGAAGCAATCAGGATCATCTTGCAGGGTTGAGATCTGATTTTACTAGCACCTTGAAAAAGAAAGGGAAGGGGAAGCATAGAAACTTCCTTCTCAACTGAGTAGGAAGGCATCCAGAGGGACTGAGCCCAACACTGGGGCCTGCAGCAAAAGGGAAGTTGGTGATTGTCTGGGGCTGCAAAGAGATCTATCTGAGGGTGCCCCATCTGGCAAATACTACCTCCAGTACTAGGGGATCCAGTGCCCATTCGTGATGGCCCTGGGAAATCCTGCTGAGAGCATCCGCTAGGAGATTGTCCTTGCCTGGGAGGTGAACTGCTGTAAGGAAGGCGTTCAGAGAATAAGCCAGAGACCACAACTTCATTGCTTCGGTGCACAAGGCCGTAGACCGAGTGCCCCTTGCTTGTTGTAGTACCACATTGTGGTGGTATTGTCTGTTCTGACCTGAACAACCTTGTTATGAACAGATGTGGAAAAAACCTGGAGTGCTAGAAAAACGGCTCTGAGTTCCAACAAATTGATGTGGAGCAGAGATTCTTGAGGGGACCACAACCCCTGGGTAGTAAGGTCGCCCATGTGAGCTCCCCACCCCAAGAGGGATGCATCTGTAGTAAGGGTCAAGGAATGAGACTGGGGAATGAAGGGAACCCCCTGTCTCAAATTGCCACCACTGAAGCGCCTGGATCAGGGTTCGAGTCACTGGGATCAATTTGGTTAGAGGGTCTGTCCTTTGAGACCAAAAGGCTCTCAAATGGAACTGAATGTCCCTCATCTGAAATCTTGCTCCCTGCACTACTGCTGTAGAAGTGTCCATGTGCCCCAGGAGCTGTAGAAAATGCCTTGCTGGTCGAGAGACCTGCAGGGTGAAAGAAGAGGCCAGAGAGACCAAAGTCCTTGCTCTTCCAGGGGAGAAGGCTCTGGTTCTCTTTTGTGTTCAGTTCTACGACTATGAAGGAGAGAAGCTGGACAGGCTCAGAACTGACTTTTGGAAGATTGAGAGAAACCTAAGATGTAAGAAGTTGCTGAGTTACCTGTAGGTGTAGTTTGACCTGGTCTGGAGACTGGCCTACAATGAGCCAGTCGTCCAGATAAGGAAAGATGTCAATCTTTTGCCTTCTTAAGTGGGAAACTACTACTGCCAGGCATTTTGTGAACACCCTCGGGACCGAGGTGAGGCTGAAGGGCATTGCTATGAACTGGTAATGGCCTGAGGGCAGTTAGAATCTGAGGTACTTTCGATGGGAGCTTCTGATGAGAACATGGAAGTAGGCATCCTTGAGGTCCAGGGAGGCTAACCAGTCCCCTGGCCTTAGAGAGGGTAAAATAATTCCCAGAGTCACCATTTTGAACTTTGGTTTTAAAGGTGCTTGTTTAGATACCTGAGATCCAGGATGGGCTGCCATTCTCCTGTCTTTTTTGGGGTAAGGAAGTACCTGGAGTACAACCCTTTGCCCTGGTGTAGGGGTGGAACCCTTTCCACAGCTCTGAGAGCCAGGAGGGAAGAAACTTCTGTTTCTAGGGCAAGTGCCTCTGATGGATTTGCAGGTGGAAAGGACCTGGCTCTCATCTTCGGAAATTTTCAAGCTGAGAACCAGTCCTCGATTACTACTCCAGGACTACACTTGTCTGATGTTAAAGACTCAGTCCTGGACAAAGTAAGCCAGCCTGCCCTACTAGTAGTGGAGAATCAGCCCTGGCCACCCCATCAGGAGCCTGTTTGCAGGGGCTTTGGGTTGAGGGGAGAAGCGGGCTTACTATAACCCCTTCTGCCTCTTCCTCAAAGAACCCCTCGGAACAAGCAGAAGAGGAGGCCTGGGCTTGGTAAAGGCCTCATGAAAAGGCCTGCCCTGCCCCTGACATGCTGCCTTTGAGGAGTGGCTTGCACTTTCTTTGGCCTGTGCACTCCTATAGGTGGTCCTATACTCATCCATTTTCTTCATATAATTCTCTGTCTGCTCCCCAAACAGAGAATTGCCTGACAACAGGAAAATCCATAGCCTTAGACTAAGTATCCTGTGACAGGGCGAGTACATCTGAGCCAGGCCATTCTCTTGCAAGAGACACAGATGTAGCCATGACTCTTGATGAAACATCATTAGAGTCTACTGCAATGAAATTGCACCTTGGATGCCTCAATACCATCCACAGCCACCTGCTCAAGCTCCTGGCAAGCTGGTCAGGGGCCTGTTTTATTAGGCTACACAGTATCCCATCTGGATTTCTGGTACCTAGCTGCATAAGCCATAATTACTGTCTGTCTGAGTCCTAAAGATGCTGCTATGTACTGTTTCTTTGCCATGGCATCCATCCTCCTGGAATCCTTTTTCAGGAGGTGAGAGGCTAGAGGAATATTAGCCTTGTCACAGACTGCAGCCTGCACTACCCCCACATGGCTGCATTGCTGAGAGAGGACTCCTTATCAGAGCCTGATAATGTATACCTCTTGTCCATCCTTTTATCAACAGGAAGGATAGAGTGAGGAGTTTTAGAATTTTTACATGTCTCCTAAAAGGATTTGTGCAAGGGAATAGACAGTCTCCTAGACTCTGGAATATCCATCATCTCTACATAATCAGGCTCTTCTTGGTCATCAACAGCTTCCTCAACAGGGAGTTGGAGAGTTTCAGCAACTTTCTTATAGAACATAAAATGAAGGGGACTCAGATAGCCTGGAGGGACTCCTGAAGGTCTGTCTGGAGAGATGTCTAGTTCAATGGGCATCCAGACCTTCAAAATCACATTCACTCTCCTCCTTACCCTCCTCCCTTCCTCCGGTTCATAAAATCCTCAAAATCATAATCTTGAACCGGTGGAACTGTCCGAACCAAGCGCTTCCCTGATGGTGTCGGTTCGGACGGAACCGGGGAAAGAGACTGGACAATCTGAATAGCTTTAGCTATTTCCTCAGCGGTTGGAGAAAGAACTTTTGGCTCCACACTAGCTGACTTTCTAGCTCTTTTAGTTGGAACCGGCTCCTCAGAGCTGGCTCTTCGTTGGCCCGAGAAAGTATCGCCCTGGTCAGAGGGCACTCCCTCAGGTTCGGCTGGAACCGAACCAGGCTGGCCATCCGGGTCAGCGGTCTTTTTGGCCTCCCTTTCCTGAGCCTACCAACTCTCTTTTCCACGGTGGCAGCAGGAAAATTCTTACAAATCTGGCAGTCTGCATTGAGGTGGTCAAACCCCAGACAATATACATAGTCGGTGTGGGTCAGCCTTAGCAAAGGCTTCCCACAGAAGCCACAGATGCTGAAACCAGTGGGTCCAGTTTTTCTTTTGGGTTTCTCGGACATAGTGCCAGCCTAACAAAAACTTGCCCGTTAGTGGCAATCCGCTAACAAGACTTTCTCTTCGGTTCCCCAACCGTGTAGCCATGGTCGTGAAAAAAGCGTAATGAAATCCGTTTTTTAGAACCAATAAGAACCGGGAACCGCACTCTAAAGGACTAGAAAGTTATTTTAAACCAATCTGATCGGTTCAAACCGAACCGAAAAAAGCGTTACAAGTTCCACACAGAAGAAAATAGCGTAAGCCAATCTATACTTACAATACCACAGACAGAGCTTGAACCGACCGATTGCGGTTTAATTTGATAAATAAATCGAAATTACACTTTTAACCGACAAGCAACAAGGCAGCAGGAGAAATCTCGGAGCAACTGTTCAGTGAGGTGGAGTAAGAATCTGACAGTTTAAGTTTGAGCTACAACAGACAGAGTGTTCAACCGAGCTCGCGCTCAAGGTTCCATGCCCTGCATGGAAAGTTAACTCTTTCACCTCCGGAGCAGTTCTAACCTGGGGTTATACTGCATATGTCATAATATAGCAAGACTTCATGTTGTTTAAAGTAGCGTTTTCCCATTCTGCGTCCAGCCCTGCCTCCTAAGTTGCCGCCAAGCCGTCAGGACCTGTACCATCATAGGGTTGACTTCCCTTCCCGTCTTGTATGCCCTAAGTCCCCTACTATGCAAATAAGCTGTAAGATTAACCTGGGCAGTGTCCTGTTCCAAGTCCACCCAGCTGGCGACACTAGGTCTATGCACCCAATCTGCTATATTCCTTTGCTGTATAGCCATAAAGCAGTTTCCCATCTCAGAAAAGTTAATTCCCCTACTTTCTCTTGCAGCCTTCAATCTTTGAAGGCTGATCCTAGAGTGTTTACCTCTCCATATAAAGGTAGAAAAAGCCTTTTCCAACCTTTTGATGTCTTCTCTCCTGAGTCCTATGTGTAGCATCTGCAAGAGGTAAAGGATCCTGAACAGAATATTCATCTTAATGAGATTAATTCTGCCCAGCCATGACACCGGCAGCTGCATCCATCTCAAGTCTACTTCTGTGGTTTTCACCAGCCTGGTATAATTCAGGTGACACAGGGACTCCAGCGACCTCCTCACCTATACCCCCAAATACACCAAGCAAGTGCCTGCCATGTTTAGACTCCACTGCCTCACCTCGCTCCCGGAGCCCTGACACCACATTACATCCGATTTACCAAGGTTCACCTTGTACCCGGAGAAGATACTAAATTCCTCCACTAATTGTAATAAGGGAGGTATCGATCGTCCCGGATCCCTCAGAAACAACAGCATGTCATCGGCATATAGAGTCCATTTGTGCTGTGCCCCCTCATCCTCCCTACAACCGCGATCTCCTCACAGTCCCTGATTGCAATCACCAGGGGTTCCATCGCTAATGCAAACAAAAGGGGGGAGAGAAGACACCCCTGCCCTGTGCCCCTCCTCAGATTAAATCTCTCTGATAGGGAGCCATTCACCATCACCTGTGCCCATGGTCTTTTGTACGTCGCCTGCACCCATCCCAGGAAGGGCCCACCCAGACCAAAACGTTCAATCACCTCGAACAGATATTCCCACTCCACCCTATCAAACGCTTTTTCAGCATCCACAGAGATCACCCCTATTTCTTCTTTACCCCGGTTCGCCCACCATATATTAAGTAAGCGCCTCACGTTACGATATGACTGGCGGCCTTTTACGAACCCTGTTTGGTCTGGGTGGACCACCTCTGGAAGCACGTCTTCCAGCCTGGTGGCCAAAATTTTGGCCAGTATTTTAAAGTCCATATTTAACGAGATTGGCCTATATGAGGCACAATCCTTTGTGTCCTTGCCCACCTTAGGTATGAGACAGATGGTGGCCCCATAGCATGTATCAGGTAAAAAAATGGCTCCCGTATCATCTTTCTGCTGATAGACTTCACTAAGCAAACCAGCCACATGGCCTCCCAACAGCTGGTAGTACTCTGCAGGATACCCATCAGGCCCACTCGCCTTCCCCTTCTGCAGCGCGTGAGTAGCCCTCAAAACCTCATCTTTAGTGACTGGTTGATCCAGTTTGGCCCTCTGCACTTGTGTAACTTTCGGCAACTTAACTTTACTGAGGAATTCCAGCATTTGCTCCCTGGTACCTGTAGTCTCCGCTTGATATAACTGCTGATAGAAGGCCCGGAAAGCCATCTTTCTACCCTTCATGTCCCCAAGAAGCATCCCATTTCTATCCTTTACCACCGTGATCCGGCCCACCTTTTAACCACCCTTCATGAGACTCATGAGCATTGGTCCTGGTTTGTTTCCCCATTCAAAAAATTGCCACTTATTAAAAAAACAAGCCCTCCCAGCTTCCATTCTCAGGTGCATATTCAAGGCCTCTCTGACCATAGCCAAAGATCTAACTGCTTCCACTTTCTCTCCCCCACAACCCACTTTTCCAGCTCCTTTAATCTTCCCTCCAGGGCCCTCCTTTTCTCTTGTTTTTGCCTCTTGATTTGGGCCATATACTCAATAATTACCCCCCTCATAAAGGCCTTACTCGCCTCCCACAACCCAGTTCTGGAGATCTGTTCTACATCATTCATACTCATATAAAATTCCCATTGTTCTTCAAGGTATTGTTTAAACTCAGGATTTCTAGCCATATAAGTTGGGAATTTCCATGGGGGGGGATTCCCACTTTCCCTTACTCAACAGTTTCACCACAACCATAGCATGGTCTGACACATGTATGGGGTTATGTTGAACATCACGCATTCGAGTATACCATTCTCTTGTCAGATATAGGTAATCTAGGCGAGACCACGTTCTATGCGGGTTTGAGTAGAAAGTATACTCCCTTACCCCCGGGTTAGCCGTACACCAGGCGTCCACCATATCCAACTCTGACATACCCATCTGCCATTGTTGCATACCACCGCTTTCTCTCCCCCTCCTCTCAGAAAGATCCAATTTCGGATCCATTGACCAATTTAATCTCCACCCAAAATTAGACCAGGAAACTGTTCTTTAACCAGTAAATCCAACAGTGAGGCATAAAATTGCGGATCATGAACTGCAGGTGCATAAACTGAACCAAAAGTGACCCGCTCCCCTTCCAATATGCTAGTCACAAAAATATATCCTCCCCCATTAGGATCCCGCAGCACTCTACCTACTTCAAAGGGGAAAGCCCTATACAGCAAAATGGCAACCCCTCTTTTATGCGCCATGGCCGAGGCCGCATAGCACCTCCCTACCATCTACGAGACAATTTGGCGTGATCCTCAACTGTCAGGTGCATCTCCTGTAGAAGGGCCACATGAGCATCAACTCTTTTTAAAGCAGTTAGTAAAGCAGTCCTTTTGAGCGGGTTTATAATACCCCTGACATTCCAGGTTACAACATTAACCGTTTTCATGGCAGCCATCTATGTATATTTCGTTTTTTCCCTTTTATACCAACATTAAGGTAGGTCACTTCATCCCCATCCTTAGCATGCACTTTAAAGGACTTTCCTGTGATCACACTCTTAACAACACACACAACAGTAATAACTTCATACTTTTTACATTTCCCCTCAACGTCCCCTCTCCCTTTGGAAGACAACCTTTCCAGCATTTCTATGCTCTCCTCCTCTCTCCTCCAGCCTTCCTGCATCCCCCCACCCCTCAGTCCACTGCGTTCCAAATGATGCATCTTCTTGCTACTTTGCATACATCATGCTATACCTTTGTCCCCCTCCCTCCTTCTCTCCTCCCGTTTCCCCCTTTCTTCTACTACATCGTAGCCATTATAATTCTGACTCCGTCTCCCCCTCTCCACCCTATCTGTGACACTAATTGCCCCGCAGGCTCGAGTGTCTGCCACAGCCCCTGTATTGATGAGTACGCTCCCCCATGGCTGAAATCTTTCAAACCTCCAACCCGTTTGAAAAAAGAAAGAAAAAAGGGGCCCTCACCAGTGTCCTTATGACTCAAGGTCCCCTCTTCCAGCCACTCCCAGCATCTGATCCCACCAGAGCTGCCTTCCATTAAATCTTCTCAGCTCACCCAACATTCACATAACCCCACCTGCCCCCCTACCCCCCCGGTTTCACAGCACTCTTCATTCCTAAAAACTCAACAGTCCAGGGTTACTACCTCAGGCTGTTAGGGAGAGTAGGCCACGCCTCAAGATCCACGCGCTAGACCTCCAACCCCACCAACCCTCATACCTTCACCCGCAAGAAGGATAAGCTGTCTCCTTCTCTCCATCTCTCAGACCATCTCTTTCTTGTCTCCAGGGGCCCTTGCAGCTTCCACATCGCTATTACATTCACTGGTGCAGGTCGTCTCAGCTACAGTCCACAGAGGCCCTGTCGTCCCCTTGTCCACTGCCTCTTTTTAGTCTGCCAAAGGAGGGGGCAGAAATTAAAACGCAACCCTCTCATCCCCAAACGTGGGGAAATATAGAAGAGAAAAAAAAAATTCAACAGTTACTCCCCAGGGCATAACTTTAACCACTGGGATTCCAACATTTAAAGCACATGGAGAATTCGAAAAGCTTAATAGCTGAAGCAATCCTCTTGGCGTCAACGCCCAATCAACCTCAGCTCCTTTTGCCTTCTCAACGTAGCTTCTGTTTAAACGAGCGAACAAACTCCTTCGCTTTGTCCACGTCCCAGAATGAGAAAGTAGCCCCCTCGTGCTTTATTTTCAGGGTAGCCGGATACACCAGAAAGTTCTCAACCTTGCACTCCCTTAATTGCTGTATGATCCCGTTAAACATTTTCCGTTTTTTGAGTAAGCGGGCCGAGTAATCCTGTGAAATAAAGAGCCGTTGCCCTTCAAACATCAATGCCCCCTTCTCCCAGTAGGCCTTCAGGATTTGCTCCCTGTCCTGAAAATTATAGAAGCAGATAATCAGTTGCCTCAGCTGCTGGTCTTTTGGCGGCCTTGGCATCACGGCTCGGTGAGCCTGCTCTAGCTTGATTCGTCCCTTCATGGGCTGAAGGCCCAATAGCTCCGGCAGGACTCTTGTGCAGAAATCCAGGGCACTCTCCCCTTCACATCCCATCCCATGATGAGGGTACCATTTAGCCTGAAAGAAAGGGGTGGATAGGGAGTAACAGCAGAGGTGTAAAGGTAGCGATGCTGGGAGGGGAGCAGGTGAATAGGAATCAAGGTTATAGATATAATGATTGTAGTAGATTGACAGGAACCTGAAGTCACAATTATATTGGTAATTATAGTTAACTTGAAGGAATGGTCAGGTAGGGATCGCAGCAGAAAGAAAGTAGTGGGGCTGGAAGAAAAAATTACTCACCTTAGTAATCTTGTATTTTCCAATGTATTCTTCCATATTCATAACCCTCTGCAGTTAGCCCGCTCAGTAGAACTGCCCGGAGAATGGAACTATATGCTAATGATGGAATCATTGACATGTGACAATTATTCAAACTGCTGCCCTCATCTTCTGCACATTCTATCAACGTCTCAGATTTCGAGGAAGCTCACAAGGCAACCTATAAAATACTCAAGCTAACACACTGCTTGATACAAACAACTATAGTCTATACCTACACACTACAGCTGATGCTGATGATTGTGGTATCAGACTACCTCAAAATGACCAGAATCACCTGGGAAAAAGAAAGGTAAAATAAAACCGCACAGGATTAAGGTAAGTCTGCCTGTCTTTGGAATTGTCTGGTAAGAAGACCATTCAGAGGCTCTGGTTCTGGAAGGGGAGGTAGGGAGGGAGAGTTATGAATATAGAAAAATACATTGGAAGAAACAAGATTACTAAGGTGAGTATTTTTTTCTTCTAACCCCATGTAGTCTTCTCATATTCATAACTCTCTGCAGACTTCAAAGCAGTACCTTTGGAGGTGGGCAAAGAACCTATTTAGGACACAGGCTCTGCAGAACTGCTGTGCCAAACCTGGCATCACTCCTGGAGTGCAAGTCCAAACTATAATGTTTAGTAAAGGTGTGTACTGTTTTCCAGGTACCTGCTTTACAGATCTCCACTAAAGGGATATCTCTAGAAGCTGCTATAGAAGCAGCTGTACCCCTAGTAGAGTGGACCCTGAGGTCTGCTGAGGCCTGCTTTCCATATTTTGGGTAACAAAACTGAATGCATTGTACTATCCAGCAAGAGATTGATCTCTTGGAGGCTGGGGTGCCCTTTTCCACATCCCCATAAGTGAGAAAAAGTTGTTTATCCCCACTGTGATCCTTGGTGTGGCTCAGATAGTAACTCAATGCCCTTTTCACATCCAGACTATGGAGTCTGCACTCTCCTGAACTGGCATGTTCTGTGAAGAAGACTGGCAGTGTCATGGACTGATTCAAGTGGAAATCAGAAACCACCTTAGGAAGAAACCTCCTATTAGTTTGAAGTACTACTTTATCATCATGGAAAGATAAATCATCCTTTTCCACACATAATGCTTGCAATTCACTTATTCTCCTAGCAGAAGTGATTGCTACCAAAAACAGAGTTTCCCATGTGATATACTGCAAGTGTGCAGAAGACACTGGTTTGAATGGAGGTTTCATGAGCTGAGCAATGCAAATGTTCAGATCCCGAACTGGCTCCTTAGTAGGAGGGTACAAGTGACACAGCCCTTTAAAGAACTTCTTGAAAATGGGATTAGATGCAAGGGAAACGGTTTTCCCTGCATAAATAAAAGCTGAAATTGATGCCAAATGCACCTTCAGAGATGTATATTTCAAACCTTGTGAGTGCAAATCAGTAAGATATTCTTTTTTTTTTCTTTTTTATTTACTATGCTTTTTGTCCGCCCCCAACGTTGGAACTTTCTGCCCCGGTCGCCCCTTTGGCTTACCCCCCAGGGCGGGGCCACGGCACCGGCCAAGGTGCCGTGGACATAGATCTGGTCTGGGGAGCTGATGAAAGCGCAGTGAGGTGGGCGTCATGGAGATGCTGGTGATTGTGTTTTTTCCCCCTGTAGGCTTTGGGCGGGGACATGCAGTGATGACCTGCGTCTGCCCTGCCCCCCAGACAGCCACATGCTGGCTGGATGTGGTGCCCCTGGCCTCTGCCCGGGGTCCCTCTATGCACTGGACATTCTCCCTGCCCTCCCCCAGAGAAGGAGAGCAGTCCATGGGATACTCCATCCTTCTCCATCAGTAAGATATTCTAACAGCACTGGGATTTCTGCCAGGGAGGGAGAAATATGTTTGGCATCACACCAAATAGTAAACCTTTTCCATTTTGCATTATAGGTTTTCTTAGTAGGTGTTTTTTATATCCTTTTAGGATGTCCAGAACAGCTTGGGAAAGTTGTAAATTTGCAATCTTTAAGTCCTCAAGAGCCATGCCTTGAGCCTGAGAGACCTGAGATTCAGATACAGGATCTTCCCTCGTTGGGAAGTTAAAAGACTGTGCCTCCTGGGCAGGACACTGACATTGACAGCAGAAGAGGATACCATGGCTGTCTAGCCCAGTCTGGTGCTATCAGTATCATGGATGCAGGTTGTGACCTGAGTTTGAGTAGCACCCTGAAGATGAGAGGGAAGGCATATAGATACTTTCCTGACCAGTCCAGAACTAAGGCGTCAGGGGAATTGTACCCCTTACTGGTGGCCTGCAACAAAATAGGGGCAACATGTGATTCTCGTGAGGCAAAGAGATCTATCTCTGGAGTGCCCCATCGTCTGAACACTGAGTCCAGTACCTGTCTGTTCAAAGACCATTCGTGATGTGCTTGGTTGATCCTGCTTAAAGCATCTGCCAGGGTATTGTCCTTGCTTGCTACATGAATGGCTTGCAAGGAAGATTTTAGAGAGTAAGCCAGTTTCCAGATTTTCATGGCCTCTGGGCACAGAGGATTTGACCCTGTTTTCCCTTGCTTGTTTATGTAAAACACTGTAGTGGTATTGTCTGCTCTGACCTGCACTACCTTGTCCTGTATTAACTGGGAAAAAATTTTTTAGAGCCAGAAATACTGCTCGGAGCTCTAGCAGATTTATGTGGAGGAGAGACTCCACACTTGACCAAGTGCCATGGGTAGTGTGCTCTCCTATATAAGCATCCCATCCTAACAGATAAGTATCTGTTGTAAGAATGACTGAGGGATTTTCCCTCTGAAAGGGAACTCCTGCCCTTAGATTGTGGACATCTGTCCACCACTGTAGGGACTGGATCACAAATTTTGTTACAGGAATCAATTTTGACATACAGTATGGTCTTTTCTTTGGAACCAGTGTGGCTGTAGATGAAACTGGATGTCTCATTCGAAGTCTTGCTCCCAAGACCAGTCCTGTTGCTGCAGCCATGTGCCCCAGTATTTGCAAGTATCTTCTTGCAGGACATACTTTCCCAACTCAAATGAGGCAATTAGTTGCAGTATAGACTGAACTCTGTCCTCTGGAAGAAAAACTCTTCCTTTTAAGGTGTTCAGTTTTGCTCCAATGAAATGTAGGACCTGAACCGGTGTGAGAATGGACTTTTCCTGGTTTAGCAGGAAGCCCAGAGAATGTAACAGAGTTTTTATTTTCAGGTGTGCTTGCACCTGCTGAAAGGACTTTCCCACTATTAGCCAGCTGTTGAGATAAGGAAAAACTGTAATTTCTAGCTTTCGTAGGAATGCTAGTACCACTGCCAGACATTTTGTGAATACCCTTGGTGCTGAGGTGAGACCGAAGGGCAGGGCTGAGAACTGGTAGTGACCTGAAGGGACTCTGAACCAGAGATATTTTTTGTGAGACTCCCTTATGGGGATGTGGAAATAGGCATCTTTTAAATCTAGAGATGCCAGCCAGTCTCCCTGCTGGATTACAGGTAAAATTATAGACAGCGTCACCATCCTGAACTTTGGCTTTGCCAGGTATTTGATCAGATGCCTTTGGTCCAGAATAGGCTACCACTCCCAATTTTTCTTTTTGGTAAGAAAATACCGGGAGTAAAACCCTCTGCCCCTCTGAAGGGTTGGCACCTGTTCCACTGCTTTTGTGCAGAGCAGGGTTTGAACTTCCTTTTCCAGGAGCTGTTCTTCGAGAAGGGAGGCTGGTTTGAATAGCCTTGACTTCAGAAAAGGGAAGGATTTGAAACTCAGAGTCCCTGGCTCACTAATTCCAGTACCCACTTGTCTGTGGTTATGGCCTGCCAGGCCTGAAAGAAGTGAGCCAGTCTGCCCCTTACTGGTATTAGGGAGGTGGTCTTGGCAAAGGAGAAGGGATTTTGTTTCGGTGCCTGAGACTGGGCGGATTAGGAACGCCTCCTGGAGCCCCTCCTACTTCTGGCCCTGTAATACCCAGTCTGCTGTGGGGCTGTAGCTGTGAAACAGCTTGAGGCTGATAGAAGGGCCTACCATAGGACCTTCCTCTACCTTCCCTTCCATAAGGCCTATAAGAAGTAGGAGGCCTGTCTTTGGATGAATTACTCTTATACGTGGTTTTGTATTTATCCACCTTTTTCAGATATTCATCGGTCTGTTTTTTAAAGAGGGAATGATCTTGTACAGGAAAGTCCATGGCCTTCGCCTGGGTGTCCTGTGTTAAATTTGTAGCCCTTAGCCAAGCAAACCTTCTCAGGGCAACAGTCAGAGCCATAATCCTAGCAGCGTTATCACTGACATCTGCCGACGTCTGGAACTGGTATTTGGATGCTTCCAGTCCAGACCTGGCTGTTTCTGCTCGGTCATCAGAGACAAGAGAGGGAACCTTCTCTGACATGGCCAAAACAGACTGCCACAGTGTCTTTTGATACTGTGCAGTGTAGGCCTTGTAATTAGCTTGTCTGACCCACACAGAGGCAGCTAAATACCCTTTCTTCGACATACTGTCCATTTTCCTTGAATCCTTCTCAGGTGGATGAGAGGATGAAGGCACCCTCACCTTCTCACAGGCTGCCTGCTGGGCTATACCCTGATGATCCAGGTGAGAACAGAGGAATTCAGCCCCTTTCCTGTCCAGCTGGTACTTCTTGTCAGCCTTCTTATCCAGAGGTGTGACAGAGTTAGGGTTCTGCAGGACAGTGAATAAATCTTTCTTCAAGAATTTATTGATAGGCAGAAAAATCTTAGTGGGTATTAACCCCATCATTTCCATATATTCTGCCTCCTCCTTGTCTTCTGTGACCTCGGTGGTAGCCAGGTCAAGGGCATCTACTATTTTCCTGACAAAGAAAAAGTGAGAGGAAAACTCCTCCAGGCCTAGAAGGAGAGCTAAAGTCCTGCTCTGGTGAGAATTCTGGTTCAATGGGCTCACCATCATCATCCTCTGGTATGCCATACTCACCAGTATCTATCGCCTGAGACTGGGGATCCGGGAAGGGAGTAACCTCCTGAACCCTTGGAGGAGGACGGGTTGGAGAACGTATGAACCCTTGAATTGCCTCAATGACTTTAATAGCCCTGGCAATTTCCTCAGCAGTAGGCAGACTGTGAGGTACAGGAGAATCCCCTGTAGGTTTTGCCTGGGGTCCGACATGCTTAGTCTTCTTTAACTTTTTGGAGGGGACCGGAGAGTCAGACGGCCCACTGAGCCTTTTTAAAGAGGTTGATTCACCCTTATCAGGGGTGGTAAAGGAGGAAACTGCGGTTTCATTCGCTGATTTTGAAGGTGTTGGCTAGTTACGAGCCTGAAGCACCTCCTAACTTTTTATTCAGCTCCTCCATTCTTTTTCCTTAGTTTTCTGTGGAAATGACTTAAAAATTTCACAGTCAGAATTTAAATGTTCGGTTCCCAGGCAGAACACACAGCTGTCATGCTGGTCTGCTTTGGCGAACACTTCCTCACACTTGACAGTTTTTAAAACCTGGGGGACCAGTCTTTTTCTTAGATTTTTCAGTATGCTCCATTTTCAGGAGAAAAACCTTAACCACAAAAGAATTTCCTTTTTTTTTTTTGTGGTCGGTTCAGGAACTGATTCGGCCCCAAAAGAACCGATGAATTTTGACAGTTGGAACTGGGTCAGCAGTTCTCGGAACCGATATAACTGTTCACAGTAACCAGGTTAGCGGTTATAAATGAAACCAGGTTAGCAGATTCAGCAAGTAAAATAAAACTCTACACAATGAAATTTTAAACAGAATATACAGAAAATAAAGCGGAAAAAGATCCACAACTAATATAAAAGTACTCAGTTCCCCAAGAAATAAATGCTAAAACTAACTAAACTTAAATAAACTAGACGGCAGAATAAAAATTAACAATAGATGAAGGCAGCAGAAAGAAAATTATGTATAATTAAACAATTATACTTCACAATAAGCCAACAACGACCTGAGGAATCTCCTGGGCTTCTAGACTTGTGAGGTGGAGTAGGAAATCTGAGACATTGATAGAATGTGCAGCAGATGAGGGCAGCAGTTTGAATAATTGTCACGTGCCAATGATTCCATCATTAGCATATAGTTCCATTCTCCGGCAGTTGTACTGAGCAGGTTAACTGCAGAGAGTTATGAATATGAGAAGAATACATGGGGTTAGAAAGGAGCTGTAATTCAGAATAGTTACGTAATATATTGACAGAGGCTGGGGAGCAGGTCAGGAATATCAGGTAGGTTAATTGCAGGTACAACCCAGATAGAGGAAATTATGTAGTGCTGAAGTTATAGAGGAGGTGGAGGAGGAGTGGCACATCTTCACTGTGGGCTCCAGGACCTCTTAGGAGACTCCACCTAAATGGTAATGGATAAATGGGCTCTAGATCTAGGTACTCCTCTACAATATGATCAACGGTTAAAACGTACCCCGCCAGCACTGAAAGTTAACTCTTTGTTAAAACTTGCTGTTCTCTGATTTTATAAATAAACATTTAAGAAAAGCTAATGATGCTGATTGAATCATACAACATAGCAGACTTAGAACATTGTAGAGTTCTGTTTCTCTGAACTGTGGCCACTAAAATACAGACATTGTAGGAACATATCCAGTGGCATGGATGACAATGCTTCAAAGGGCTCAACACAGAGAGCATTCAGAACCAAGTTAAGATCCCATTGGAGAACTGGGGATCCAAACAGCGGTTGGCTCCTGCCAACCACATGTAGAAAACTAACAACTTCTCCATTAGTTCCTAGACAGAAACCCAGGGACACACTGACAGCAGAAACCTGACCTCTCAGCGTACTGAATGCCAGCCCTTTATCAGCCCCATCCTGAAGGAACTCCAGAATTTGAGCAATAGAGGTCTTAAAGATTTAATTCCTTTTTCTCTGGCCCAAGAGGAAAATTTAGTCCAGACTCTGGCGTAAGCAGCTGAAGTAGAGGTTTTTCTAGCCACTAGCAAGGTTTCAACTACCCTCGGAGAAAAACCTAATCTTAAGAGCCTCCTCCTTTTAGGAGCCAGACTGTGAGCTGCATTGCACCTGGATTCGGGTGGAGAATGGGGCCTTGCAGCAGGAAAGCCCGTCATACTGGAAGGCAGAAAGGAGCTTGCTGAGCTAGGTTCACTAGCTCTGAGAACCACGGTCTTCTTGGCCACTCCGGGGCTATCAAAAGAAAGTTTCTGCATGAGTGTCTTATTTTTCTTAAAACTTTCTGGAGGAGAGGCATTGGTGGGAAGGCATATGCTCTCTGGGAGAACCACGTCTGAGTTAGAGCATCCACTGCCTCTGCATGAGGACACCAATACTGACTGAAGAACCTGTGGGTCTGAACACTGTGGCTTGAGGCAAACAGATCTATTTGCAGTGGCCTGAACCAATTGCTTAGAAGTGTGAACACCTGCGGGTTCAACTGCTACTCTCCAAGGCGAACATCTTCGCGACTTAGCCAGTCTGCCCGAGTGTTCAGTTCCCATGCCAGATGTACTGCTGACAGAGAGAAAAGATTCTCTTCTGCCCAGCTCAGTAGTTTGGCGGCCTCCCGAAGCATTTCCCTGCTCCTTGTGTCTCCTTGATTGTTTATATATGCCACTGTGATGGCACTGTCTGACCGCACCTTTACTGCAGTGTTGCTCAGTCTGGACTGAAAATGAAGTACAGCTAGGTGGACCGCCTGCATCTCCAGGACACTGATGTAGAGACTCTGCTCTTGAAGTGATCAAATCCCCCGAGTGGGAAGTTGGTCTAGGACTGACCCCCATGCAAACTCGCATCCATCGTGAGAATCACCTCTGATGGTAGTTCCAATGGAACTCCCTTGTTGAGATTCTTCACATTCAGCCACAACTTCACTGAGTGAAGAAACTGAGGGGTGAGGAGGATCTTGACTTGATAATCCTCTGACGACAGATCCCAGGCAGTCAGCAGCTCTGTCTGAAGAGGCTGCATGTGGAAGTGGGCCCAGGGGACTAAACTATTGCTGCTGTCATAAGGCCCAGAATCTGCAGAAGAGTATGGGCCGACGCCGAGGATGGAGTCCGGAAGAAAAAATTACTCACCTTAGTAATGTTTCTTCTAATGGAGTCTTGCTGTATTCTGACTATTGCAGTGATCTCCAACCCTTGAACTGCCATGGAGAACAAAGAGTTAACTTTCCATGCAAGGCATGGAACGCTGAGCTCGAGCTCAGTTGAAGCCTCTGTCTGCTGTTGTTTGAACCCCAACCGTCAGATCTTTATGAGCTATACTCACTGGGAGTTCTGTGTGGAAACTGTAAACTCACACTAGCCAACTGGCAACTAAATTTGATAAAAAGGTTTTTTTTCAGTTTCAAAGCAAAGACTCAAGTCAGGAAACCCAAAACACAACACACACCCAAAATAAAGGAGGGTGAGAAAAGGGCACCTCTGGGTACTAACCTGCTCCATACCCACATCCAAAACCAGTTCTGAGAGGAGGGGGGTAGGTCAGGAATAAGCAAGACTCCATTAGAAGAAACAACATTACTAAGGTGAGTAATTTTTCTTCAAACAACATGAAGTCTTGCTGTATTCTGACTAATACAGATTACCAAGCAGTACCTCCATGGAGGAGGACAGAACCTACTTTGGAATAGGCTCTGAAGTACTGCTGTGCCAAACCGAGCATCACTCCTAGCCTGGATATCCAGAGAGTAATGCTTGGTGAAAGTATGGACTGTTTTCCAGGTGGCTGCTTGACAAATTTCTAGAATAGGAATATCCCTGGCAGCAGCCAGGGAAGCAGCTGTACCTCTAGTAGAGTGAGCCCTCAGGCCTGAGGGTGGGATTCTACCCACTTTTTTGTAGCAGAATTGTATACAAGAGACGATCCACCTAGCAATAGATCTTTTAGTGGCAGGTTTTCCCTTACCTCTCCATAAGTGAGGAACAACTGGAGGGAGTCAAACCTGTGACCTTTGGTGCGCTCTATGTAGTAGCTAAGGGCCCTCTTCACGTCCAGGCTGTGCAGCCTCCTCTCTCCAGAGGAGGAATGGTCAGTGAAGAAAACAGGAAGAGACATAGACTGATTAAGGTGGAAATCTGAAACCACCTTAGGCAGAAACTTCCTGTTAGTTCTTAGGACCACTTTATCTCTATGGAAAGAGATGAAATCAGGCTACACTGAGAGGGCTTGCAATTCACTGATGCACCTGGCAGAGGTAATGGCTACCAAAAACACAGTTTTCCAAGTCAAGTACTTAAGCTCTGCAGAGGACAAAGGCTCAAAAGGGGGTTGCATAAGCTGAGCAATGCAAACATTAAGGTCCCAAGCAGCAGCAGGGTCCCTGAAGGGAGGATTGGTGTGCAACAGTCCCTTGAAGAATTTGCAAAATACAGGATGGGCTGAAAGAAAAGAGGGCTTGCCTACTGACAAAAAAGCAGAAACAGCTGCCAAATGTACTTTGAGTGTAGCTGGTCTGAGTCCCAAGCCATTGAGATGAACCATATAATCCAGGACTGTAGGCAACCCAGCAGATTCTGGAGAAATATGCTTACCAGAGCACCAAACAGTGAACCTTTTCCATTTGGAGTTGTAAGACTTTCTGGTGGAAGGCCTTCGAGAAGCCTTTAGAATATCCAGGACACCTTGAGAGAGGTGCAGATCAGCAAACTCTAACTCTTCAAGAGCCAGGCCTTGAGATTGAGAGTTGAGATTCGGATACCAAACCCTCCCCTGAGAGGATGTCAACAGGTTGTAATTCCTGGGAAGAGACAGGGGAAGGTGGATTGTTAAGGACAGCAACAGTGGGTACCAGGGCTGTCTGACCCAGTCTGGAGCAATCAGAATCACTTTGCAGGGTTGAGACCTGATCTTGACTAGTACCTTGAACAGGAGAGGGAAGGGGGGAAGCATACAGGAACTTCCCTTCCCAATTGAATACCAGAGCATCCAGGGGGACTGAGCCCAATACTGGGGGTCTGCAGCAAAAGAGAGGAAGTTAGTGATTGTCTGGGGCTGTAAAAAGATCTATCTGTGGAGTGCCCCATCTTGAGAAAATCACCTTCAAAAAGTACAGTTACGTAAGAACTTACCATAACAGTAGATCTTAGAGAGAGGCTCTTGCAGTAGGTAATTACATATAGGACTGACGCCAGCGGCAGCAAGACCCAGGAAAAATTTCTAGCTAGCAGTCCCTGGCGAGGACCTCCCACGATCAGGTGACGGCGTCATCGACGTCATTATAAAGGCGGTCCCGGACGCCCGCTTCAGTTCTTTCCCCACAGGCCCGGACGAGAGAAGTAGATGTTTCCATCCCTGGAAAAGGAGCTGAAAAAGCCTAGGGGATGGAGCGGGAAGGTATTACTCTACAGAGCCTCTCTCGAAGATCTAGTGTTACGGTAAGTTCTTATGTAACTGTACTATCTTACTTCGTGAGGGCTCTTGCAGTAGGTAATTACATATAGGACCGAATCCCAAGCAGTCTGGAACAAATAAAAGGTACCGGGAGGAGGAAACTACTCCAGAAGGTAGCAGTAGCCTTGCAAGCCTCAAGACAGGAGGGCTTGCAAACCAGCTAGCCCGAAGCCTGCTCTACGGTGAGAGGCAGTGTCCAAACCGTAGTGTTTCGTAAAGGTATGGATGGAAGTCCAGGTGGCGGCAGCGCATATGTCTGCCACAGACACATTCTTGAAACAAGCCGCAGAGGTCGCTACTCCTCGTGTCCTCTCACTTGATCCGGAAGGGTCTTGTTGTACTTGTCATAACAGAAAGTGATGCAATGAGCCAACCACTTCGACAGGCATTGCTTGGAAACAGCATTGCCTTCCCTTTTGTGAACAAAAGAGACGAACAACTGATCAGTCTTTCTGAGATCCTTCGTCCTGTCGGTGTAGTATCTCAGAATCTGGTGAACATCCATGGTATGGAGTAAATATTCTCCTTGGTTGGAGTACTGCATGAAAAAAGCAGGTAACTCTACAGACTGATTTAAGGTAGACTCTGCTACCACTTTAGGTAGAAACTTAGGGTGCGAAGAGCCACTTGTTCTTTGTGAAAAATCAAATAGGGAATTTTACACATAAGGGCCTGGAGCTCAGAAATTCTTCGAGCGGAAGTAATGGCCACCGAGAAGAGCATCTTCCATGAAAGGAACTTCAGATCTGCAGTTGCTGCAGGTTCGAAGGGAGGAAGGGTAAGTTTCTCGAGAACAAAGTTCAAGTCCCAAGGGGGAGCAGGAGTTCGGATGGGGTCTCAGATGAAGGACCCCTCTAAGAAAGATCTTAGAGACCTCTAATTGGGCAAATGTTTTATCTGCGAAAGGAACGTAGTAGGCTGAAATAGCAGCCATGTGCACCTTCAAGGAGGAATGACTGAGACCCAGGTCGAAGAGATGACGTAAATATTCCAGCAGAACGGCCACTGAACAGGAGAAGGGCTCCACGTTCCTAGAGGTGGCCCATATAGAAAATCTCTTCCATTTCATTGCATAAGAGGACCTAGTGGAGGGTTTTCTAGCCTCCACCAGAATCTTCGCCACTTTTGGAGAGACACCAAAACGAGATTGAGCTAGGTCTGCAGAAGCCATGCATAAAGTTGTAGGGACTTGAGGTCCAGATGGACCAGGGTCCCCTGATCCTGGGTCAGCAAGCCTCAAGATAAAGGAAGAGGAAGAGGAGGAACCTCTGAGTATTGTTGTAGAAGAGAGAACCAGATTTGCCTGGGCCAGAAAGGAGCGATCAGAATCATTCTCGCTCCTTCTGTGGTTAGTTTCTGCAATACACGAGGGACCAGAGGAATTGGGGGAAAAGCATAGATGAATCTGCCCTTCCAGTCTAGAGACAGAGCGTTGCTCCAGAAAGCGCCTCGCTCTGGAACGAGCGAGCAAAAGATGGGAAGCTTTGCGTTTTGGGAAGAGGCGAACAGGTCTACCTGCAGAGTCCCCCAAAGCTGAAAGATATCGTCTAGCACCTTTTGGTCCAATTCCCACTCATGCGGCAGGGCAGAGGAGCGGCTTAGCTTGTCTGCCAGGGTGTTGTCGACTCCTGGAACGTGAATCACAGTGAGGTGAAGGTTGTGTTGAGTTGCCCAGTCCCAAACCCTCATTGCTTCCCTGCATAGAGGGTAGGATCGAGTCCCTCCCTGCTTGTTTATGTACCACACCACGCACATGTTGTCTGTCTGGACGGCGAGGTGACCGGGAAGAATGTACTGGTGAAGGGCTTGGAGAGCATATAGTACTGCTCGAAGATTGAGCACATTGATGTGGAGAGCTAGTTCCAATCTGGACCATAATCCCTGGGTTCGGTGAAGACCCAGATGAGCTCCCCGACCTTCGCCTGATGCATCTGTGGTCAGAGTCTGGGGGGGGGGGGAGGATGACAAAAGGGGATCCCCCCGAAACAGGTTCTCTCGAACCGTCCACCACTGCAAGTCTCATGCCATTGGCGAGGAGATCAGAACTAGATGATCTAGGTCTACGAGTTGATCCCACTGGGAGCCAAGAGTCCACTGAGAGATCCTCATGTGGAGTCGAGCTCGAGGGACGGTCGGAATAGCGGCCACCATGAGCCCCAGGAGACGGAGAACCGACCTCGCCGGAACCCTCCTGCGTTCTGATAGCAGGGAAATCTGTGACTGAAGAGAGGCCGCCCTGTCCGAAGGCAGGAAGGCCTTGCTCACCGTCGTATCGAGGATAGCCCCGATGAACTGTAGTCTCTGGTAGGGATCCGGATGAGACTTGGAATGGTTGATGGTAATACCCAGGCAAGTAAAAACCTGCTGGGTGAGGGAGAGAAAATGCAGGAGCTCCTTCCTGGACGAGGCCGCCTGGAGCCAGTCGTCCAGGTAAGGGAACACCTGTACTCCCATCGTATGCAGGTGGGCTGCTACCACAGCCAGGCATTTGGTAAATACTCGGGGTGCCGAGGAAAGACCAAACGGGAGTGCCCGGAATTGGTAATGGTCCCCCTGAAACGCAAACCGAAGATACTTCCGGTGAAAAGGGTGAATGGGAATGTGCAGATATGCATCCTGCATATCCAGCGCACAAAGCCATTGACCCGGCCGAAGGAGGGGCAGAAGGGTCTGTAGGGAGAGCATCCTGAACCTTTTGTATTCCACGTAAAGGTTCAAGGAACTGAGATTGAGAATAGGACTGAGAGCCCAGTCTTCTTTGGGACCAGGAAGAAATGTGAATAGTAACCCGTCCCTTGAAGATGAAGGGGAATGGGTTCTATGGCCCTCTTCGCGAGGAGGGCAGAGATTTCTTCCTGGACCAAAGGAAGATGATACCTTGCGTAGGACGATTTCAGGGGTGGGTGGCGGGGTGGTTTCTGTAGAAACTCTATAGAGTGCCCTTCCGCTATAATCTGGAGCACCCAAGAATCCGTTGTTATCCTCTCCCAACCCGGAAGGTGGAGGGAGAACCTCCCTCCTACCGGTTCCTCCGGTGTGTCTGGAGACGGTGGGAGAGGGAAGGAGTCAGGTGGTGTGGGGCAGCGCCGCAGCTGGGGCACCCACTGCTTTGGGGGCCTGGCAGCTGCGGGGGCCCGACGGTTAGTGGCCCGCCTTCCTTGGGGTTTCGCTTGTGGCCGACTGCGTCTGCGAAAAGGACAGCGCTGCAGGTGATGGGGACGGTACATGGAATCCACGGATTTCAGAGCCGTCCCCTTCTCCTGCAAGTCGGTGATGATGTCCTTGACATCACCCCCGAAAAGCACCGACCCCCTGAAAGGTGCTTCCTGGATCGCGGATTGCACCTCTGGGACCAAACCTGACACGCGGAGCCAGGCATGATGCCGTAGACTCACGGCGAAAGCAGAGTTCCGCCCAGCAGTGTCCACTGCATCGTACGTCATCCGTAGAATGTGACGACTGGCCGAACGAGCAGAACGGACTTAGATCCGCTAACTCCTGCTTGACTTGAGAGTCAGGTAAGGAGTCTATCTTAGATTCCGCCTGGGTAAGGATGGCCTTCTGGCAATCCCCCATATGTGCGACGTAATTCAGGGCCCGAATTCCCAGTGTGGAAGAGGCGTAAGTCTTTCTTCCATACTGGTCCAGGATGTGAGATTCCTTATCCGGGGGCGACGAGCTTAGATGTTTGGGGTGCGCTGCCTGGCCATGAGCGGCGCTAATCACAACCGAATCTGCACGAGGGTGGGAGTCCAGGTAGTCTACACCCTCTGGAGCCTGGTATAGCCTGTTAGACTTCCTAGGAAGTGGGGCTAACGCCGACGGTTGTTTCCAAATCGTGGAAACAAGGTGGGTGTGAGGCTCAATCCAGGGTGGCACAAAAGTTGGAGCTGTCAGGGGCAGGTCCAGATGTTCGGTGAGTATAAGTCGCTGAGGATCTGGTTCCAAGGAGCGCCACTGATGAACTTCCTGGATTTTTCTGAGCAACTCCGTGAAGGAAGGATCCTCCGGAGGAGACTTTGGAGGGGTCCTCGGCCGGGGCTTAGACTGAGAGCGAGGCTCGTCGTCTCTCTCGGCGCATCCTTCGGAAGAATCCGAGAGGAAAGAAGAATCGGAAGCAGAATAAGACTCCCTAACACGGCTTGGGGCAGGAACGGGTTCCTTGGGGGTACCCTTGACACGCGGTCCTGCCCCTCTCGAGATCCAGAGGGAAGGGCCTGGAGTTTGAGGCGGTGAGGGAGTGCCGCCTCAGGCGACAGGGAGCTGGAGGCGCACTGCCGCCGTAAGGTGGCTCTTCTACCTCCTTAGTGAGCTGAGCCTTGGCCTCAGCCTCACTATGAGGCCAGAGTCTCCTGCAGATCCACTGGCGGTCGAGGGGCGGTGGAGGAGGAGGAGGGGAAAGGACGGGTTGTACCCTTGGCGTGGTATCCGAAACCCGCCCGGGTATTGTGGCGCTGGGTACTGTGGTGTCGGAGGGACCGGCGTCAGGTACTGCGGCGCTGGATACTGTGGTCCCGGGTACGACGGCGGGTACCCGGGCGCTGGAGGAGCTGCCGGAGCAGACGGCCCGGATGGTGGCCCCACGGGCAGATCAACATTGAAAGGCCCGGAGGGTGCAGGGCCCGACGGAAGGGGAAAATCTCCCGATGGTGTTGGCGGGCCGGGCGCTGGGGCCGCGCCAGATCCGTACCTAAGGAGGAGGGTCTGAGGTGGGAAGATCCCCCCACCGCCTGGGATGGGGGAGAAATCCCCGGGTCAGGCTGGGGTGACGGCTCCCCAGACGGCAGCGAAGGCTGCAGGGAACCGAGTACGACGGGTGTGGGGGAGGTCCATCGCAGGTTCACGCCTGCATGCATCGAGGGAGCTGACGCGGCGCTTAGGGGCTAGTTCTGCAGGCGCTGGCGTCCGCCCACGGGTCCCCATTGAGGCGGGCCGAGGTGAGGAGCGGCCCGCCGGAAGGGACGGGTCGGCGCCGCCCGGGCGGGTCGGGCGCTCGCCTTCCCCGGCGGACGCCGGAGCAGACGCCCCGACTTATGGGAGTCGCCCGCAAGCGCCCGAGCGCGCGAGCCAGACGGGTGGGCTGATGCTCCTCCAAACCCTTGAGGCTGCCGCTGACGGTGCCCTGAGGGGATGTTACCTGGGCTGCGATTCGGGCCGGAGTGGCAGAAGAGGAGGCCTTCTCCCGGTGCCTCTCCTTGTCCCGCTTTTTGCGATGTCCTTCCAGAGAAGTAGATGCCTGCCTCAGCTTCAACTCTTTCTCCATCGAAGACATCTTTTTCTTGAGAAGATGGGCTTCCAGGGACTGTTGGCGTCGTTTGCGGGTAGCCGCGTTGAAGCTGAGGCAATGCTGGCACTTGTCGACCGGGTGGTCGAGGCCTAGGCAGAAAAGGCAGAGAGAATGGCCATCCTTGTGTGGCAGTTGGGCGCGCCGCACGAGTTGCACTTGTTTTTGTGCTCGGAGGGTGTAGGGGACGACATACACAGACGTTGACCTGACTATAGAAGAAAAAATAATTTAAATTTTCGGTAAAATCGACGAAAGGATAGGGCTGACGAAGCACAAACTTTTCCGCGAGGCGCTGCACGAGCTAATGGTGGGAAAGAACTGGAAGGCGGGTGTCCGGGACCGCCCCTTAATACCAACATTGTATGACGCCGGTCACCTGACGTGGGGGCGGTCCCTCGCCAGGGACTGCTAGCTAGAAATATTTCCGTGGGGTCCTGCCGCCGGCCGGCGTCAGTCCTATATGTAATTACCTACTGCAAGAGCCCTCTCTAAGTAAGATCTAGGGGATCCAGGGACCATTCGTGGTGGCCCTGAGATATCCTGCTGAGAGTGTCTGCCAGGGACATTGTCCTTCCCTGGCAGGTGAACTGCTGTGAGAGAAGTTTGCAGGGAATAGGCCAGAGACCACAACTTCATTGCTTCTGTGCACAAGGCCATAGACTGAGTGCCCCCTTGCTTGTTGATGTACCACATTGTGGTGGTATTGTCTGTTCTGATCTGGACTACTTTGTTCTGAACAGACTTGGAAAAAGCTTGTAGTGCCAGAAACACTGCTCTGAGTTCCAAGAGATTGATGTGAAGCAGAGATTCTTGAGGTGACCACAGCCCTTGGGTGGTAAGATCTCCCAAGTGGGCTTCCCAAAAGAGGGGCATCTGTGGTAAGGATTAGAGAAGGAGACTGAGTGACAAAAGGAACTCCTTGTCTTAAATTGTCCTGATCCTGCCACCATTGCAAGGCCTGGATCAGGGTTCGAGTCACTGGGACTAGTTTGGTCAGGGAATCCTTTCTCTGGGACCAGAAGGTTCTCAAGTGGAACTGAATGTCCCTCATCTGAAATCTTGCACCCTGGACCACTGCTGTAGAGGCTGCCATGTGGCCCAGGAGCTGCAAGAATTGCCTTGCTAGTCGAGACACCTGAAGGGTGAAAGAAGAGCCCAGTTCTATTAGTGTCCTTGCCCTGTCCAGGGGAAGGAAGGCCTTTGCTCTTATTGTATCCAGCTCTGCCGCTATAAAGGTGAGGAGCTGCACTGGCTCTAGAACTGACTTTGGAAGGTTTAGAAGGAACCCTAAGGAAGTGAGCAGTTGCTGAGTTATCTGAAGATGTGACTTGACTTAGTCTGGAGAATGACCTACTATGAACCAGTCGTCCAGGTATGGAAAGATGGAGATCTTTTTTCTCCTTAGGAAAGCAACCACTACTGCCAGGCACTTTGTGAACACCCTTGGGGCTGATGTTAGACCAAATGCAATTGCTCTGAATTGATAGTGGCCTGAGGGCAACTCGAACCTGAGGTGCTTTCTGTGGGAGCACCTGATGGGAATGTGAAAGTAGGCATCCTTGAGGTCCAGGGAGGCTAGCCAGTCCCCTGGCCTTAGAGAGGGCAGAATTATTCCCAGAGTCACCATTTTGAATTTTGGCTTTAAAAGGTGCTTGTTTAGGTATCTCAGATCCAGGATGGGCCACCATTCTCCTGTCTTTTTTGGGGGTTGGGAAGTACCTGGAGTACAATCCTTTGCCCCTGTGTAGGGTAGGAACCCTCTCTATGGCTCTGAGAGCCAAGAGGGAAGAAACCTCTGCCTCTAGGGCAAGGGCCTCTGAAGGATTTGCAGGTGGAATGGATCTGGTTCTCATCTTGGGAAATTTTTTGAAGCTGAGAACCAGTCCCTGGCTTACTACTTCCAGGACCCACTTGTCTGATGTTAAAGACTTCCAGTCCTGGACAAAGTAACCTAGCCTGCCTCCTACAGGTAGTGGAGAATCGGCCCAGGCAGACCCGTCAGGGTGTTTGCCTGGCAGGGGCTTTAGGCTGAGGGGTGGAAGCATGCCTGCTCGTACCCCGTCTGCCTCTCCCTCTAAAGAACCCCCCTCTGAGCAAAAGCAGAAGAGGAGGCCTGGGCTTGGTAAAAGGGCCTATGAAAACGCCTGCCCCTGGAATGCTGCCTCTGAGGAGTGGCTTGCCTTTCTTTGGCCTGAGCACTTCTGAAGGTGGTCCTGTACTCGTCCATCTTCTTCATGTAATTCTCTGTCTGCTCCCCAAACAGAGAATTACCAATGACAGGAAAATCCATGGCCTTAGCCTGGGTATCCTATGACAGGCTAGTACATCTGAGCCAAGCCATCCTCCGAAGGGCCACAGATGTAGCCATGACTACTAGATGAAACATCACTGGAGTCCACAGCACCATGAAATTGCACCTTGGATGCCTCAATCCCATCCGCAGCCACCCGCTCCAGCTCCTTGGCAAGCTGGTCAGGGGCCTGTTTAGCTAGAGCCATCACAGTGTCCCACCTGGACTTCTGGTATCTAGCTGTGTAGGCCATATAGTTAGCCTGCCTGAGTCCCAAAGATGCTGCCATGTACTGTTTCTTTGCCATGGCATCAATCCTCCTGGAGTCCTTGTCTGGGGTGTGTGAAGCCAAGGGAATATTTGCCTTATCACAGGCAGCAGCCTGCACTACCCCAACATGGCTGCATTGCTGGGAAAGGAACTCAGTGTCTGAGCCTGAAAGAGTATACCTCTTGTCCATTCTTCTGTCCACAGGAGGTATGGAATTAGGAGAGGAGTTTTTAAAATTTTAAATGTCTGTTTCCCAAAAGATTTATGGAGGGGAATAGACAATCTCCTGGACTCTGGGATGTCCATCATCTCAACAAAATCAGGCTCCTCCTGATCCTCTACTGCTTCTTCCATAGGAAGCTGGAGGGTTTCAGCCACTTTTTTGTAAAACATAAAGTGGGAAGGGGACTCAGAAAGCCTAGGAGGAGAAACACCTGAAGGTCTGTCTGGGGAGATGTCCGGGTCAACAGGCACATCCAGACTTTCATAATCACTATCATCATCATCTTCATACTCTCCCTCCTCCGGTTCATAAAATTCTTCTAAAGTATAATCCGGAACCGACCAAACCGAGCCCCTAACCGATGGTGCCGGTTCGGCCGGAACTGAAGTTAGCGACTGAACTATCCTTATCGCTTTGGCTATTTCATCAGTGGTTGGAGAAAGAACTTGTGGATCCGAACTGGATGATTTATCCCTTCTTTTTCTTTTAACCAGAACCGACTCCTCAGAATTGGTTCTCCTTTTGCCCGAAGAAGTTTTGCCCTGGTCAGAGGGCACTCCTTCTGGTTCGGTTGAAACCGAACAGGGCTGGCCATCCGGGTCAGCGGACTTCTCGGCCTCCCTTTCCCTCAGTCTACCTACTCTCTTATCCAGGGTAGCTTTGGGAAAACTTTTACAAATTTGACAGTCTGCACTGAGGTGGTCAAACCCCAGACAATAAACACAGGTGGTGTGGGGGTCAGCCTTAGCAAAGGCTTCCCCACACACACACGCTACAGTGTTGAAACCCAGTGGGCCTGATTTTTTTCTTGGGTTTCTCAGACATGGCCAATCCCAACCAAAACTTACCCTTTTTTCGGCAATCTGCCAGGCAAGACACCCCTATCAGTTCCTGACCGTGTTACGGGTCTTGGAAAAAAACGTAATGAAATCTGTTTTTTTTTTTTTTTTAGAGCCGATACAGACCGGTTACCACACTCTAATAAAGACAAAAGTTTTTTGACACAAACCTGATCGGTTCAAACCGAACCGATCCAATGTTTACAAGTTCCACACATAAAACTAATAAAGAAAACCTGTCTAGCACTCACGGTACCACAGACAGAGACTTAAACTGACAGGTTAGAAGCAGAAATCCGGTTGAAACCTAGCGAAAAAAACGACACTTTAACCGACTTTTTTTGAACCGAGCGAAGAAGAAATCTCCGGAGCGACTGTTCAGTGAGGCGAAGTAAAGAATCTGACGGTTGAAGTTCAAACAGCAGCAGACAGAGGCTTCAACCGAGCTCGAGCTCAGCGTTCCATGCCTTGCATGGCAAGTTAACTCTGTTCTCCGGGGCAGTTCAAGGGTTGGAGATCACTGCAATAGTCAGAATACAGCAAGACTTCATGTTGTTTGAACCACTGTACCTCCCTATGTTCGTGCCAAAGATCGCCGCCATGTGTTCCAAAGACTGCAAAGGCTCTAAGGAGCTCATCTCCCAGTTCACCGTCCAACCATGCAATTCCAGGATCTCTAGGGTACTGGACGCTGATATCTTTGCAAGAAACATTGTCGGTGCTTGAATTAGCAAATCGTCCAGATAAAGGTACACATGATGACCCTCCTGTTGTAGTTGAGCTGCCAGATCAATCAATACCTTCAAAAAAAACTCAAGGGGCTGTTGCAAGGCCAAACTGTAGTGCCCTGTACTGAAAATGCTGGCCCAAAATCAAGAACCTGAGGTACCTTTAGTGGAACTGATGGATGGGGATGTGAAGGTAAGCATCCGTCAGATCTATGGAGGCTAAGAAATCCTTCAGTCGAACAACTCTGGTTATTGTCCTCAAAGACTCCATCTTGAACATCTTGTGGTGCACAAACTTGTTCAGATGCTTCAGACCCAAAATGGGCCTGAATCCCCCGGACTTCTTGGGAACTATGAAGCAGAGGGAGTAGAACCCTTGACCCTGCTCATTTGGTGGGAAAAGAACTATGCCCCGATTTGAATGAGGTGGGTCACAGTGTCCAACACCACCTGTTTTGCCACTTGCTTTGAAACTGGGGATGACAAAAAAACTCCCCTTGAGGAAACCATTAGGAACTCTCTAGCCTATGCCATAGCTTAGGTGAAGGATTTCCAGAACCCAGGTGTCTGATGTTGTTTGGGCCCATCTTGCAAGAAACTCCTGTAGTCTTCCCGGGCCTGCGTACCATCAGTGTAAGGTACCAGCCCTTTGTGCTCATCCTCCTCCATGGCACCTGGAAAAAGAGCCTCTGCTATTGTACACTCTGTTGCCTGAATAGGAACCTCACTTCCTTTGTGTACCAAAGTTCTGAAAGGGACAATACCCTCCTCGGTACTGTCTGTGCCGACCATCGCCTCGGCCTTGCGTTGCTGGTTTGACACAGGAAGGTAGCCCTTCTTATCATGTACTGCCTGTAACATAGAATCCAGACCAGAACTAAACAATAAACTTCAAATGGAAGATTGAACAGCTTCGTCTTCAAAGACAGATCAACAGACCAATGTCTGAGCCACACGGAGCTCATGGCCAACATGGAGTGGTAAGCTGAGCAGGCCGACAAGTGTAAGTTGTCCACTGTTGAATCCCCAAGGAATGAGGATGCTAGGGCCACCAACTGCAAAATATTCGCACCCTTGGCATCAGGAGGGATGTAATCGGTCAGCATAGTGACCCAGAGTTTCAAGGCCCTGGCAACAATAAAAGAAGCATAGGATGTATAAATGTTTGTGCCGGAAGCGGTGAAAGTCGTCCTGCATGTGGTATTCGTCTGCTTGTCATGCGAATCTGATAGTGCCAGTGCCCCCTCCATTGGAAGGAACAGCCTTGTCTGCCAAGGGGGGGGGGTCCCACTTGCAAGACCTTTCCCCTAGAAAAGGACCATTATTAGTCTTTGGTTTTGGGAGATTTCTTCTCTCATCCACACCTGCCCATTCCAGTTCAATAATTTGGTCACAGTGGACAAAACCTGGGAAATATTTTGGAGCAGAGGATGCTGCTGACAGAACTGGATTAACCTCCAGGGACTGTTCCTCCTTGAACTGTAAAGATCTACATGCCTCAGCTATTAAAAAGAGCAAGGACTTATTATCAAAGAGAGGTGGAATCCATATCCTGGACTTGGGTTACATCTACTCTCCTTCCTCTATCTCCTCCTCAGAAGGAACGTCCTCCTTGTCTGAAAGTAATTTGCTAAGGTCAGGTATTTCCCCCAAATCCTCATAATCATCATCCTGGCCTTCCAAAAGGGCAAGGTTGGTATCTGCCTGCATATCTGACTCCGCAGCCTGCTCATGCTGCATTGCATGTGGATGTTCCTGTGTGGGCCCCCATTGACCTGAGGGGCCCGGTTCGGGTGTACCTGCTGGGATGCCCTGCGGGACATCGAGCCTCAAAAGCTCACCGAGGAGCAACCATGGATTCTTAACGCAATTCTGCTTTGCCACTGCCACGTGATGGACCAGGTGCCCCCTCCCCCCACCTCGGACAGGCTGGGGGGGAGGCGTGAGAGAAATATTATGCTGGGCCACACAATGAGGACAATAAGTACCCATGGGAAGACAGCCTCATTACCCTTCTGCAGGTCTTACATTGTTTCATAATGTTTGGTCTCCTGAAAGATATGGTGCCAAGAAAACAGTAAAACCTTAAATTAATACTACCCTTAATATAGCTTCACACAACTCAAACACTGACAGAGGGAAAAAGGAAAAAGTACTCACCTTAGTAATGTTTCTTCTAAAGGAGTCTTGCTATATTATGACATATGCAGTGAGTCCCAACCTTCGAAATGCTCCGGAGGTGAAAGAGTTAACTTTCCATGCAGGGCATGGAACGCTGAGCTCGAGCTCGGTTGAAACTCTGTCTGTTGTTCTTCAAACTCAAACCGTCAGATCTTTACGAGCTAAACTCACTGAGGTCCTGTGTGGAAGCTGTAAACCTACACTAGCCAACTGGCTACTAAACATAAGAACACATTTTTTGGTCCCAAAACAAAGACTCAAGTCAAGAGACCCAAAAAATGAAAAACCCAACACCAAGTCACCCCAAAAAAGGAGGGGTGAATCAACAAGGTGGGCATCTATGAAGTGCCAACACTGCACTGTCCACCCACATCCCAAAAACAGAGGTTCTGAGAAGGGCAGGCAGGGGGGGAGGTCATAATATAGCAAGACTCCATTAGAAGAAACATTACTAAGGTGAGTAATTTTTTCTTCAAACATGAAGTCTTGCTATATTATGACATATGCAGACTACACAGCAGTACCTCCATGGAGGAGGGACAGAACCTACTTAGGAAAAAGGCTCTGAAGCACAGCTGTGCCAAACCTAGCATCACCCCAGCCTGGATGTCCAAGGAGTAATGCTTGCAAAAGTGTGAACTGTTTTCCAGGTAGCTGCTTGACATATCTCTAGGATAGGATGTCCCTGGGCAGCCAGGAAGCAGCTGTACCTCTGGTAGAGTAAGCCCTCAGGCCTGAGGGGGAACCTACCTAGTTTTCATAACAAAATTGATACAAGAGACAATCCACCTGGCAATGGATCTTTAGTGGCAGGTTTCCTTTGCCAACCTCACCAAAAGTGAGGAACAGTTGGAGGGAGTCAAACCTGTGACCCTTGGTACGCTCTATGTAGTAGCTAAGGGCTCTCTTCACATCTAAGCTGTGCAGCCTCCTCTCACCAGAGGAGGAATGGTCAGTGAAGTACACTGGAAGAGACAGATTGATTAAGGTGGAAATCTGAAACCACCTTAGGCAAGAACTTCCTGTTAGTCCTGAGGACCACTTTATCTTTATGAAAGGAGATAAAATCAGGCTCCACTGACAAGGCTTGTAATTCACTTATGCGTCTGCAGAAGTGATGGCTACCAGAAACACAGTCTTCCAAGTCAAGTACTTAAGCTCTGCTGAAGACAAAGGCTCAAAGGGGGGTTGCATAAGCTGAGCAATGCAAACATTAAGATCCCAGGCAGGGGCAGGGGCCCTGAATAGAGGGCTGGTGTGAAGCAATCCCTTAAAAAACTTGGAGAATACAGGATGAGCTGCAAGAGAAGAGGGTTTAACTGCTGAAATAAAAGCAGACACAGCTGCCAAATGTACTTTTAGGGTGGCTGGTCTCAGCCCCAAGATATTTAAATGGACTATATAATCCAGGACTGTCGGTAAATCAGCAGATTCTGGGGAAATATGCTTCCCAGAGCACCATATGGAAAACCTTTTCCATTTGGAATTATAGGTAGCTCCTGGTGGAAGGCTTCAGAAGCCTTTAGTATATCCATTACACCTTGGGAGAGGTGTAGATCAGCAAACTGTAACTCTTCAAGAGCCAGGCCTTGAGATTGAGAGATTTGAGGTTCGGGTACCAAACCCTCCCGAGCACAGGTTAACAGGTTGTGATTCCTGGGAAGACACAGAGGGAAGATGGACCGCTAAGGACAGTAGGAGTGGATACCAGGGTTGTCTGGCCCAATCTGGAGCAATCAGTATCATCTTGCAGGATTGAGATCTGATTTTGACTAACACTTTGAACAGGAGAGGGAAGGGAGGGAAAGCATAGAGAAACTTCCCTTCCCAATTGAGAACTAAGGCATCCAGAGGACTGAGCCAACACTGGGGCCTGCAGCAAAAAGGGAAGTTGGTGATTGTCTGGGGCTGCAAAAAGATCTATCTGCGGGGTGCCCCATCTGGCAAATATCACCTCCAGGACCAGGGGGTCCAGTGACCATTCGTGATGGCCTTGGGAAATCCTGCTGAGAGCATCTGCCAGGACATTGTCCTTGCCTCGGAGGCGAACTGCCGTAAGGGAGGTGTTCAGGGAGTAAGCCAGAGACCACAACTTCATTGCTTCGGTGCACAAGGCCATAGACCGAGTGCCCCCTTGCTTGCTGATGTACCACATTGTGGTGGTGTTGTCTGTTCTGACCTGTACAACTTTGTTCTGAACAGATTTGGAAAAAACTTGAAGTGCTAGAAAAACTGCTCTGAGTTCCAACAGATTGATGTGAAGCAGAGATTCCTGAGGGACCACAATCCCTGGGTAGTGAGGTGGCCCATGTAGCTCCCACCCCAAGAGGGATGCATCTGTAGTAAGGATTAAGGAGTGAGACTGGTGACAAAGGGAACCCCTTGTCTCAGATTGCTCTGATCCTGTAACCACTGTAGGGCCTGGATCAGGGTTCGAGTTACTGGGATCAATTTGTTAGAGGGTCTTTTGAGACCAAAAGGCTCTCAAATGGAACTGGATGTCCCTCATCTGAAATCTTGCTCCCTGCACTACTGCTGTAGAAGCAGCCATGTGCCCCAGGAGCTGTAGAAAATGCCTTGCTGGTCGAGAGACCTGCAGGGTGAATGAGGAGGCCAGAGAGACCAGGGTCCTTGCCTCGTCCAAAGGAAGGAAGGCTCTGGCTTTTCTGTGTTCATCTCTGCCTATGAAGGTGAGGAGCTGACAGGCTCTGAACTAACTTTGAAAGATTCAGAAGGAAACCTAGAGAGGTGAGCAGTTGCTGAGTTATTTGTAGATGTAACCTGACTTGGTCTGGAGACTGGCCTACTATGAGCCAGTTGTCCAGATAAGGAAGATGGCAATTTTTGCCTTCTTAAGGAAGCAACTGCTACTGCCAGGCATTTTGTGAATACCCTTGAGCAGAGGTGAGGCCAAAGGGCATTGCTCTGAACTGGTAATGGCCTGAGGCAGCCGAACCTGAGCTACTTCTTCATGGGAGCTCTGATGAGAATATGGAAGTAGCATCCTTGAGGTCCAGGACGCTAGCCAGTCCCTGGCCTTAGAGAGGGTAGAATAATTCCCTCAGTCACCATTTTGAATTTTGGTTTTAAAAGGTGCTTGTTTAACTATCTGAGATCCAGGATGGGCAAGCCATTCTCCTGTCTTTTTGGGGCAAGGGCACCTGGAGTACAACTTTGCCCGTGGGAGGTGAACCTTTCCACAGCTCTGAGAGTCAGGAGGAAGAGACCTCTGCCTCTGGGCAAGTGCCTCTGGTGGATTTGCGGTGGAAAGGATCTGGTTCTCATCTTGGAAATTTTTGAAGTTGAGAACCAGTCCCTGGCTTACTACTTCCAGGACCCACTTGTCTGATGTCAGAGACTTCCAGTCCTGGACAAAGTAAGCCAGCCTGCCCCCTACAGGTAGTTGAGAATCGGCCCTGGCAACCCCATCAGGGTGCCTGCTTGACAGGGGCTTTGGGCTGAGGGGTGGAAGCAGGCCTGCTTGTACCCCGTCTGCCTCTCCCTCTAAAGAACCCCCTCTAGGCATAAGCAGAAGAGGAGGCCTGGGCTTGGTAAAAAGGCCCATGAAAAGGCCTGCCCCTGCAAAGCTGCCTTTGAGGAGTGGCCTGCCTTTCCTTGGCCCGAGCACTCCTATAGGCGAAGTGCCATAGATGTAACCACACTCCTGATGACACATCATTAGAGTCCACTGCAGCATGGAATTGCATCTGGATGCCTCAATACCATCAGCAGCCACCTGCTCCAGCTCCTTGGCAAGCTGGCCAGGACCTGTTTCTACTAGAGCTATAACAGTATCCCATCTGGATTTCTGATATCTAGCAACATAAGCCATATAATTTGCCTGTCTGAGTCCCAAGGATGCTGCCATGTACTGTTTCTTTGCCATGGCATCAATCCTCCTGGAGTCCTTGTCAGGGGTGTGAAGCCAAAGGAATATTTGCCTTGTCACAGGCTGCAGCCTGCACTACCCTAACATGGCTGCATTGTTGTGTAAGAAACTCCGTATCAGAGCCTGACAATGTGTACCTCTTGTCCATTCTCTTATCGACAGGAGGTATAGTGTGAGGAGTTTTTAAAATTTTAACTGTCCGTTTCCCAAAAGATTTATGCAAAGGAACAGACAGCCTCCTTGACTCTGGGATATCCATCATCTCCACATAGTCAGGCTCCTCTTGATCATCCACAGCTTCTTCCATACGGAGGGTTTCAGCCACTTTCTTATAAAACATAAAATGAAAAGGGGACTCAGAAAGCCTAGGAGGAGACACTCCTCAACGTCTGTCTGGGAAGATGTCCGGGTCAATGGGCACATCTAGACTTTCAAATCCACATTCACTCTCCTCATACTCCTCTTCCCCCTCCTCCGGTTCATAATATTCCTCTATATCATACTCTTGAACCGATGGAACCAGCCGAATCGACGCTACCTGATGGTGCCGGTTCGGTCGAACCGGGAAAGCGACTGGACAATTTTAATCGCTTTTGGTATTTCTTCAGCGGTTGGAGAGGAAAGTTTGGCCCACACCAGCTGATTTCCTAGTCCTTTTGCTGGAACCGACTGGAGTCGGATCTCCTTTGCCTGAGGAAGTCTTCCCTGGTCAGAGGGGTCCCTCCGGTTCGGTTGGAACCGAACCGGCTGGCCATCCGTTCAGCGGACTTTTGGCCTCCCTTCCTGAGCCTACCAACTCTCTTTTCCAGGGTAGCTGCAGGAAAATTTTTACAAATCTGGCAGTCTGCATTGAGGTGGTCAAACCCCAGACAATAAACACAGGTGGTGTGGGGGTCAGCCTTGGCAAAGACTTCCCAACACACACTGCAGTGTTGAAACCCAGTGGGCCCGGTTTTTCTTTTGGGCTTCTCAGACATAGTGCCAGTCCTAACCAAACTTACCCATTTATGGCAATCCGCCAGGTAAGACCCTCTTATCAGTTCCCAACTGTGGCACGGGTCGTGGAAAACAACGTAATAAAATCCATTTTTTTTAGAACCGATAAGAACAGGTAACCACACTCTAAATGATAGATTAATATATTTTAAACAACCTGATCGGTTCAAATGGAACCCATAAACCGTTTACAAGTTCCACAGAGAAAGAAATCAATGTAAAACCTATCTAGTACTCACAAATACAACAGACAGAGTCTGAACTGACCGGTTGCAGTTTAATTTCGGTCGGAAACCGAGAAAAACAAAACTTTAACCGACAAAATGGACCGAGCAGAAGGAGAAATCTCCGGAGCGACTGTTCAGTGAGGCGGAGTAAAGAATCTGATGTTTGAGTTTGAAGAACAACAGACAGAGTTTCAACCGAGCTTGAGCTCAGCATTCCATGCCCGGCATGGAAAGTTAACTCTTTCACCTCCGGAGCAGTTCGAAGGTTGGGACTCTCTGCATATGTCATAATATAGTAAGACTTCATGTTGTTTGAAATCCACAGCTTTTAAACAACTATGTGGAGAAAAAAATTCCACAGAAACTGCCAGCCAACTTAAGTATACAATATGTCTAGCAACTTTAAAAAGTGAAAGTGTGCTCTCCCCGAGGTTGTGGGGGAGTGAGCGCACTTATGCACAGTGAAAACGCGTGTGTGCACTGCGTTCCCCCACTTTTTCTGGCAGGAAACTGAACGAGGAGGCACATGCTCAGCCTTAATTGCGGCGGCAAAACCGTAATGGGAACGGAGGACAAGGCAAGAATTTGACCAGCCTCCTTCAACCCTTCAAACAGCAATTTTATTGTTGGCAAAAAAGCACCTAATACACAGTAAACCTAAAAAACAACCTCAAGCTGAGGTATGGTGGGGATAAGGAAACCGACGCTAGAGACAAGTGACCCCTCAGTGCCCCTACTCTCCCCAAACAAAATATAAATATGTACCTACCTGAGACACCTTTGCTTTTTTTGATCAGATATACCAGGAAACAATATAAAACACTCTAGCAAGGCAGAAAGTGGCTCCCAGTCCACACAGGGAGTGAGAATAAAAATAGGCAAGTTAGTCAATTTCAAAGCTGCAGCTTAACAGGCACACTTTAAGAAATTTAGGGGTGCTCCTTGTAATCAGGCAGCCCCAACCTGCAGAGCAGAATTGCAGCCCCAAACTGAAGTTTTGACAACTGTCCCGATAAGCGAAGTAGCTATCTCTCCTTCCGATGGCACAGCGAAACTGGGGAGCTGCCGTTAGACATAACATTCGAAAGCTTGGGCTGTGCCATTCCCCTGGTTGGGGTGCACTATAACCATTTGTAATGATTACCTATTGACAATGTGGAGCGCTACAGAAGGATGCTGAATCATACAAAACAGCAGACTTAGAACTCTACAATAGACATATATTGCGCACTGTTTCTCTGAACCGTGATTTCTAACATTGGACTGGTAAAGTACTTAAGGCAGTAGGGTGATGGGGATTCTTATTTTAATGTAAAGATTTGGTACAAAACTCTCAAGTTCTCATTTATCGGGCATTCGCCAGACAAGAAAAATGGCCTCTGCTATGAGGCTGGTTAACCACAGCTTCATGTTTTTTTTTTTTTCCCCCAATTATGGTGTTACATTCTTTACATTCAGGCATGATGTATTCAGCCAAAAGCATTGCAGTGTGTTTATGAAATTAACCAGTTGTGTGCTAATAGATAATGTCCTAATGTTGAAGGCGGAGGTTTGTAGGAGAGGACGCTTTGATGTGGTGCTATATATTTTTAACTACTCATTAATGAAACATTTTTAAAAGCCTAGTTTGCTATGCAAAATACATTTTGGGCATAGATGTATATACTGCAGCCATGGATGAGCAGGCAAATTTAGCAAAAACTTCTAACTGGTATTCTTACACTGATAAGCTGTGTTGTAAGATGCTTGAGATAATGTAACCTGGTGTAATGTATGCTGCTACGCTACTGTATACAATCTATTCTTTTTGTAGTATATATAGTGTGTGTATATATATATATATATATATATGTAAGCAATAAGACATGATGGGGTGTGCAATACAGTGTGATAACCACACTTCTAGGGACGTAGTTAGGCACGAGGCCGAAGGTTGAGTTCCGGTCGTACCTATGAGTGTGGTTATCACACCGTAATGCGCAACCCCAGAGTGTCTTATTGCACTTATAAAATGGCCCTTTCTTTTTAGAAGTTTTTTTATTTTGAAACACATTTTTAAATAAGTAAAAATGTAAGTGAATCTGTGCTTTTAACATAAAATAGTCCTTCGCCTATTGGTGCTAGACTGTAGTAGTGTTACAGTGTGTGCCTCCCTGCCCACTTAAGCTTCATATTCCCCTGCCAGCCACGACAATTCACAAATGCCGTTTTCCTCATTCCAAGTATGACACATAGCCTCCTTACTTTATTTCATTCTTCTCACTCCGTAGACAAAACTAAAAGGAAGCCATAACAGAGGCATCTCAGTTCCCTGGTGCTGCAAGCATGAGCGTGGTTGAAAACTGTCACACTCACTGACAGCATCATGAACTGCTCACTCTGTTCTAAAAGATAAACATCAGGGTGAGTCATTTACCACCTTTTCTATTTGTTTATGTAAGCAATAAGGCATGATGGGGTTTGCATGGAACACATTTTACCGCATGGCCAAGGGTGTAATAAGGCATGAGTCCGAAGGCCGAGTGACTTTAGCAGCTGGCCATGCGGTAAAATGTATTCCACGCACATCCCGGAGTGCCTTATTGCACTTATAAAATGGGCTCCTTTTTAAAAAAAACTTTTTACAGTTGGGAAAAGCATGTTTATATGTAGAAACAATATATTTACTTATATGCATTTATTATCAAATAGTCCTTCCACCTACGTCATTAATGATGTCACTGTGTTGTTGCCCACACACCCCCCCCCCAAAGGTCTCTGTTACAGCCAAAGACTCAATTATCTCACTGTGAGAGCAAGAAGATATTTCCCTGATGAGCAGGTAAAGCTAGTAGGGGGATGTTTCATTGTCAGAAAAGAAACAGTTGTAATGAAAACTATGAACAGTACTTAATGTTTCTAATTTGTTCATGTGCGTAAGGAGAATGTGATGATCAGGGAAGCAACATTTAATCTGCCTTATTTTGTATTTAAGGTACTTTTATTTTTAGGGCCCAGTGCAAGTAAATGTGATGCTTACAGCTACAGGGCAAAAAACAATGGCTGCCAGTTGAGTTCTCAACATTCTAGTAGCTTAATGATTCCAGTGGTGATCAGCGCTCATTTGGCAGCACTTTTTATTTTCCATGCATGGAACATAATTGCTACATGAATAACAGCCAATCAGATTTCAGGATTTTCTCTTACCATTTTATAAATAGTATTATACAATGGCAAGAAAAAAATCTAGAGCTCTGATTGGTCACTGTGTGACTGGACCTGTGGTGTTATCCTGGCATAACACCACGGATCTAGTCCTAGTACACTAACTGACCGCATGAAACCATAACAAAATATCATTGCACAGCTCTCCCTACGACCAGCTTCATCAGCCCTCGATGTGCTCAGAAATTAGCGCTACCCACCCACTCACTCAGCACAGTTTCATCCAGATGTCACTGGCCCCCATCCATATTCGCAACTGAAAAAATGTAAAATAAAGTGTAAAAAAGCTGTAACTGAAATCCGCTTTTCCCCCAGTCGGCAGCTGATCATGCGAGCGTGTGCAGAGTTCAAAAGTGCCATGCTCACTCCTCATGCTGCCCCACTTATGGAAATAACGGCTGCATTTCGATGGCTAGAAGAACTAAAGGACCCCCCACTCCCAAATACAACTAGAAACGTTAAAAAACAAAATCACGTAACGGAGTAACAAACCCCTCCCTTTGCTTACAGATGTCCAGCAGGCTGTACACTCCACATACAAGAGCAGTGATCCAAGCTTAATATCAATATGCTTAGTCACAATAAACAGCAACACTTCCTCACACTATACTGGGAGAAATGTGAACACTCATAGATGGACGGGGGGCGGACGCACAACGTTACAGACACAAACACATAACAGTGAGGAAGGGAGCATAGTAGCAGCATGGCGCAGTGGTTTAAGGTTCTGAGCTACAAAACTGGAGACCTGGGTTTGAATTCCACAGCCCCCACTTGCATACTGTGTGACCCTGAGCAAGTCACTTTACTTCCTCGTGCTCCCAGGTTGCACCTGTAAACAAGCTTTCAGCTTAGTGTGTCTCACCTGGTTAAATAATTGGGGGGGAAAAAAAACAGAACAGTCATGCAACTGCACTGCCACCTTCTAGACAGAGAAAGTACGGACTAATTTTTCAACAGGTATACCTCCCCTTACCAAAAAAAAAAGTATTTAAACATATTTTTTTTTCCCCATTTTCTTTTAAAAAATAAAGAGCTTTTGTATAATAGGAATAGTGTACTCCAGGGTGTGTGTCGTGCTGGGATAACGCCACGCCTGCGGCCTCATGCCTAACCACCCCAGGTGTGGCGTTATCCCAGCATGACACACACCCTGGAGTGCATTTTTCCTTTATTATTGCTTACTTTCTTTATTCTGCTTTTTTTTTTTTGTGTTTCCCCACATACAAGAAATGGAATGTTTATCATGGAATATAAAGGATTCAAAATTCTGCTCAGTTCTACTAGCAGAATGTTCTTCTACTAACATACTGTACACACAGACAACAAAGGCCTGTTTTAGAGCCAGAGACTCAATTATCTCACTGTCAGGGAAAGCAGAAGAGATTTCCCTTATGAGCAGGTAAAGATAAGGGGGATTTTTCACTGTTAGCAAACAAACAGTTGTAATGAAAACTATAAACAATACTTAAATGTTTCTAATTTGTTTATGTGTGTAAGGAGAATGTGATTATCTGGTAAACAACATGTAATGAATTTGTTTTATTTTATATTTAAGGTAGTTTTATTTTTAGGGCACAGTTGAAGGTTTCCACAGTGTAAAGGTAGCAGCCATGTTTGTGGTGGAAGATCAGTTCTGGTAGTAGGGAACTTGACGGAAGATAGTTCTGGTTGTAGGAGGACTGATTTGCTCATTGCATGATGTGGTTTAGGACCAGGATGACTGTGCATATATAGAGACTTAATGTACGGTCAGCTGATCTCTCTTGGCCAATGAGATTTCTAGATTTCTTCTTGCCATTTTATAATGACTGTTGTACTGTATATGCTAAAGGTAAGAAAATATAAGAAAAAGGACTGCCACGGCATTTCTGACCCTGTTTCAATAAGCATCCTTGCTCTAGGTCTGCCTGTAGTCTTGACCAGTGGGGCTGTTACTGTGCCTTCACTCGCTGTTTATTTATTTAGCTTTTGTTAACCAGGTAAGTACACTAGACAAGCAATTTGCCTATTTTCAGGTACGACCCGGGAGAGTACAGGAAATTACATACTTACACACTTGGGACAACATGGTACATAATTAAGAACAGGTCACACATCATGAGACTACAAGGTAAGATTACACATCACATAATAGGAACAGGTTACACAACATAAGACTACAGGTAAGATTACACATCTTGCATCAAGTTTGAGGCAGTACAGAAATACTACATTTTAAGGGCCGGCAGTTTTGTATGGGTGCAAGTGCTAAACATATGTCATGGGTTTTTTTGACATCCACAGGCCGATGCACTTTTAAGATGGCTCCATAGGGAAGAGCGCAGGCTGCCCTGCGAAGGGGCATCACAGACCTGGGTTGGGAAGGTATTCCAAAGTTTAGGGGCACATGCTGCGAAGTCCCTTTCACCCATCTTGGTCCTAGTCACAGGTACCTTGAGTGTGGCAGACCCCTGAGACCTACGGTGATATGATGAGGGGGCAGTTTGGGCCAGCAAGCTTGCCACCCCTGGAGGGGTACCCGTGTTGAGGACCTTACCAGTGAAGCAACCAAGGACAAAGTCGATGTACTTTGTAGAAGGCAGTGTAGCTTGTTGTAGAGCTCACAGTGATGAGTGAGCCGGGGGGCCGATAGGGCGAAGCGACAGATATTGTTATAAGCCGTTGACCACCTGGAGAGATGGGCCTTAGTGGTGCTAACAAACAGCAGGAGCCCATAACACAAGAGGGAGAATCATCCTTCTTATAGGGCATGCACTTGGCTGGTGTGAGGTTGTTTTTGCCCTGTAGGCCAGACCCAGTTTACAGTTGACTGTTTTACATATCCTCTGAATATGAAGGCCAAGGTCGAGCTGAGAGTCCAGCATTACTCCCAAGTATTTGAAGTTGTCCGTGATAGGGATCGGGACATCTCCCTTGCCGGATACACAGAACGGCACATGGGTGGCCTTAATCTTTGCCCGGGACCCAAAGAGCATTGCCTGGGTTTTTTTAGGTTAAGGACAAGCTTGTGGTTCAGGATCCATGCCTGAATGTTTATAAGGTCTTCACTCAGTTGTTGATGGATGACCACCACCTCATGAGAGTGAGACAGGATAACCAGATCGTCTGCGTACAGAATTGGTTTACAGTGGGCTGCAGTTTCGGGGAGGTTATTTATAAAAATGGAGAACAGCATTGGTCCAAGGATGGAGCCTTGGGGGACCCCTACCGTTACTGGGATGGGACCTGAAAGCTCTTTGTCAAATTTGACCCGCTGCATTCTACCATATAGGTAGTTGTCCAACCAGCTAAGAGCAGTAATGGAAAGACCAACTGCTCTAAGCTGAGTCGACAGCATGGCATGGTCGACCAGGTCAAATGCCCCCGAGAGTTTACCCTGGTCCATGGCCTCCCTGATCCATGATGTAACAGTAACTAGGGCTGATAAGGTACCATGCCCCTTCCTGAATCCATGCTGTACAGGAGTCATTATGTCATGCGCCTGCAAGTACTCTAAGAGTTGCCCTGCCACAACTTTCTCCAGTAGTTTGCTAGCCACCGACAGGATAGATATAGGGCGATAGTTCTCTATCAGCTTAGGGTTCCCTTGTTTAAGGAATGGGACTACCCTGGCAACCTTCCATATGTCTGGGATAACTCCAGTTGCCAGGGACAGATTGAAAATGTGTGCCACCAGATGTGCCAGCCAGGGGGCACCAAGACTGAGGAGCTTGGGTTCTAAGCCATCTTGTCCGGCACTTGAGTAGGGGGAGAGTCCCGCTAGCAGTTTCTGCACCTCTTGAACTACCACTGCCCTGAACAGAAAAGGTGGGCAGAGTGAAGATGGTGTTGTTGGCTGATTGCCACTGACACCATCATCATTTGGGAACGACGAGGTGTACTCCAACAGATCCGCAAAATAATGGTTGAAGGAGTTGGCGATGGTTTCTGAGTTGTTACAGCTCAAACCATCGATTATCATGTCAGTGGACTCAGTGCTCTGTGTACCACTCACAACTTGTTTAATGTTCCTCCAGAACCTTCTAGGATCCCTAGCCGAGTTCAATAAAGCAGATTTGTAAAATTCACTCTTGGCAATCCTAATGTTCTTTTTGCATTCATTTCTGAGTTGTCTATAACTCATATTCAGTCCAACATGTTTATTAATCATTATCCACTCCTTTCAAGTTAAGCTTGATTGATAAAAATAAACCTTAATTAAAACGATCCATTTCTCCAAGGAGTTCCCTCCAGGCACGTCAGACTCAAAACTCTGCGGTACAGCACCAGAACTAAAACAGTTTCAGCTGTGCAAAACATTGATTTACACCTGATGGACTTGGGCTGAGATATCAGCTATATTACACTGAGAAGTCCAAAACCAGTACAGAATGAGTGTCTCTTGTTTGTAGTTTTAAGCCACTGCAAACTGTTTCTTAGGCACACTGCTTCTTACAGTCCCGCTTAACGCAAAGCCAGTCATTCTTTCTTATTACAGAATTACTAATAAGAAAATGCTGTTTATTCACATTAAAAGGGAAGGTGTCACTTCATAATAGTTGCATGTGTCACCCCTGTTGCATTGTATTTACGAACTATGTCTAACTTTATGTACAACAAATGTTTTTGTAGAGATTTACTTTATACTGTGAGCACGGGAGCCACGCAAGTGTTCAAGAGGTTTATTTATTCCCGAGGACCTGTGTGCAGCTATGTGAAGCACAAAGAATCGTACAACTATACCCCCCAAAATTAACAGAAGGAATAGCTTATTTCAAACAATATTTTATTTGACTCCTGAGTGGGAGACACAGGACTGATTACCACTTTGCATCTCAGTAACTTGGAAGTCCTGCAGTTAAAGAACTACCTCTTAAATTTAGTGTCCAAATTGCTCAATGCTTGGGGGTGTCCATGGTCTTATCTGCATGGCTGTATATGTTGGTACTGTTTAACAAAATAATCTCTGGCTACAGACACTCATTTTTTTCACCTTCCTTTCCTCCTTTGTTCCCATTTCCCTACCCAGATGATCAGGGTTGCAATGGCCGCACATGTCCTCCTGCCTAAAGGGTTGGTGAATGGCTGCCTTCCTAACTAATCTCAGTGCCTTGACTTGGTTGGCTAACCGTGGGGATGGGAATGCTGGGCAGCCCACAACCCTCCTTCTCCAGGAACAAAGTGCCAAAATGCTTCTGGACCCACAGTTGGCCTCAGTGCGAGATTTCGCACATAAACCCCAGTCTAGACACCACTTCCTTCTAGGACTATTGGCCAGAAGTTTACAACCCTCTGCCCCAAACAAACCTCCCTTTGGAATAAGGATAACTACACAGATAAGGGTCACACATATTCATACTCTCTTACTAGGAACCAGAAGCGGTTGTAGATAAAACATGGATAATTTCCTCATGAAGGTAACTGAAGGACATTTCACACACAGTTCTCTTTTTTTCAGCAATCCATGTGATGAAATCTAACACGTAACAAAATGAAACACTGGAAACTGAAGCACTACTTTTCAGGACTAGCAGAAGGGCAAGTGCCCCCAAACTGTGATGGATTCAGAGCTGGTGAGTGACTGACAGAAACTGAAGCCATTTTTAATACAGTGTTTGGTACAGTGTGGACAGGTACAATGCAGGCTTCCCCACAGCATGACAGAATCAGTACTGGTGAAAGGTGAGTGACTAACAGAATCAGAGACAGTTTATCTACAGGGTTCGGTACAGTGTGAGCTGAGGGGGACATCAACACGGCCTGTAGATCCGAGACTCTGTCTCTATATACTCTCCTTTGTGAGATTCTGCTGCTTTTGCTGTATTAGTGTCCTGTATTCATTCTGCATCACCTCAAGGCGGCTCTGTAGTGTCGCAATGTCAGCTGCCAGCTCGATCACTGGGGAGAAGAGAAAGAGAAATTTCAGAGGGAAATCACGGAACCTTGTGTTAAACCCCGTAATTACTGGAACTCCAAGGGCGAATACACCATTTGTCAAATTTCAAGCATGTAGTAAACTAAGTTTATGAACAGCAGGGTTAAGGAAAATAAACAAGAAAACCATTTTTATTTGTTTTCACATTTCACCCCAACCCCCACCCCCATTAACCCAGGATCCTGAATCTTCGCTGTCAGCAATGGCACTTATAAGGAGTGGTAGCACTTATTAGGGGATGTAGCATTCAGAATCCCAACACCCTACATCAACAGCCAGCAATCACCAAACAGAAAGAAGTGAATCTGATTTAATATTGGGCCTTTCATACATACCATTAGAGATGCAGCAAACAAAAATGTCACCAATCAACCATGCTACATAGAGTGATGAAGTTCCTGACTTCACCAACTTAGCAAAGCAACTTTTTTTAAGTAAAGTTTTAGAACCTATAAGCCACGACACCTCACCCACTACAGACACATATACCATCCTTACACCCTCCTCTAGCACTCACCTTCCACTTCCCCACTCCGGTTTCAGAAAAGTATTTAAATAGTAATATATATCCCTTCCCCCACCCAAGCCACATCTGTAAAGCACCCCACCACCCACTTTCCCAGCCCATCCCTGTCCCCGAGGAGCAAAATTATGTAATAATCCCGCCCTATCCACCCTCTACCACCCAACCTCTCCCCATCCACCCAAGTCACCCTTCCAACTAGTGAAAGAGGATACGATCAATAATTCTTTAAACCTGATGAAAAAGAAAATGTCCCCTCACTGGTGTTAGCATGCTCACTCATCAGTGTCCTGCAAAAAGAATGAATGAAAAATTATCTGCTCACCTATAGTAAAACCTGTTTGGCTGAGAAGCAGCCAATCAGGTGTTACTATAGGTGAGGTTGTAAATCCTGAATTAGCAGTGAGAAGATGTCATGGAGCCCAATTACACTATACATCTTAATGCAGCAAGTCGAACCTTAAAAACTACGCAATCACAGGGTTATCAATGATCACAAAAACCTGAAGACTAGGGTTTTAAAAAACTAATCCAAGCAGGTGCCCAGTACGGGGACATCGGAAACCAGATGAAAGGTGTAAAAACACCAATTGGACTGTCACACCTATTGGCACTCTTCTTTTGAAACATATAAGCATATAAGCACCACACTTCAGCTTGAAATATCTGTGCAAACTTTTTCAAACTTTAATATGCTTCTGAAAATCACCTCATCCCAATCCAACAACAGACATCCCATAAATTCACAGAATTTTAACACATACCTTCATTCATCTTCAAAAATGGTTACACCCTGCTCCATAACTCCGTAAGAGAAGTCAGCTTGCAGGCCGGTTACAAACTTCTTTTTTTGTGCTCAAATGTTTAAATGCTCGGCTCCTGTCCAGGAGAGGGATAATGCATCTTGCCAGAAAACTCCAGGCCTTGGATCTAATGGGCAGTTTGGCATTGAGTGGGGATGCAAAAAGGTCCAACTCTGGTCTGCCACCGACTGACCTGAGCTCCCACTTGTGAGCCTTGGATCGAGACCGGATTAGGCTGTCGGCCAAGATGTTTTGGACACCGGGAACATGAATGGCGGTGAGCCCGAGGCGGTGTTCCAGCGCCCAGTACCAGACCCTCATCGCCTCCCTGCAGAGGGGGTAGGAATGAGCTCCCCCCTGCTTGTTGATGTAAAACACTACGGACATGATGTCCATCAGGATGAGAAGAGGGCCTGGAGATAAGTCGGCCTGTGAAGCGTTCAGGACTGCTCTCATCTGCAGAATGATGTGGAGCAACTGCTCGTCTGGGGACCAGGCCCCTTGGGTCTGCCTGTTTTCCAGATGTTGAAAACACTACTGTTTGGGCATGGAGTCCAGAAGGGATGCCAGCTATGGAACTGCTTGCAACACATTTTTTCCTAATTAGGTTCTGGACTTAGTTTGCCAAATGTAAATACTAAGTGAGAGATTCCTAGGTTTAGAAGAAAACATTACTCACCGTAGTAATGTTTCTTTTTAAGGCATCCCTCACTATGTTTACACTTCCTAATCCTGCCTCCCTTCCAGAATCCGAAATGGGTTCACACAAAGAAATCAGTTCCTTTCTATTGCAATTGCTTGAATATTACTATTACAGTTCCTAGAACTGGAAGCTGGTTGTTATTGTATGATATTTTTTTTGTAAGTCTGCTTTCAGTTGGTTTGATGTTTTCAAAATGCTATTAAAAAAATATTTAAAAAATGTTTCTCGCAGCCTTTTTAGCTAGTTTCACTAACCGCTGTTCCACCCTGCCTTGGAAACAGATCTGACTAATGGCCAGGACAGATCACTGATGCAGAATTTGAACCTACGTTCCAAATTCTAAAGTTTGGGTAGGCTCCATTTTCAGGGGTGTCTCTCTGAGCCAAGATTACTAAGTGAAAACATAGTGAAGGATCCCTTAAGAAGAAACAACATTACTACAGTGAGTAATTTTTTCATATCCCCCAACTGCTATAGAAATGCAGCTCATTGGTGACAAGAGAACAGAGAACATTTACAATATGTGAAACATTTACAATATGTGAAGGTTTAGTACCCCTTTAACAATATACTGATGGCGAACCACAATACAGTGATGATGAACCTAAGGATATAAAAAAATACATTACTGCAGGGTCAAACCATGGGTACATCAGCAGGGGGTTTCACACGTCTCCTGTGACCTGGATTTGGAAATGAGCCTTGGATGTTGGGGACTGGCCAAGGGAAAGAGGCTCGGAATCCCAGAGGATGCTCTCCTCCTTTCGGGAGGCAGGTTGTCAGACTCCACCACACTAGCTGCAGCTTGGGCAGGGGACATCATCTGGCTCTGTGAGGGCATGCATGTGTGATCCCCTCAATAGTGGCTGTGACAGAGTTGAATACAGCCTTGTCCCATTTGTTATGCAGAAAGAGTTTAAATGCAAGGATCTTTTCTATCCTCTCCTTGTCTGTCTGGTTGGGCAACTAAATTTTCTTGTGAAACCTAGGAACTAATCACCCCAATGGTTTTGCAATGCTCCGCCTCTCACTATCTCTCTCTGCCTTCTCTTGCTTTTGCTGTCTTTTCTTCCCCCTTGCATATCTGGAGTTATAAAAATATATGTGAATCTTTATGTGAAAATGTCACCGATACTGGGATTTTCTTAACTAAGCATTTTCTAAAGCAAGACAAAGTGTTCCCTTACCTAATTCAGAAAAATATCCATATATAGAGATATCAGTAGAAAAAGTTAGATGATATTGTTATTCATGGATCATTTTACAAATGGTTCCCAAATATCTAAATATTTGTCTATGCGGTTAATATTCACATAAGCAACTCTTTCATAGCTAGCTCTTGTAGAGAAATCTGTTAACCATTCTGTAATTGTAGGAATTGATTACTTATTCCAGAATCTTAGAATGACATTCTTTGCTGTAATAAAAGCTGCAATCAGCCATAACTGCTGATATTCAGAGAGATTAGTAAACTCCGAACATATGCCAAGAACTGCAAATTTAGCCGAACACTTGAATGTGACAAGAACATTCTGTAAACTTATAAGAACATTCTGTGAGAATCAGGCTCTCTTAACGAGTTCCCAGACAAAGACTTATAAAAAAGAGAAGCAATGATTTTGCTAGGGAGACAAGGAGAATGAGAGACTGAAACTTGGAGTTAAGAGATACTCTCAGAAGGACTTTGTTTTCTCTGTTTGTACTGCCTTTGTAAATAGTTATACTGAATATTTTTTATTTTGCTGTTGAGAAAAATAAAAAGCTATTTCCGAATTTTTAAACTGCTGCTGGTTTTCCTATGCTTCCTGACTTGTGCCTCGACAGATGGTGTCAGCCTAAGTGGGATTTATGCCGTGCATACTCTAAGCCAGGAGTTTTGTGCATGGGTAACTAGACCTGGTACCAGGGAAGCATAGAAGAAAGTTATGGATTCTGCAGCAGCAAACCCAGGAGTCATTACCAGAAGAATGGCAGCCAAACTAGAAGCAGAAACAAAGTCCAAACTGAGACTGTACAGCCAGTACCAGTCATGGAAAAAAAAGAGCAGGCAGTAACAAAACATGAAAGTCTGTCTGCCTTCTTCAAATACATAGATACATAGACAGTGTCGGCAGATAAGGGCCTATGGCCCACCCAGTCTGCCCATTTGAGCTTGTAAGTTCAGTTTGTTTTCCTAGAAGTCTGTTGCCCCGTACCCCTGACCTCCAGAATTCCTTTATGTCTATCCCATGCATTCTTAAATCCCGTGATTGTTTCAGCCCCCACCACTTCCTCTGGCAGGGTGTTCCACTTGTCCACCACTCGCTCTGTGAAGAAATTCTTTCTCATGTTTCCTTTGAATCCTCCTCCAACTTCATCCCATGCCCTCTAGTCCTGGAACATCTTTTTCGCTTAAAAATAGTGTTTTCCTGCACCCTGTTCCTCCCTGTAAGATACTTGTATGTCTCTATCATATCTCCTCTCTCCCTCCTCTCCTCCAGGGAGTACATGTTCAGTTCCTTCAACCTGTCTTCATAGGACTTGTGATGCAATCCATGCACCATCTTTGTTGCCCTCCTCTGAACCTTCTCTACCCTGTCTATGTCCTTATGTAGGTATGGTCTCCAGAACTGATGGTGGGCTATACAACAACAAAAGATGGAGAAACAGAGAAAAGAAGAAATGCAGCAACTGGAGCAGCGGAGAAGAAAAAATTACTTACCACAGTAATCTTGTTTCTTCCAGGGATACGCCAATATTCATAACTCTTTTGCAGTATGCCTTTAAGCCAGATCTGCCAGGAGATGGAATGTTATGCTAATGATAGAACACCACTGGCATGTGCCACTTTCAAATGCTGCCCCTATCACCTGCCTATATTCCAACCTCTCAGATTTCATGGACGCCTGACAAGACATGCCCAACAAGGAAAAAACCTATATTATTTATTTAGATATTTAAATTTCTGATAACATCTTTGAGAACAAGCTAATTTCATAGGTTCCACGTCAGACAAACAATACATACTGGGAAAGTATGAGACGGAGAACAAACAAAACAAGGAATTATACAAGACATTACAAGAGTGTATAACTACAGAAGTTCCAATACATGTGGCTTTGTACAATGTATGCCATGGTGCATATTTGATTAAAACCTGGAATTCAAAGGGTCATATTAGAGGGGTTGGGGTCCTATGAAACAACCCTCTAGAGGAAAATGAGAAGAGACTCAGCCTAATATCTAATAATAAACAAGAGAAGGGATGGCATCAGCCCAGGGGCCTCGTCAGAGGTGAGAAGGTATGGGACAAAGCATTTTAATGTGAACAAGGGAGCTCAGGAGATATAACGGTGGGGGAGGGAGGTTAGGGGGAAAGTCATAGAGGGGTGAGTGGAAGGGATCAAGAAGAAACGTGAAGGAGAATGATTAGAACAGTTATTTACATGCTGAGAACAGTTATGCATAACGTCAGGATAGCATAAGATCAGAATGAGTGCTGGTCACAAGAAGGAAGGTTACTGGAAGTGGTCACAACTGGCATCAGCAACTAGCTGTTGCTTAAGTTTAACCTTGAAGGAGCCCAAGGTGGATGCTGAAGTGATGTCATGATGCAGCTAGTACATCCATAGCGGGGACCGTTTCCATTTTGAGGCATATGTTTTCTTAGTAGAAGGCTTCCTGTACCCCCTTAAGATAGCCAAAACACTCAGAGAGATGCAAGTCTGCATACTTCAGGTCCTCAAGAGCCATGCTTTGAGCCTGAGAGATTTGAGGTTTGGGTACAGGAGTCTCCCTTGACTGGAGGTTAGCAGGTTGTGCCTCCGAGGAAGGTGTACCCGTTCAGCTACAGACACGGAGAGCAGCAGAGAGTACCACTGCTGCCTGGCCCAATCTGGACCTATCAAGATCATTGAAGCTGGCTGGGACCTGAGATTGGACAGCACTCTGTACAAGAGGGGGAGAGCAGGGAACGCATACAGGTACTTCCTTGAACAGTCCTGAACCAGAGCATCCAGGGGTATTGTTCCCTGAACTGGGGGTCTGCAACAGTACTATGGCACGTGGTGACTTTCATGGGATGCAAACAGATCTATTTCTGGGGCACCCCATCTTCAGAAAATCACTTCCATTTGTCTGTTCAAGGTCCATTCATGATGGGCCTGGTCGATCCGACTCAGAGCATCTACTAGGGTGTTGTCCTTGCCTGGCAGATGGATGGCCTCAAGGGAAACTCCTAGAGCGTAGGCCAGAGTACAAATTCTCATAGCCTCTGTGCAGAGAGGATCTGACCTTTTCCTCCCTGCTTGTTTTTGTATTACATTGTGGTGGTGTTGTCTGTTCTGACCTGTATCACTTTTCCTTGTACCAGTTGTGTGAAGGCTTGGAATGTCATCAACACTGTCTTGAGCTACAGCAAATTTATATGCTGGAATGACTCTGCACTGGACCACCTGCCATGAATGGTGTGATCCCCTAGATGGGCACCCCACCCTAGTAGTGATGCATCTGTTGTGAGAATCACTGATGGAGACTGTGAAAAGGAACCCCTTCCTTGAGGTTGGCTTCCTCTTTCCACCACTGAAAGGCCTGAAGTTACATTTTTGTTATTGAGATTAGCTTTGAAAGAGAATCCCTTCTCTGACACCAATGTGCCCTTAGGTGGAATTGGATGTCTCATCTGGAACCTGGAACCCAGGACTGTGCCAGTGGTAGCTGCCATGTGGCCCAGTAACTGTAAAAACTGTCTTGCAGTTTTTGGTCTGTTCAGGCTGAAGGAGCCTGCCATAGAAACATAAAATTTGACGGCAGATAAAGACCGCTTGGCCCACCCAGTCTGCCCATTTCCCTACCTAATGGATAAGCTGCAGATCCTAGCTAACCAACAGCCTGCTTCTTCCAACTTCCATCCCCTAGAATTGCCTTATATCTTTCCCATGCATTCTTGAATTCCACCACTGTTTGACTCCACAACCTCCTCAGGAAGGCTGATCCATGCATCCACAACTCTCTCTGTGAAAAAATACTTCCTCACATTACCTCTGAGCCGTCCCCCCCTCTAGCTTCAAATTGTGCCCCCTTGTTCTTGCACACCTCTTTTTCTGAAAGATACTACCCTCTTAAGACTTTGTTGATTCCCCTGAGGTACTTGAAAGTCTCTATCATGTCCCCCCCTCCCTCCTCTCCTCGAGGCTATACATATTAAGATCCTTAAGTCTCTCTTGATATGTCTTCTGGTGCAGACCCTGCACCATTTTAGTTACCCTCCTCTGGACAGCCTTCATTCTGTCTATGTCTTTGCGGAGACTGTGTCTCCAGAACTGCACGCAGTACTCCAGATGGGGGTCTCACCAGCTGTCTGTACAGAGGGATAACAAATACAAGTTACTCACCTGTAACATGAGTTCTAGGAATGGTATATGTTGTTCATCCACACTTATTGGCAGGTTCCTTGCTGCTTTAATTGTTGCCGGAAGATCTTCAAGCTGGCTCCTCCCACCCACCCGGGTGGTAAAACTCTCGGCTCTGCCCATGATGCCAGATCTTGCCCGCTGGAAGCCAGGTTGTGCGTCGAAGCCGGGGAGGTCAGGTGGGTCGTGTGGATGAACAACATATACCATTCCTAGAACTCCTGTTACATGTGAGTAACCTGTATTTCTAGGGACATGGATATGTTGTTCAATTCACACTTATTGACAGACTCCTAGCAGTTCTCTGGGAGGAGGGAGGCAAGGCGCACACCCCCGATACTTACTTGGGAAATAAGGACTGGAGAACCGAGGCCCCAAAACCAGCATCCCGGCGTGACTCAAGGTCGATGTGGTAGTGGGTAATGAAGGTATGTGCCGACTTCCAGGTAGCAGCCCTGCAGATATCCTGGATAGGGACGTCCCTGGATGCAGCGGTATGGCGGGTAGAATGAGCTCTTATCCCTCTGGGAGGCTCCATGCCGCCAACCTGCTGGAAGACTCTCGCGGGAGGTGACCCACCTGCTTATCGTCCGCTTGGCTGCAGGTCTGCCAGGTGTGGCTTCAGCGTAGGTGACAAACAGCTGGCGAACCTCTCCCGAACTTCAGCCGTCCACTCCTTATAATAGCGGCTCGTCTAGGAGTCCAAAGTATGGAGCCTATATTAGGCTTCCGGTGTGACTAGGGTAGACACGGCAGTCAACACCTGGTTAGGTGAAACTCCGTCACCTTCTGAAGGAATTTGGTGAAGCAGGACAACCTTGTTCCTGTAGAAGACCAGATAAGGAGACTTGATGGAAAGCGCCTGGAGCTCTCCCATCCTTCTGGCTGACGTGATAGCCACCAAGAAGGCGGTCTTCCACGACAGGTGGGAAATATCGCACCAGTGCATCGGTTCGAATGGCTTGCCCATGAGCTTGGCCAATACCAGCAGTAGATCCTACGGGGGTGGAGGTTCTCGCACCGGAGGGGAAATGTGGTCAAGGCCTTTGAAAAAGCGCCCGACCACCTTCTCCTGCGCCGACTGCTTCCCAGCCCGTGCCTGGTAAGCAGAGATGGCTGCCAGGTGCACCTTAAGGGTCGTCGACTGAAGCCCTTGCTGAGAAAGGGACCACAGATAGTCCAGAATGCTTGCCAAGGGACAGGCGGAAGGGTCCAAGCCCTTCCCCTGACACCAAATGGAGAATCTCTTCCATTTGAAGGCATAGCATTTCCTGGTCGACTCCTTACGGGACGCCTCAATGACGTTGAGGACCTTGTCAGAAAGACCCAAGGCCTGGAACTCTAGCCGCTCAGGAACCAGGCCGTCAGGTGCAGGGATTGAAGGTCTGGATGGAATACCTTCCCCTGGTTGACTGAGATCAGGTCCGGGCGGGCTGGAAGCCACCTCGGGAGCCTGGAGCTGAGGCTGAGGAGATCTGGATACCAGAACTGGCGGGGCCAGTCTGGGGCTACCAGAATCACCTGCGCCTTGTCCCTCCTTGCCTTGAGAAGCACCTTGTGGATCAAGGGAAATGGGGGAAAGGTGTAGAAGAGGACCGGGGTCCACGGCCTCGAGAAGGCATCCCCCTGCAGCGAGCCCTGCTGAGGGGTGGGCATGGAACAGACTCAGCTTCGCATTCTCCCTGGAGGCAAACAGGTACACCTGAGGCATGCCCCAGTGGGAGAACAGATCTTGTACTACCTCCAGCAGGAGCGACCACTCATGAGGCGCAGCCCCCTATCCGGCTTAGGGCATCAGTCAGGGTGTTGGAGGCTCCTGCCGCGTGAATGGCTAGGAGATCCGCCTCCAGGCTGCGCACGAGGGACCATATGCGGAGAGCTTCCTTGCATAACAGCATGGAGCGTGTCCTGCCCTGGCGGTTCAGATAGTACATGGTCGTGGTATTGTCCGTCTGGACCTGAACCACTTGACCCCGCAGAAACGGAGCGAAGGCGGTGAGAGCTAGGCAGACCGCTCGGAGCTCCAGCAGGTTGATATGGCATCGGGACTCCTGAGGGGACCAGAGGCCGTGCGCTCTGTGCTCCCCCAGATGGGCACCCCAACCCATCAGAGATGCATCGGTCGATAGAGAGACCGTCGGCTCGGGGCGGACGAATGGGATGCCCTCCTGCAGATGTGCCAGAACGGTCCACCACTGGAGAGCTCCACATCTCCTGGGTCACTGTCATGGGCTGGTCCAACGGATGCATTGTGACCACTGGCTGGCCAGTCCCCACTGAAGGGGACGCATGTACAAACGGGCCCAACGGACCACGCTGGTGCAGACCGCCATGAGGCCCAGGAGGTGCAGGAAGTCCTGGGCAGGGCGCAATTGCCCAACCAGAAATTATTGGGCAAAGGAGGAAAGAACCTCGGCTCTGTCCGCCGGGAGCCGAGCTCTGGCTCGAAGAGAGTCGCGCTCTGCCCCGATGAAGAGTGTCACCTGCTTTGGCACGAGTTCCGACTTGGCCTCGTTGATGAGGAGGCCAATCTGAGAGCAAACCTGGAGGGCCAGAACTCTGGACCGCTCCGCCTCCGCCCTGGAGGGAGCTGCAATCAGCCAGTCATCCAGGTAGGGGTACACCCGGACCCTTCGGCACCGCAGGAATGCTGTCACCACTGCCATGCATTTGGTGAAGACCATGGGAGCTAGGGAGAGGCCGAAGGGCATGGCCTGGAACTCGTAAAGGGATCCCTCCGCTCTGAAGCGGAGGAATCTCTGATGAGACGGATGGATTGGGACGTGAAAGAACGTGTCCTGGAGGTCCAGGGAACAGAACCACATGCCTCGTTCCAAGGATGGGATTATCTGAGCCAGAGTGACCATCCTGAAGGTCTGAGACCTTAGGAACCTGTTCAGGTCGTGCAGGTCGAGAATGGGGCTCCAGCCCCCTGTCCATTTTGGGACCAGGAAATACCTGGACACAAACCCCAGGTCTGGAGGAGGATCTGCCACCTTCCTGATCACCTCCTTTTCGAGGAGCAGGGCAATATCGGCTCGGCGGACTGACAGCGAGGCTGCGGACCCCGTGGCCCCCCGAGGGGTGATGGCTCGAAAGGGTGGAGCCTGCTCGAACTCCAGAGGCAGGCCTCTTCCTACCACCTCTAACACCCAGTGGTCCATGGCGATAGCGGACCAGGCGGAAAGGAAGTGGCGGGCTTGGAGGAGGAACTGGCAGAGGGACCTCCTTGCTTCCTGTTGGAGGAAGCCGCCGGCTTGGGTTTGGGATGCCAAGTGCGAGCCTGCTGGCCCTGTTGCTGGTGCTTTTGGGCCGGTCGGGCTCCAGGGGCCACAGGACGAAAGAACTTATGCTGTTGCTGATGGCGGCCTTTGTCCCTCTGGGCGGAGGTGACCGAGTCCAAAGTGGCATTGGACTTTTCGATCCGCTGGAGGTGTCCCTCCACTCCAGGGCCGAAGAGGTCAGTCCCTAAGAAGGGGACGTCTGCCAATTTGTGCTGGGTATCCGCCGTGAAGGTGGATATCCTCAGTCACGCCCTGCGGCGCATGGCCACTGCGGCCACTACTCACCTGGCACAGGAATCACCTATATCCAGAGCAGTCTGAAGCTGCTGCTTCGTCACCGCCCTACCCTGGTCCCACATCTGACAGACCATGGTCTGCAGGTCGGTCGGGAGATGAGGGACAACCTCATCCAGGAAGCCCAAGAGGGCGTGGAAGAAGTGTACCATCAGCACGGCCGAGCTGGCCTGATGGAGGCCGAGGGAGGACGCAGTGTACACCTTGCGCCCGGCAAAGTCTAGCTTTTTGGACTCTTTGTCGGGGGGCTTATCCACGTCCCGAGCATTACCGGAACGCCGGAAGACGCTGTCGGTGACTAACCCCTCGGCAGAGGGGTGCTCCGAGAAACCGGGCAAAGAGCCGGTAGGGACCGCATACTTCCTAGCCATCCTGGCCGAGGGCACAGGACAGGAATCAGGCCGCTGCCAGAGCTCCAAGGCTGGGCCGACAATGGCCTCAGCCACCGGAAAGGCCTCCGTTGGGGAATCCTCGGTCCGAATCTCCGTCAGGGATACTTGGCCCGTTTGGACACGAGGCTCGAGCTGCATCCCGGTGGACTCCGAGATGAGTCGAAGCAGACCCAAGAAGGACGATGGGCTATCGTCCAATGACTGGCCCCCGGAGGACTCCAGGTTGACCTGCCTGGAGAACAGGGAGGAGTCATCGTCGGATTCTGAAGAGCTGCCTTGGCCCTGAGCCACCCTCTACCTGCCGAGGATGGTCGGGAGTGAGGGTGACCGACAACCTGTGGGGCAGGCCGGAACCTGACCGAGAATCCTTGGTCGGTGCCTCACTGAACAGTCGCTCCGGAGATTTCTCCTTCTGCTCGGTTCGTTTGTTGGTTAAAAAGTATTATTTTTCGGTTTTTTGACCAAAATTAAACCGCAACCGGTCGGTTCAAGCTCTGTCTGTGGTATTGTAAGTAATAGATAGGCTTACATTTATTTTATTCTGTGTGGAACTTGTAAAAGCTTTTCGGTTCGGTTTGAACCGATCAGGTTATTCTCAAACTTTACTAGTTCTTATTTAGAGTGCGGTTCCCAGTTCTTATTGGTTCTAAAAAAAGCTGATTTCATTACGTTTTTTTCCACGGCCCGTGACACGGTTGGGAACCGATAAGAGAGTCTTGCTTGGCAGATTGCCATAAATGGGCAAGTTTGGTTAGGCTGGCACTATGTCTGAGAAACCCAAAAGAAAAACCAGGCCACTGGGTTTCCATTAGTAGTGTTTGTGGGAAGCCTTGCTAAGGCTGACCCACACACCTTGTATATTGTCTGGGTTTGACCACCTCAATGCAGACTGCTAGATTTGTAAGAATTTTCCTGCTGCCACCATAGAAAAGAGAGTTGGTAGGCTCAGGGAAAGGAGGCCAAAAGTCCGCTGACCTGGATGGCCAGCCGGTTTGTTCTAACCGAACGGAGGGAGTGCCTCTGACCAGGGCGATACTTCCTCGGCCAAACGAAGAGCCAGCTCCGAGGAGCCGGTTCCAACTAAAAGGACTAGAAAGTCAGCTAGTGTGGTTCTTTCTCCAACCGCTGAAGAAACAGCTAAAGCAATTCAAATTGTCCAGTCACTTTCCCCGGTTCCGACCGAACTGACACCATCAGGGAAGCGCTCGGTTCGGCCGGTTCCACCGGTTCAAGATTATGATTTTGAGGATTTTTATGAACTGGAGGAGGGGGAAGAGGACTATGAGGAGAGTGAATGTGGTTTTGAAGGTCTGGATGTGCCCACTGAACCGGACATCTCTCCAGACAGACCGTCAGGGGTTTCTCCCCAGGCTATCTGAGTCCCTTCTCATTTTATGTTCTATAAGAAAGTTGCTGAAACTCTCCAGCTCCCTGTTGAGGAAGCTGTTGATGACCAAGAGGAGCCTGATTATGTAGAAATGATGGATATTCCAGAGTCTAGGAGACTGTCTATTCCTTTGCATAAATCTTTTAGAAAACAGACAGTAAAAATTCTAAAAACTCCTCACACTATACCTCCTGTTGATAAAAGGATGGACAAGAGGTATACATTATCAGGCTCTGATACGGAGTTCCTCACACAGCAATGCAGCCATGTGGGGGTAGTGCAGGCTGCAGCCTGTGACAAGGCAAATATTCCTCTAGCTTCGCACCCCCCTGAAAAGGACTCCAGGAAGATTGATGCCACGGCAAAGAAACAGTACATGGCAGCATCTTTGGGACTCAGACAGGCAAATTATATGGCTTATGCAGCTAGGTACCAGAAATCCAGATGGGATACTGTGCTGGCCCTGGCAAAACAGGTCCCTGACCAGCTTGCCAGGGAGCTGGAACAGGTGGCTGCGGATGGGACTGAGGCATCCAAGGTGCAATTTCATGCTGCAGTTGACTCTAATGATGTGTCATCAAGGGTCATGGCTACATCTGTGGCACTTCGCAGAATGGCTTGGCTCAGATGTACTACCCTGTCACAGGATAACCAGTCTAAGGCCATGGATTTTCCTGTTGTGGGCAATTCTCTGTTTGGGAACAGACAGAGAATTACATGAAAAATGGATGAATATAGGACCACCTTAGGAGTGCACAGGCCAAGGAAAGGCAGGCCACCCTCAAAGGCAGCATCCCAGGGGCAGGGGCAGGCCTTTCACCAAGTCCAGGCCTCCTCTTCTGCTTATGCCCAGAGGGGGTTCTTTAGAGGGAGAGGCAGACGGGGTACAAGCAAGCCTGCTTCTACCCCTCAGCCCAAAGTCCCTGCCAAGCAGGCACCCTGATGGGGTGGCCAGGGCCGATTCTCCACTACCTGTAGGGGGCAGGCTGGCTTACTTTGTCCAGGACTGGAAGTCTTTAACATCAGACAAGTGGGTCCTGGAAGTAGTAAGCCAGGGGCTGGTTCTCAGCTTCAAAAAATTTCCAAAGATGAGAGCCAGGTCATTTCTACCTGCAAATCCATCAGAGGCACTTGCCCTAGAAACAGAAGTTTCTACCCTCCTGGCTCTCAGAGCTGTGGAAAGGATTCCTCCTCTACACCAGGGCAAAGGGTTGTACTCCAGGTACTTTCTTACCCCAAAAAAGACAGGAGAATGGCAGCCCATCCTGGATCTCAGATACCTAAACAAGCACCTTTTAAACCAAAATTCAAAATGGTGACTCTGGGAATTATTTTACCTCTCTAAGGCCAGGGGACTGGCTAGGCCCTGGACCTCAAGGATGCCTACTTCCATGTTCTTATCAGAAGCTCCCATCGAAAGTACCTCAGATTCGAACTGCCCTCAGGCCATTACCAGTTCAGAAGCAATGCCCTTGGCCTCATCTCTGCCCTGAGGGTATTCACAAAATGCCTGGCAGTAGCAGTTGCCCACTTAAGAAGGCAAAGACTGCCATCTTTCTTACCTGGACGACTGGCTCATAGTAGGCCAGTCTCCAGACCAAGTCAAACTACACCTTCAGGTAACTCAGCAACTGCTCACATCTCTAGGTTTCCTTCTCAATCTTCCAAAGTCAGTTCTAGAGCCTGTTTAGCTTCTCACCTTCATAGGTGCAGAACTGAACACAAAGAGACCAGAGCCTTCCTTCCTCTGGAAGAGGCAAGGACCTTGGTTTCTCTGGCCTCCTCTTTCACCCTGCAGGTCTCTCGACCAGCAAGGCATTTTCTGCAGCTCCTGGGGCACATGGCTGCTTCTACAGCAGTTGTGCAGGGAGCAAGATTTCAGGTGAGGGACATCCAGTTCCATTTGAGAGCCTTTTGGTCTCAAAGGAGAGACCCTCTAACCAAATTGATCCCAGTGACTCAAACCCTGATCCAAGCCCTTCAGTGGTGGCGGGACCAGAGCAATCTGAGACAGGGGGTCCCCTTCACCCCTCAGTCTCACTCCTTAATCCTTACTACAGATGCATCCCTCTTGGGGTGGGGAGCTCACATGGGCGAGCTCACTACCCAGGGATTGTGGCCCCTCAGGAATCTCTGCTCCACATCAATCTGTTGGAACTCAGAGCAGTTTTTCTAGCACTTCAAGCTTTTCCACCTCTGTTCAGAACAAAGTTGTACAGATCAGAACAGACAACACCACTACAATGTGGTACATCAACAAGCAAGGAGGCACTTGGTCTACGGCCTTGTGCACCGAAGCAATGAAGTTGTGGTCTCTGGCGTACTCCCTGAACACCTCCCTTACGGCAGTTCACCTCCCAGGCAAGGACAATGTCCTGGCAGATGCTCTCAGCAGGATTTCCCAGGGCCATCACGAATGTTCACTGGATCCCCTAGTATTGGAGGTAGTATTTGCCAGATGGGGCACCCCGCAGATAGATCTTTTTGCAGCCCCAGACAATCACCAACTTCCCCTTTTTTGCTGCAGGCCCCCAGTGTTGGGCTCAGTCCCTCTGGATACCTTCCTTCTCAGTTGGGAAGGGAAGTTTCTCTATGCTCCCCTTCCCTCTCCTGTTCAAGGTGCTAGTCAAAATCAGATCTCAACCCTGCAAGATGATCTTGATTGCTCCAGATTGGGCCAGACAGCCCTGGTACCCACTCCTTATGTCCTTAGCAGTCCATCTTCCCCTGTGTCTTCCCAGGAATCACAACCTGTTAACCTGTGCTCAGGGGAGGGTTTGGTACCCGAATCTCAAATCTCTCAATCTCAAGGCCTGGCTCTTGAAGAGTTAGAGTTTGCTGACCTACACCTCTCCCAAGGTGTATTGGATATATTGAAGGCTTCTAGGAAGCCATCCACCAGAGCTACTTATAATTCCAAATGGAAGAGATTTTCCATTTGGTGCTCTGGCAGGCATATTTCCCCAGAATCTGTTGACTTACCCACAGTCCTGGATTATATGGTGCATTTGAATACTCTGGGGCTGAGACCAGCTACCCTAAAGGTGCACCTGGCAGTCATGTCTGCTTTCTTATCAGCAGGTAAACCCTCTTCTCTTTCAGCTCACCCTGTATTCTCCAAGTTTTTTAAGGGTTTGCTTCACACCAACCCCCCTTTCAGGGACCCTGCCCCTGCCTGGGATTTTAATATTTGCATTGCCCAGCTTATGCAACCCCCTTTTGAGCCCTTGTCTTCAGCAGAGCTTAAGTACTTGACTTGGAAAACTGTGTTTTGGTAGCCATCACTTCTGCCAGGCGCATAAGTGAATTACAAGCATTGTCAGTGGAGCCTGATTTTATCTCCTTTCATAGAGATAAGGTGGTCCTCAGGACTAACAGAAAGTTTTTGCCTAAGGTGGTTTCAGACTTCCACGTTAATCAATCTATGTCTCTCCCTGTGTACTTCACTGACCACTCCTCCTCTGGCGAGAGGAGGCTGCACAGTTTAGATGTCAAAAGAGCCCTTAGTTACTACATAGAACGTACCAAGGGTCACAGGTTTGACTCCCTCCAACTGTTCCTCACTTATGGTGAGGTTGGTAAAGGGAAACCTGCCACTAAAAGATCTATTGCCAGGTGGATTGTCTCTTGTATCCAATTTTGCTATGAAAAATTGGGTAAGGTTCCTCCCTCAGGCCTGAGGGTTCACTCTACCAGAGGTACAGCTGCGTCTCTGGCTGCTGCCAGGGACATCCCTATCCTAGAAATATGTCAAGCAGCTACCTGGAAAACAGTTCACACTTTTACCAAGCATTACTCCCTGGACATCCAGGCTAGGAGTGATGCTCGGTTTGGCACAGCCGTGCTTCATTGCCTATTTCCAAAGTAGGTTCTGTCCCTCCTCCATGGAGGTACTGCTGTATAGTCTGCATATGTCATAATATAGCAAAACTTCATGTTGTTTGAAGAAAAAAATTACTCACCTTAGTAATGTTGTTTCTTCTAATGGAGTCTTGCTATATTATGACCTCCCCCCCGCCTGCCCTCTCAGAACTTCTGCTTTGGGGTTTGGGGATGTGGGTGGGCAGTGCAGTGTTGGCACTTAGTAGATGCCCACCTTATTTTTTTCACCCCTCCTTTTTGGGGTGTTTGGGTGTTATGTTTCTAATTTTTTGGATCCCCTGACTTGAGTCTTTGTTTTGGGACCAAGAAAAATGTGTTCTTATATTTAGTAGCCAGTTGGCTAGTGTAGGTTTTCGGCTTCCACACAGAACCTTAGTGAGTTTTGCTAGTAAAGATCTGACAGTTTGAGTTTGAAGAACAGCAGACAGAGTTTTCAACCGAGCTCGCGCTCAAAGTTCCATGCCTGGCATGGAAAGTTAACTCTTTCACCTCCGGAGCAGTTCGAAGGTTGGGACTCACTGCATATGTCATAGTATAGCAAGACTTCATGTTGTTTGAAGTACCCCTGCTGTGGGTACTGCTGAACCTAGGGGTATGGCCATAGCCTGATAAAAAGGCCTGTTGTAGGAATGTCTGCCCCTGCCTCCCCTTCCATAGCGTCTATTGGATGGGGAATTCATTTCTTTTGCAGAATTGCTTTTATAGGTGGCTTTATACTCATCCATCTTTTTCATGTAAGCCTCTGTCTGAGTCCCGAAGAGGGAATGACCTTCAACAGGTAATTTAAGGCCTTGGCCTGAGCATCCTGAGGTTTGTGGCTCTTAACTAAGCAAACTTTCTCTGAGCAACAGTATTAGTCATTCACCTGGCAGCAGTGTCATTGGTGTCTGCTGCCATTTGAAACTGGTATTTGGCTGCTTCTAGGCCAAACCTAGCAGTCTCAGCTCAGGAGTCCCAGGAGGGAGATGAGGAGGCATTACTTTATAGAGAGAGTGGTGGCGAGATGGAACGCACTGTCGGAGTTAATCGAACTGATTATAGTGGATAGCTTTAAGCGGGGTTGGGATAGAGTCAAGGGCAGGATTAGTACAGACAAGAACACAAAGGGGGAAAGCCCAGGAAAGTGGAGGATGGGAGGGTTTGGGTGGGGCTGGGGCAGCTGTAGTAATATGAAACTAAGAGCTGCACAATCGGGCAGACTTGATAGACCTGTGGGGCTTTCTCTGCTGGCAATTTTTTATGTTCGTAAGTCAGCTGAGAGACCAGAAGGAGCTTTATCTGCCATAGCTATGACAAACTGCCAGAGAGATTTCTGATATTGGGCTGCATAAGCCTGGAAATTGTCTTGCCTGATGGCGAAAGAAGCTGATAGGTAGCCCTTCTTGACTATGCTATCAATTTTTCTGGAATCTTTTTCAGGGGGGTGATATTCCAGAAGAACCTTTGCCTCGTCAGAGACCACATTTTGTACTACCCTCTGGTGGTCAGGGTGAGAGAATAAGAATTATACAATGAAAAGAACATTTCCTGGACTCTGACTGGTCAGTGTGTGCTTGTTACAGTGAGGTTATCTGAGCACAACCTCACAGCATCCAAGTCCAAACATAAAAATGACTGCACGCGAGACTGAATAACAAACCACTGCTTCTCTTAACAAGAGAGTTTGAAGCTTTGCAATTGTAACACAGAAGCAAAAGCTGTTTCATATAAAAACCTTATTTACTTAATATTGTGGGGGGGCACACATTTTTGTCAAGGCTAAAACATTTCATAGTTAGGCGAAGAAGTGTCAGAACATCTTT